>OX451737.1:1147378589-1147978589 GCA_948472305.1 Vicia faba
AATTAAATCCCATGAGATCCTCGAAAGCATTGCATGTGCATCTACATGTCATACATATCATTGCATAACAGGTTTTCAAGACAGATTTTCTCATATCCTTGTTATTTATTTTAGTAGAAAATGGCCATTTAACAGGCAGTCAAAGAACTCCAGGATGAGAATGCTCAGTTCCAAGAAATGTTTCTAAACTTAGCCAAGGGGCAAGAAGAACTGAAGGCGCTCGTCACCAACTGGAAGAAGAAGAAGAAAACAAAGAAACCAATCGGTGTCCTTAACATGGGGAGAAGGTTCATAGGTCTAGTCAAGCAAGTTCGAGATCTTGATATCCCATTATATGAAGATCACAAACAGGATGGAGATGATAGAAGTGTTAAAGCTGAAAGAAGCAATCTTGGTTTTGACAAATTCCTTGATGAGGAGGAAGAGGATTATTTGGATGAACAATATCCCCCTACTGATTAGAAGTATAAGCTACTGAAAGAGCGTCTGAAAGCTATAGAGATCCAGAAAGTTCCTGGCTTGAACTTTGAATAATTGGGATTGGTCTTGGGAGTCGTCATTCCTCCTAAGTTCAAAACTCCTACCTTTGCCAAGTATGATGGTATTTCTTAATCGAAGCTGCATTTGAGATCTTATGTTCGGAAAATTCAACCACACACTACTGACAAGAAATTATGGTTGCATTTCTTTCGAAAGAGTATGTCTGGAATACAACTAGAATGGTATTATCAACTTGAAGGTGCCAATATCCATACTTGGGAAGATTTAGCTGCAGCTTTCTACAAACAGTATCAATACAATTCTGATTTGGCACCAACCCGTATGCAACTACAGAGTATGTCCATGGGTTCTGAGGAAGGCTTCAAAGAGTACGCATAGAAATGGAGAGATCTTGCAAGCAGAGTTCAACCTCCTTTGGTTGATAGGGAATTGGTTGACATGTTCATGAGTACACTAACAAGCCCTTTCTATAATCATCTACTTGGAAGTTCTTCAGCCAGTTTCACTAAACTAATATTGACAGGAGAACATGTTGAGAATGGAATCAGAAGCGGTAAAGTTCAGGTGGCTACATCTTCAAATAATATGAAGAAGTCTTATATTGGTAAGAGAGAATCCAATGTTGTGTACGTCCAAAAGGGTCTTAATAAGGGTGACTGTAACCAATTTGTGGGGGCAGTGCTGATCTCTAGTCCTGCGCCAGTGTAACAACAACAACAAAATAATCAACATAGGCAGGATGCACCCATGAGGTAGTTCACAAGAATCAACATGCCATTAGTGCAAGCATTACAACACATGTTAAAGGTAGGGTTGGTTACATTAAAGGACCCTCCGCAGAACCCCAATACTTCTTCTCCCTACTACAATCTTAATGCAAGGTGTGCATATCACTTCGACAATCCCGGGCATGACACCAGCAACTGTTGGGCTCTGAAGAATAAGATTCAAGACATGATTGACTTTAAGGAAATTGAATTTGATCCTCCTGAGACTCCTAACGTGATCACTGCCCCTATGCCTAATCATGACAAGGGCGTTAATGCTATTGATGATATTTATTATGTTCCTACTATGAATGACTTGGCTACTCCTCTGATGATTGTTAAGAAGAAGCTGCTGCAAGCCAGCTTATTTCCGGGTTGCATTGAAAACTGCTACTACTGTGCATCCCAATCCAATGGTTGTGCACTGCTGAAAAAAGTTATTTAGTGTTTGATGGATGACCGTGTGATTCTATTTGAGAAGATTCCTTTTGAGAAGACTCCTTTTGTGAAGAGTATTTCCCAAGACCTGAAGCTGGAAAACGTGTCTGCAATTTCTGATACTCCTATAAGGATCACTTCTAAGGGTCCTGTGAAGATTATTGTCGAACCAAGGGTTGCTTCTCTGATCATTACTGCACCTGGGCCAATTCCATATTCCTCTGATAAGGTTATCCCTTAGAATTACAGAGCTGATGTTTACTACCATGGCATCAAGCAAGAACCATTGACTGTTGAAGATGAAAATGCTGAAGTTACTGATCCCAACATTGGCAATATTGTTGGGACTAGTGTGGTTACCAGAAGTGGAAGGGTTTTCTCTCCAGATATCTCTCTGAAGGTTGTTACTACACCAGTTCGTATCACTACTACTGAATCAACTATTGAGACTTGAGGTAAAGAACATATGACTGGTCCTACCCAGACTGAGGCGCAAAAAGAGGTTACTGTTGAAGACACCTCCAAGCAAGAGATGGAGGAAATACCGAAGATTATTTGAAAGAGTGATTATAAGATTATTGAACAAGTGGGGCAGACCCCCTCAAAAATATCTATGATATCTCTGTTGTTGTGCTCTGAAGCCCATGCTCAGGCTTTAGTAAAATTCCTAAAAAGTGCTCATGTACCGTAGAAAATCTTTTTTGATCAGTTCAAAAATTATGTTGTTAACCTGACAACTGATAATGGGCTAGGCTTTTATGATACTGATTTAACTCCCGCAGGAAGGAACCATAATAAGGCTCTGCATGTCTCTATTGAGTGTAGGGGCACTACCTTATCTCATGTGTTGGTGGACGCATATTCCTCATTGAATGTATTGCTAAAAGGTGCTTTAGAAAAACTTGACTGTGAGGGGATCATGCTAAAACCTAGTGACATTGTGGTGAGAGCTTTTGATGGTTCAAAGAGAATGGTGCATGGAGAGGTTAATCTTCCAATCAAAGTGGGTTCCCAGGTATTAGAATCTACTTTCTATGTGATGGACATTCTCCAGTCTATTCTTGTTTGCTTGGACGCCCTTGGATTCATGGGGCAGGTGTTGTTACTTCTACCTTACACCAAAAGTTGAAGTATCCCGTGAAGGGAAAGATCACTACAGTTCGTGGAGAAGAAGAATACATGGTGAGCCATTTGAATTCCTTCAAGTATGTTGAGATGGATGGTGAATTCTTTGAGACCCCGTGTCAGACCTTTGAAGTTGTTTCTCAGACAACCTATGTTGATAAAGTTGCTCCTGTTGTTCCTAAGGTTACCAAAATTCCACCAAAAATGGCTTCTTTAAAAGACACTAAGGTTGTGGTTAAAGAAGGTGGTTGCACTGTTTGGGGTCAGCTTCCCGATATTCCTTACAAGTCCGGAAAATTTGGTTTAGGTTTTACCTCACAGGCTCATAGGGTTGTCCGTCTTGCTCGTGCTAATTCTGGGAGACCTCCATTCGGCATCAACAACAATGGGATTCATAACAACCAAGTTAACATTGTGGAAGACGCTGATAGTGAATGCGACATAGGCAGTTGAATCTTCCCTACTACCAGCAGTAGGTTCAATAATTGGAAGACTGAAGACTTTATACCAATCAACTTTAGTCAAGAGTAAATTCTATTTTTTGTTTTCTTACTTTCAAGTATTTTTTGGTTATGTAATTTAAACAATAACTTTAGGCCTTATGCTTTACCCGGGGCACAACGGGCCATTTTTTAGGGTTGTCATTATTCATCAGCATATTTTCATTTAATAAATCATTGGACATCTGCATTCAAATTTTGTGCTCTTTTTCTTTATTTTGCTTTATTGCTTTCAAAATAGCTATGTGTTCTTACACACACCCATACAACAAATTACAAAATCCATATCCACCCTGGGTCCCATTGATAATAATTATGTTATTGCCAATTATCACTTCAAAAATCTGATCTACCAAGCCGAGGGTGAAGGTGAGGAAGATTGTGAAATACCTGGAGAGCTTGTTAGACTGTTAATTTAAGAAGAAAGAGTCATACGACCACATGAAGATCCAGTCGGGGTTGTGAACTTGGGTACTGAAGAGGACAAGAAAGAAGTCAAGATAGGTGCCAACCTAGAAGACAGTGTCAAAAAGAGATTAATCCAGATGTTGCGTGACTATGTTGAGGTCTTTTCTTGGTCGTACGAAGACATGCTAGGGCTTGATACTGACATTGTGGTTCACCGTCTATTTATGAAGGAAGGTTGTCCTCCTATAAAGCAAAAGGTTCGTCGTATACGCCCCGAGATGTCTGAAAAGATCAAAGTTGAGGTTATGAAGCAGTTCAATGCAGGTTTCTTAGTTGTTATATCTTATCCTCAGTGGGTTGCGAATATGGTGCCAGTACCTAAGAAGGATGGTAAGGTGCATATATGTGTAAACTACAGGGATTTGAATAGGGAAAGCCCCAAAGATGACTTTCTGCTTCCGCATATTGATGTTCTGGTTGACAACACCGTTCAACACAAAGTATTTTCCTTCATGGATGGTTTCTCTGGTTATAATCAAATCAAGATTGAACCTGAAGACATGGATAAGACTACCTTTGTCACACAGTGGGGCACTTTCTGTTACAAAGTGATGCCTTTTGGTTTGAAGAACGTCGGTGCAACATATCAGCGTGATATGGTAGCTTCGTTCCATGATATGATCCATCATGAGATAGAGGTTTACGTTGACGACATGATAGCCAGGTCTCATACTTAAAAAGAACATCTCGACCACCTATACAAATTGTTTGAGAGATTAAAGAAATACAAGTTGAGGTTGAATCTAAACAAGTGCACCTTTGGGGTAAGATCGGGTAAACTCCTAGGGTTCCTCGTCAATGGTAAAGGTATTGAAGTTGATCCTGCCAAGGTTAAAACCATTCAAGAAATGACAACTCTCTGTAGTGAGAAGGAAGTCAGGTTTCTTAGGACGATTGAACTACATTGCCAAATTTATCTCCCATTTGACCGCTACTTATGAGACAATCTTCAAATTACTAAAGAAAGATCAAGTAGTGAAGTGGAACAACGACTATCAGATATCCTTCAGAAAAATCAAGGAGAACCTCCAATTTTAATGCCACTGGTTGAAGGAAGACCTTTAATCATGTATGTGGCAGTATAGAGAACTCACTGGGGTGTGTATTGGGGGCAACATGATGAGTCTGGTCGAAAAGAGCATGCAATATACTACCTTAGCAAAAAGTTTGCCAACTGTGAAACAAGATACTCACTGCTCGAGAAAACTTGTTGCGTTTTGGCATGGGCTACTCGTCGACTAAGATAGTATATGTTGACTCATACTACTTTATTGATCTCTAAGATGGATCCAATAAAATACATATTCGAGAAACCCGCTCTCTCCGAAATAATAGTAAGATGGAAAATGGTCTTGACAGAATACGACATCTAGTACACTACTCAGAAGGCAATCAAAGGAAGTGTACTAGCAAATCATTTGGCTTATCGAGTTGTAGATGACTATTAGTCTATGAATTTTGAGTTCCCGGATGAGAATATTATGCTAGTTATTGATTATGAAGAATATGGACCATATGAAGGACCTGAACCTGGATCCCGATGGACTATGGCTTTCGATGGAGCTTCCAACGTGCTTGGTAATGGAATTAGTGTTGTGATTATCTCTCCCAAGGGTTTCCATACGCCATTCACCACCAGATTATGTTTTGATTGTACCAATAATATGGTCGAGTACGAAGCATGCATCATGGGTATCAAGGTTGCCATCGATATGAGAATTAAATTCTTGAATGTATATGGGGACTCAGCCCTAGTAATCAGTCATATTAAGGGAGAATGGGATACAAAAGCATCCAAATCTCATTCCTTATCGAGAGCATGTGTTGACATTAATTTCATACTTCAAAGAAATCACTTTTGAACATATCCCGCGAGAAGAGAATCACTTGGCAGACGCATTAGCTACCATGTCATCTATGTTCAAAGTAAGATAGGATAATGAAGTTCCTCGAATCACTATTGAGAGACTAGACGAACTAGTGCATTGCTGTGAAGTTGATACTGACGGAGTAGAGGAAAAGCCTTGGTACCACGAAGTAAAAAGGTATCTCGAGACTTAAGAGTATCCTAAAGGGGCATCTATCAATGACAAGAAATTTCTGAGGAGGTTCTCCGCCAAGTTCTTTCTGAGCAATGGAATCTTGTACAAGCGCAATCACGATTCGAATTTGATTCGCTGTGTAGACAGGAAGGAAGCTGAGAAGATCATGGAAGATATGCATGAAGGAGTCTTTGGCACTCACTCCAGTGGACATACAATGGCTAAGAAAATACTAAGAGCGGGTTATGATTGGTCTACCATGGAAACCGATTGCCATCGTCATTCCAGAACTTATCATAAATGCCAGATTTATGCTGACAAAGTACATGTGCCTCTGGTTCCTTTGAATGTTTTGACTGCTCCTTGGTCGTTTGCAACATGGGGCATTGATATGATTGGAGAAATTAAGCCTACTGCTTCCAATGGGCATTATTTCATCTTTTTCGTTATTGGTTACTTCATGAAGTGGATAGAGGCAGCCTCGTTTGCTTCTGTCACCAAGAATGTTGTGGCTCAGTTTATTAAGTATAACCTTATTTGTTGGCATGGCATACCTGGAAGAATCATCACGAAAAATGGCACCAATATTAACAATACTATGATCATGGAACTCTACACGCAGTTCAAGATTAAGCATCACAATTTTTCTCCATATCTACCAAAGATGAATGGTGCAGTGGAAGCCGCCAACAAGAATATCAAGAAGATTTTGCAGAAGATGACAGTTACATACAAAGATTGGCATGAGATGCTACCATTTGCTCTTCATGGTTATTGCACTTCAATATGTACATCAACTGGGGCAACCCCATTCTCTCTAGTATATAGTATGGAGGTTGTCTTACTCGTCGAAGTCCAGATTCCTTCCCTAAGGATTATGAAAGATGCAGGTTTAGATGAAGACGAATGGATTCAAACTAGACTTGACCAGATAAGTTTGATTGATGAAAAAATGCTTGCGGCTGTTTGTCATGGTCAGATGTATCAGAAATGCATGATCAAGGCCTTTAATAAGAAAGTCAAACATCAGGTGTACCAGGCTGGTGATTTGGTAATAAAGCACATCATCCTGCCACAAGGTGATCCCATGGGGAAAATGGACTCCCACATACGAAGGGCCATTTTTTATGAATAAGATATTTTCAGGCAGTGCTATGATACTTACCACCACAGATGGTGAAGATTTTCCACACCATGTAAATGCGGATATAGTCAAAAAATACTACGCATATAAATTATACATTCGGCAAGTCGAAAACCTGAAAAGGCGGCCTAGGCAAAAAGGATATCTCGGTTGACTGAAAACCTGAAAGGGCGGTTCAGGAAAAAGTTAGGGATTAAAGTGAATGACTATGTCTCGTTGGATCACCCATCTACTTACAGCCAGCGTAATTACTAACATCAAGTTCAAATGGTACATATCAATTCAATCAACTTCTTCCGACAGCAAGGGATGAGATGCTTGAAGACATAGGGTCAATAGCAGAGTTGAAACTCGATGGGATCATTTCCACGTAGTTGTTTTTCTTTGTTTTTTTTCTTAGTACCCCTTTTCTTTATGACGATCTCCTCTTACTGGGATTTATGTCTCCTTGTGTAAAACTACCGGCTTATATGTAAATTTTCAAAATCAATGCAATTAAATTTCAAATTCAAAATTGTTTTTACTTTCTACGTTTTATTTGAAAAAATGTTCAATGATTACATTGAATGAACATATGCATTTGAATATGATTACTGTTTACGAATATATGCATGAAAACATGATTAGCATTTACTAAAGACTCTAGGAGTCAGAATAATGTTCAGGTTGACCATAAATTCCCACAGAGGAAGGTCCTCATAGCTATTTTCATAAGTTAATCCCCATCAAAGACTATTTCCTCAACACAATATACAGGGTTTATTTCCCCAACAGAGTTTATGTCTCCCATATTGCAATTCCCTGACAAGATTCTCTTCTCAGGCTAGATGTCATTCAATGTTGCCCTCCCCAGGAAAGATGATATCTATATCTGAAACTCATTCAGACAACATATCAGAGGATTATCCATCTCTTTTATCCCCAGTCAGGATATATAAAGATCAAATCCTTCAAAAGAGAGATGAACGACTGACTCTCCTTGAATGCTTTCATCCCCAAGTAGAAGTCGAAGATCCCCAGCAGAATGTCCTCAAACAGAAAGCAGAAACCCCCAGTAGAGGTGTTTTAAGCAAAGCTGGAGAACTATTTTCTTCATCCCCAGCAACAATTAGGGATTTATTTTCCCCAACCAGACATTGTTACACGAAACTACTGATACACTCCAATGACATGTTGCATCTATACATCATTTACAAAATATTATAACATATGCAACACATATACTATTCTTATTTATTTTGAGAACAACATTACACAATGTATTGCATACATCATGACATTGCATAGAGTTAACTTTGTCTTTTCAGGTTAAGTTCACAAACAGAGAATATTATCAACAATTTAGAGACAGGTTGTAGATCAATTCCTGAAATAGGACAGGGTGACTATCTACATAGTCAGGTGATTTCCTTCAGAGACTGAATTCTGAAAAGCATTTCCTTCAGAGACTGAATTCTGAAAAGCATTCCCCTTCAGAGACTGAATTCTGAAAAGCATTTCCTTCAGAAACTGGATTTTGAAAAGCATTCCCCTTCAGAGACTGAATTCTGAAAAGCATTTCCTGTAGAGATTCATTCTAAAAATCATCTCCCCTTAGAGACTGAAATCTGACGAGCATTTCTTTCAGAGACTGGATTTTGAAAAGCATTTCCTTTAGAGGTTTATTCTGAAAAGCATTCCCCTTCAGAGACTGAATTCTAAAAATCATTTCCTTCAGAGGTTTATTCTGAAAAGCATTCCCCTTCAGAGACTGAATTCTGAAAAGCATCTCCTTCATGGCTTCATTCTGAAAAGAATTCCCTTCAGAGACTGAATTCTAAAAAAGCATTTCCTTTAGAGATTTTCTAAAAAGCATTCTTCAGATAAGGTCAAGCATAGACTCATTCTGATACTCCTATCAACAATTAATTTGGATGGCATCTATAAGCCCGTCTCCGATGACACTCTATCACCTCTCCTAATGGCGTCTTTAAGCCCATTCAAGAAATATATCAACCAACAGTGTTACTTCGTGCACATGTCAGTGCAAATTTCTGGGTACTTAAGTGTTCAATAATTTTCTACCTTTAAATTACGAATGGCGGACAAGCCAATCTAACTCTTCAGGTTTAAGATTGAACAGGGACAATTGTTGTACCCCAAAATTAGCCCTCCAATTTTTCAAGACAAATTAATTCAAGATATCTTTTCATGCTCCTAAGGGTCTCAAACACTAAAGACTACTCAAAGATTGATCAGGTGAATCCTCCTTCTAAGCAGTGACCTACAACTAGGGTTTTGTTTTTTTTTTCAAGGAATATTGGACTTCTAATGCCTCAAGTGGATTTCATGGTTTCTCATGTGCTTCAAAGTATGCTTATACCAAGTTTCAAGCCTTGCAGCATAAGTTTTCTCAAACAATTAGTCAGATGATTAAAAATCAACTATATTGGACAACAAGTCAACCTTAACCAATTTACAGTCAAACTTCAAAACTTTTGGTCACACTCATCATTTGATCAAGGGTTAATCATGATTCATCAAAAAAACTCAAGATTCATCAAAAGTCAAAAGTTACTAAATTAGGGTTTTCTTTAGAAGAAGTCAACTGAACTTTGACCAAGCATAAATTTCACATGCTTCATCAGGAAATTCTCAACCAAAGACCATTTTGATGGGAATTCAATTTTCTACAACTTTGTCTCTTTAAGCTCAAGGCCAAAAATGCTTTATTTGAGATATATGAGCCAAAACATTACAGGTCATTTTAAAAATCAACAAAAAGACACTTTTTTGTCAAAGCAATTTATATCAAGTTAAAGTCTTCAAATGAAAAATGACCAACATGAAGATTGTAGGGGACATCTTAAGGTTTCCAAAAAATCCAATATCACCTTCATTTGATGAAAATTTAGTGAGATGTGATTTGTGCAAGTTGTGCAATTTTGAGAAAATACATGAAACTCAAATTAAACAAATTGAAATTTTTGGGCTAATGGACCTATCTTTTAAGGTTTAAACATGTTCATGACACCTTAGAGGACATCTAAGTCCATTCATGCATCATTTTAATTTTTATTTCATTTATTTTGATTTTTATTCATTTAAATTCAAAATTAAATCAAATAAATATTAAATAAATATGTAAGGCATAAAAGGCTTGTGATTTGAATCTTTTGGAGGCCCAAGGACAAGAAAGAAGCTATGTGCACCTATTTTCCAATCAAATGTTCATGGTTTTGTCATATTCCAACTTATTTTCAAACAAAATCAAAATATATGTTTCACATGATATCCAAGCCCACCTCTTAACCTAATATGCTCTTCTATATATATTCATTACATTCAGATAACAAACAACATGCAAGGAGGCTGCAAGACACAAGGGTTTTTGATCAAAAATTTGCAAGAGAAGGGTGAACTTGAATCCCATCTTTCAGCCATCCACAAGGAGAGATAACCATCCAAATCAATCCTTGAGGTATCATAGAGTGAATTTTGATCATTCTTGATGATCAAATGCATCTAAAACATGCATCCATTCCATCACCGACTTTGAATTTTTTGTGAAATTCGTATTTTAATATTTGCATGCTTTTGGTTTAAACTAACGATTTCAATGTGTTCCTGAGACAAATTAGTGCAAGTTTTGTCCCCTGCATGAGGCCCATAATACCATAATCCTCCATCATCGTGATTGCATCGTTTTTCTTTGCTTGGATCATATCTCATTATACAAGTTGAATTAGCCAAAAAGAATGCCGCCATTGGATTCAGGAGGGGTCGAATTAGGGGGACAGGGTCCTCTTTTGTCTCTAACGCACATTATTTTTGCAGGTTGATGTAAGAACTTGCCGAAGAAGACGACCGGAGCTAGGGCTCCGATGCCTCTCTGATTCACTGGTTTATAATATATTGTTTGTTTGTTATGTTGACAGAATGAAAATGCAGCGCAGATGGTAAAGGACGCGTATGTTAAATGAGAGGGCGTGAGTTCGATCCCTGTCTTGCAACATTTATTTTTGTTATTTTTCAAACTAACATGCAGGCTTTCAATATAATAATTACTTCATGTTTCCTATCATCAACAAGTGTTTGGCGTAGTGGCAAGGGAGGCGCCTGTGAAGCTTATGGACGTGGGTTCAACACCCACCCTAGGCAAAATCTTTTTTTCCTATTTTCTAACCTATATTCCTTTTCTATTTTCTTTTCTAACCCTAATTAATTTTAATTAATTATCATTAAATTAATCTAATCATTTTTCTTAATACTAATAAATTAGGTTTAGATTTTTTAACTAATATTTAATTTTATTGATATTTTTATTAACTAATTTTTAATTAACTAGACCTTTTTTTTAAATATTAAAATAAATGGGAAATTTAGGTTTTATTAATTACTTTTATCACTTAAATTATTTTTTTATAAAACATTAAAAATATTAATATTTAGAACTTTAGGTCTTTTAAATATTTTCTTTTTTTCAAAACATTTTCTTATTTTCTTTTCGTTATTATTTAAATTCTTAGACAAAATGTATAGGACGCATTCTCTAATGTAATAACTTAGATTTATTTTCTGCATTTTTTATTATTATGTAACTGCTCACAGGATGTAATAGTGTAGGACATTTATATTCTGCATATTATATTGTTAGTAACTAGGGTTTGTATGGTAAGGTTAAAAACAAACATAGAAAACCCTAAACTCTCAAGATAATATAACTAAATCAATACACTTTTCACACTTGCACCTCCAGGGTATCCTCTCTTGTTGCCTTACGATACTTGGTCATGTCCCTCGAAAGTATGGATGCTTTAGCAAAAGACCCTTTCGAATAAAAGATCACAGTCCCTCGATGACCCTTCGAAGTTGCATCTAGTCCCTCTGATACAAATTGCTAAAGAATCCGTACATGTTAAATTCGATGATTATTCGATGACCCTACGCTTGTCCCTTCACATCTAATAGATAAGGCTACCTACCAACTAATGGTATGGATGACATTATCTCTAAAGGAGAAGGAAAAGAATAAGAACGACCTTTAGTGGGTAAGGAACTCTTAATCGCTTGCTCACAACTTTTCTAAAAAAACATTTTTAACACATCACACTTTCAAACAAATATTTTTAAACGCTTTGTATGCATTCTTGAGGACTGATACAGGAATAATTACAAATTCATCCTTACATTGGCATTTTAAAAATATTTTCAAACAAATCACACACACAAAGCAAAATTTTCAAAAGTGAGCTAGAAATTAAGAGCCCGTAGATAACTACGGATGAAAAGGGTGCTAACATCTTCCCTTTTCATAACCTACCCCCTAACTCAAAATCTATCAAAGGTCTTTCCGTTTCTTTTCACCTTTTCTAAATATTGGATAAAGGAAAAGTCGGTGGCGACTCTTGTTATCCGCATATTTGGATAAAACCAAAAAAGTCAGCTCTCCCACCGTATTACACTCTACAACTTACAAAACATGTGAAAGAACATCTTTCTCTTCCAAAAAATTATCGCTTCCTCACGTACTCCCTTTAATACTGGTAATGATCCCTTGGCTTATTCCTTTTCCGAAGAAGAGAGTTTGGAATTCATCCTGCAACCATCTTTTGATGCAAAATCAAAGGTAAAGAAGTGGCAATGACAAATGTTGATCCCATTTGTTGTTGCATGAAAGGTTTTCGCATTTCACGGGCCATATATAACTCAGGAAAAACATCCTAAGAAGGTTCATAGATACTTTTCGTGTTTTCATCCCACTATCCCTTCTGCTTTCGATCAAACGAAACCCATTGATGTTAGGTTCATGGATCTGAATGCTAGGGTGTTTCATTTCATGTCTTTGTCTAATCATAAAGCTTATGCTTCTTGTCTCGACAAATTCCTAGGATAATGATAAGCTCAATGGAAGGAAACTGGAATTTTTGATGCCATCCAACTGTCGAGGAACACACATAGAATCAATCTTAACTTTATTTTGTCCTCACTCTTTTTTTGGGAGGGTTCAACTAACACTTTCAGTTCCCCTGCGGGATGTTAACACCCATCTTATTCGACTAAACTTTCGACCCAACGGTGCCGACTAGACACTCGATTCACTTCGACTGCACTGATTTCACTCATTACATAGCCAACTATCATGTTATCAACCAAACGGATGTCACTGATGGCAAACATATTGCCTTCCTAACCCTTTGGCTCTCCTATTTTCTATTATGTCCAGGATCTTTGATGACATCCCCGAGTTTTATACCGTTGGCCATCCAATTTTATGAAGGTCGAAACATTTCTTTGGGTAAGCTTTTGCTGGCGTATTTGTACCATTATTTAGGCGAAGCCTCTTCTTAGTTAAAATCCCTTCCTGATATTGACAAAGGTTGGTTTTTTCGGGCCCTTTCTGGCTGCTACAACACTGGTTGAATGCCACATTCAAATACCAACTAGGTTATCCTATTTCTGAGGATATCTTGTGTCTGAATAAAAACAAAGCTATTGAGGGTATAAGGTTATCCTTAATGACTTCTCAATAAAACCTCGACAGGTACATTTTCATGAAATATGTCAACATGTTTATTGATGCTACAAACTTTGTTTCGGCCATGGCTCCTTTCGTAGAACGATTGTTTGGGCCAGATTGTTTTAGAGATCCTTTTCCTGGAATCTCTCTACCAAACTCTGCATGGTCGAATGCTGTTTAGAGGGTATTTTTAACCCCAATCTTGCTCTCCTTTCGCATCGACACTAGTCCAGACGGATATGGATTTATGGCGTATCAACCAAACATAGTGGCTCATCAATTCAGACTTAGTCAAATGTTGCCTCGGTCTTTATTCTCTTATCATATCGACATTGTATGGGTTGGCAGGCCATTGACTGTTGATGACCACATGACATGCCTCAAGTTTTATAAGGCTACTCAATCCCTTAAACTTCTTGTTTTCCAATTCGATCACTCCTTTTTTACCACTGAGTTATTTGACCAGTAATGGTCCCAATTTCAAAATAAGTACTTATCGGCCCCAAGCTTCCTTCAAAGGCTCATCAATGCTTTTAGTGCTCTACCTGATCGATAACCAACAAAATCACCAGTACCAGTTCCCATTGTTATAGAAACTCAACCTTCTCCTCATGCTACTTGTGATACGGTGGGAGAACTCACTTGGGTTTTGCGTTTGTATTCGTAAATGTTGCGGTTAGCAAGAGTCGCCACCGACTTTTTATTTTATCCTAAGGAAAGGTTAAAAAGCACAGCAAAAACCTTTTGAGATGTTTTCTTGGGTTCGGGGAGTAGATTATAGAAGGGGAAGGTATTAGCACCCTTTCTATCCATGGTTATCCATGGGCTCTTAGTTACTTGCTTAGATCACTTGCCTTTGTTTTCAATTGTTTGAAATGGTGCTTTGTATGCGTGGGTTTAAAAATGTTTTGAAAAGAGGCCAATGTGGTGGCAACCTTTGTAATGATCCATGTGGGGATGTATACAAAGATGTATGTCTTTTGAAAAGGTTTTCATTTGTTTTTGAAAGTTGTTTTGAAAGTGTAGTGATGTGTGATTTTGAAATTAGGCAAGTGTTTTGTTTTGCAAGTTAGTTCAAGTAACTAAGAGGTTATCTACTCCTAAATTTCTCAAAAGATCATTGCTATACTTTAACCCTTTTAACAAGTTTGCTCCACCATTGTATTTGGTGGGCAACCTTGTGTTAGGATGTGAAAGGGACAGGCGCGGGTCATCGTTTAGACCATAATTGCAATGGCGTTAAATGTCTTTGGGCAATTTTCTTTAAGGGACTTGATCATTTGTTTTTGTTTGTTTTTGAAAAGTTTTGTCGAGGGACTATGATCATTCAAATTGTTTACTTTGCCCAAAGAAGTTCAACATACAATATGGCCCATTTATTTGAAAGGCAACAAGTGGAATACCCTAGGGGGTGCAAGTGTGATTTGTGTCCATTTTCATGCTTGTTTATCTTGTATTAGGTCAAACTATTTTTTATCGTTTTTCGCATACAAACCCTAATTCTAACATGTTATCATTAGAAAGCAATAAAGTGCGAAATTTAAATTACTAAGCTATTACAAAACCAAATATGGGAAGGGGGGTACAAATGTTCAAATGGGGGATATTGACAAGAATTTAAATCTACATTATTACATCATTTTGAATATTTGCAATTTAAATAATGTACAAAAATTAAATAAAAGTGCAAGATGCAAAAGAAATGTTTTGTATATGTATGAAAAAATATTATTTATGTAAAAGAGAAAAGAAAAATAAAAATGTATTATTTTTTGGAGTATTTTGAATTTAGGGCAAAAACCCTAATTAAAAGAAAAAAAATGCATTATTATCTAATTTAATACAACTATTTATTTATTATTTATAAAAATAAAATAAAATAAAGTATATTGTGAAAAAAAGTATTTTTGTATCAAATATTAATAAAAATGGAAAACTCAAGTATTTTTATATTTTAGCTTAAATATATTAATAAACATATATATATATATATATATATATATATATATATATATATATATATATATATATATATATATATATATATATATATATATATATATATATATATATATATATATATATATATATATATATATATATATATATATATATATATATATATATATATATATATATATATATATATATATATATATATATATATATATATATATATATATATATATATATATATTAAACCTTAAATAGGTATTATACACAAAGATAAATATTTATTTAATATTTTAATAAAATAAATAAAAAGAGTATTTTTTTGTGTGAAATATTTTCAGAATGTAAACAAAAATAAAAATTGTATTTACACTATTTTCTATTTATTCTAATAATAGTACATATATATTTTATATACAAACAAAAGAAATAAACAAATAAATATGCAAATAAATACAAAAATGATGGAAAAAATATTTTTAATTTTTAAATGTCATGAGAAAAAATAAACAAAGTTAATCAAAAAAGAAAAAGTCAAAAATGTTAAAATATGAGCAAATGGGCCCAGGGGGTGTGAATCAAAAAAGATGGTGTGAAAAGCAAAATAACACAGGCCCAGCCCACTGATCATTGTCTTCAACCTCTAGCTCAAACATTTGAAAAAACGCGCGCCCCTGTTCTTCAATGTCTAACTCCTGATTCTTGGCTTTTCAGCAAAAACTCATAACACAAGAAATGTTCAGCATGAAGAGACGGTTTCAACCATATAAATAACTTGACCTATCTCTCTAAGATGAGGGAGAATTTCTCCTCCCCCAATTTCTGACCTAACTTTTCATCAATGTTCAGACATGAAATTCTCTAAGCACACGAAACATAAATGAAATCTAATCATATGAGCATGTTCAGGGCTATGATTGTGACATGTTTTCTTCAAAAACCTAAAGCTAACAATGCCTAATAAGAGAGATAGAACTCCATGAATATACCTGTTCAGTTGGAATCAAGCTTGGCAATGGAGGATGTTTCAGAGTGAAATGATGACTTGTACAGCTTCTTTGAAGTGTAATGATGCTTTTCCAATTCCTACTTTGTCTTGAAACTCCCTGAATCGAGCTAGTGAACTCCAACTGCAAAACAGAAAATTAAAAATGGTGAAGTGGCTTGGAGGTGTTACAGGTCTGATTTTAGGACATGGTTAGCTTGCATATGTTGTAGGGAAGGTAGAGGAAAAGGTTTGGATCAAAATGCTCGAAGGGATTGGGAGTTTGCACTCAAACTGCAGGGGCTCCCCTGTTTGTACAGTTTTGAGGTGATTAGAGCAATGGGAGTGTTTCAGATGGCAAGGGCTCGTGTGTTAACTTGGATTTGGTCTATGGAATGTGTTTGATAGCTTTTGTGTTGTGTGTCTAAGCTGAGATGAGAGATGGCCTAAGTTATGGACTTTTCTTCTATCTTAAGCAACAAAAGCAAGTTGGTGGTTTTAGGTTAGTAGGGGGCCTCCCAATGTGCTGCATAAACATCTCTTGATCAGTGTGTTATGCACATAATCTTGTGCCAAGCAGATCTTTCATGTACTTGTTGGATTACAAACTTGACATAAAGCTAATCTTTTCAAAAATGGAAATTTCACTTTATCTAATTTAGGATTAATCTTGCATACAATGCTTGCACTCAAAGAACAACACCTTAACACATTGAATATGCATTAAATTATTGAGTATGAAATGGTTCAAGGACCTGTAATCAAGCATAAAGCAAACTGATTTCAAATTGGCAAGATTATGAACATGTCTTGATGAAGAACAAAAAGTGAATTTTTGCCAACTTGTGAAATTCGAATCTCTCAAGTTATGAGGTTGTTTGATGAGTTCTTGGACATTTTTGAAAGCTTGGAATGTGTACTACAATCCATCTTTGAAATTCAAATCAAAATTCCAAGTGGAAGGGTATGAAAAGTGGCCTTGAAGTAGGGTAGAAAACCTTGTCAAAATAGGTCAAATTTCACTAAGTTAAAAGATGGTTTAGTGCCCTTATTCAAAAAATTATAACTTGAGATACAAGCTTCAAATGAGAAAACTTTGTGAATAAAAGTTGTAGATTATGCAACAAGCTACAACTTTCATGTTTTGACTTTTGTTTGAATCCAAATGGATCATGGTGAAAAGATGGGGGCAAAGTTGGGAAAAAATTAGGGTTTTTCATAACTTAGAAAAATTCTAAGTTATGAAAAATTCCATTTTCAAACCCTAATTTGCATTTTGTGATTTCTTGGTGAACAAGTTTCATGATTTGGCATGTTTTGATAAAAAAATGAATCTTGACTCTTGATTTTGACCAAAAAGTCAAAGTTTGACTTTTCAGTGTACAGTCAAAATTGATCAATTGACTGGGAAATTCAACTATCAATCTTGTGTACTTGGGATCTTTTGAGCTTGATGAGCATGTCAAGATAATTTCATGGGGTCCTTGAGTCCATGTGTGAGTTTGGTTTGCCATTGGCTAGGTCAAACAGTCAAAAATTGCCTTTGTGCAGTCAAAACCCTAAAAATGACCATTTTGCCCTTTTGGTGATCTGATCAAATTTCTTGTGGAATTGTGATCCAAACTTGATCAAATGGTCCATAGGAGTTCATAATGTTGATGTGGATCAAATTTCATGAGATTTGACTGTCAATTGGCCACAGTTGACTTTTTCCCCAATACAGCTGATTTCTAGGTCAACTGTCCAATTGACTGGGCAAAACTTGGAATCAAGACTTGAAACTTGGTATAGGTAAGCTTGGGAGTCCAATATGAAGCATGAAAGTCATCTTAGGCATTTTAGGTCAAAACATCCTTAGACAAACACAAACCCTAAGTTGAGTCCACAGTGCAAGGAGAAGTCTTGAGCAGAGGGAACCCTAACTGGATCTTGATCTTCAAAGGTCTTGTGATGAGAAAATGTTGAGGAAATGGGAGGGCAAATTTTGGGGTACAACAGTTGCCCCTGTTCAATCTTCTTGAACCTGAAGAGTTAGATTGGCAAGTTTGCCTTTCGCGACTCGAGGGTACAAGGAGATTGGACACTAGAGTGCCCGGAAATTTGCACTCGCATGCTGGAGTCTCAACAATGTGGTGTCGGGAATGGGCTTATAGATGCCATTTGGAGAGGTGGCAGAACCTTGTTGGGAATGGGCTTATAGATGCCATTTGGAAGTGTCGGTCGCATAAGAGATTCCTTTGCGAGAACTTGTGTATTTGAGAAAGACGGATGTTTTCCTGGCTTGTTACAGGTGTTTGATCCTCAGTCTCCTGATGCAGATATGCCCTGGCTGGATACAGGTATTGAATCTACAATTGGTTGCTCACAGATATGCCCTGGCTGGATACAGGAGTCGAATCTGGAAATAGTCGTTAATAGATGTGCCCTGGCTGGATACAGGAATCGAATCTTTGGACTTTTCAGACGTGCCCTGGCTAGATACAGGAATCGAGTCTGGAGATGGTTGTTAACAGATATGCCCTGGCTGGATACAGGAATCGAATCTGGAGATGTTGTAGTTGATAGATGTGCCCTGGCTGGATACAGGAATCGAATCTTTGAACTCTTCAGACGTGCCCTGGCTAGGTACAGGAATCGAGTCTGGAAACTGGTCACTCTCAGATGTGCCCTGGCTAGATACAGGTATCGAATCTGGAATTGTGACAGTTGAAGGTAGTTGTCTTTGGGATTGTCTTTTTCCCTGAAGAGATAAAAACATAAGTTGTATGCAATGTCATGATGTATGATATGCATGATGTCATGATGTTCAACATGAGATAGTGTTGTATGCACTTTATCATGTATGTAAGCAAGATGTATGAAAATGTGAAATGTTCATGGATGTAATTTCGCCTTAGGAAAATAAATCCTTGACGGTCGACCGGAGAGTTGCTCTGTGGAAGAGATACTTGGCCGAAGTTTTGCTGAGAGGCCTGTTGAGGACTTTAATGATGGATTCCGCTGGGGATTCCAAAGATAAACTCTGCTTGGGAATACCAAAGATAGACTTCGCTGGGGTTTGGAGGAACTTTGCCGAGGGCGGTCTTCCGTGGTTTTTAGCTGAGGATAACCCAGTTATAAGTCCTTGTGAGGAAATAACTCTAAATAAAACTCGGGTGAGACGTCCGTGCCTCGCAGGGGATAAGCTTGCAGAATCTACTGGGGATGAGTTTTAAGATCTGCCAGGGAATGCTGTGCCTCTTCAGGATCGACGGGGAACCAACTCCGCTTGGAGAAAGTATTGTCGCATCCTGTTTTACTCTGCGGGGAATTGAGATGATCTGGCCACATTCTTCAGTTGAACCTACCTTGGTGCCTTGGCGGACAAAACAACCAGACTGCATTAGACAAACTCCACCTTGCCCCTGTCTTTGATGTCACCTGTAATTAATCTCTTGTTTTATATGCAAATATTTATGAATCAGCCATTTAATGTCAAATGCATATATCAACAATGAACATTGGACGTTCTTCGCAAAACAGAAAAAGAAAACAATGGTAATTTGTATGGACAAGTGAATCTGTATTGATTTAAACTTTGCCTGTGAATAGGCGTTTTTGTACAAGAGGCTGACATCCTGGTAAGAGGACATCGCCAAATAGTATAGAGTTTACAATTTGAAAAAGGAAACAAAACAGCTATGTGAACAATCCCACTGGGTTCCAACTCTGCTATTGCCTTTATGTCCTCGAACATCTCATCGCTTTGCTGCCTAGTTGAAGATGAAGCTGATTGGTCGATGCCGAAACCTGAGCCAGATAGTTGATACCGAATTCCGGATGCGAAGTGATCCAATGAGACGTAGTGTTACGCTTTTATCCCTAACTTTTGCCTGGACCGCCCTTTCGGGTTTTCAGTCCACCGGGATACCCATTTTTGCCCAAGCCGCCTTTTCAGGTTTTCGACTTGCCGGGTGTACAGATTTTTTTATTCATTTCATCCCTTATTTTTGCCCGAACCCTTTTGGTTCGCCGGGAAGCCCTTATTTTTGCCTAGGTATGTCAACCTAGCGGGTCTTTTATTTATGCGTAGTATTTTTTCACTATGTCTGCATTGGCGGGGTGAGGAAGGTCGTCACCATCCATGGTGGTTAGGATCATGGCTCCTCCTGAGAACACACGTTTAACCACAAATGGCCCTTCGTATGTAGGGGTCCATTTGCCCCGGGGATCACTTTGAGGAAGGATGATGCATTTGATTACCAGGTCCCCAACTTGATACTCTTGTGGTCTGACTTTCTTGTTAAATGCCCTGATCATCCGTTTTTGATACGTTTGACCATGACAGATAGCGGTGAGCCTCTTTTCGTCAATCAGATTTAATTGATCAAGTCGAGTCTGGATCCAATCATCTTCATTTAAGTCTGCATCCTTCATTATCCGGAGAGAGGGTATCTGGATTTCAATTGGCAAGACTGCCTCCATGCCATAGACTAAGGAGAAAGGAGTTGCCCCGGTTGACGTCCTCGCTGAGGTGCGGTACCCATGGAGGGCGAATGGTAACATCTCGTGCCAATCTTTATAGGTCACTGTCATCTTCTGCACAATTTTCTTGATATTTTTATTGGCTGCCTCTACAGCCCCATTCATCTTCGGCCGGTAGGGAGAAGAATTGTGGTGCTGTATCTTGAATTGTTCACAGAGCTCAGTGATCATTTTGTTATTGAGATTGATACCATTATCCGTAATGATTCTTTCCGGGACGCCGTATCGACAGATCAGATTATGCTGGATGAAACGTGCCACGACGCTCTTGGTTACTGTGGCGTAGGAAGCTGCCTCAACCCACTTCGTGAAGTAATCGATCGCCACCAAGATGAAGCGATGCCCATTGGATGCCGTCGGTCGGATCTCACCGATCATATCGATGCCCCACATTGCGAAAGGCCAGGGTGCCGTTAGGACATTCAAAGGAACCGGAGGGATATGCACCTTGTCAGCATAGATCTGGCATTTATGACAAGTTCGGGAGTGTTGGTAACAATCGGCTTCCATTGTGGACCAGAAATATCCTGCCCGTAGGATTTTCTTTGCCATGGTATGTCCACTGGAATGTGTTCCGAATGTACCTTCATGCAGTTCTATCATGATCTTCTCTGCTTCAGCCTTATCCACACAACGTAGCAGAGTTGAATCATGATTCCGTTTGTAGAGAATGCCGTTGCTGAGGAAGAATTTTGCAGCAAACCTCCTCATGAACTTCTTATCATTGACAGACGCACCTTCAGGGTATTCCTGAGCTTCCAAGTACCTCTTCACCTCATGATACCAGGGTTTTTCAATAACCTTCTCAGCCTCAAGCTCGCAGCAGTATGCTGGTTCGTCCAACCTCCAGATTATGATTCGGGGAGCTTCATTGTCCCATTTAACTTTGAACATTGAAGACATCGTAGCTAGTGCGTCCGCTAGCTGATTCTCCTCTCTGGGGAAATGCTCAAAAGTTATCTCTTCAAAGTGGGGAAGCAAGGTCGACACATACTCCTTGTAAGGAATAAGATTCGGGTGTTTCGTATCCCACTCGCCTTTGATCTGATTGATCACGAGAGCGGAATCTCTGAAGACACTTAGAAATTTGATCCTTAAGTCGATTGTAGCTTGTAAACCCATGATACATGCCTCATATTCTGCCATATTGTTGGTGCAGCTGAAACATAATCGGGCGGTGAGGGGAGTATGAGTTCCTTTGGGAGATATGATTACAGCGCCGACGCCGTTACCCAAAGCATTGGAGGCTCCATCAAAATGCATAGACCATCGGGATCCTTCCTCAGGTCCTTCATCCGGCCCAGGTACTTCACAGTCAGTTACCACCATGATGTCTTCGTCCGGAAAATCAAAGTTCAATGATTGGTAATCGTCCACAGGTTGGTGTGCCAAATGATCTGCCAGTACACTTCCCTTAATTGCTTTCTGAGTTGTATACTGGATATCATATTCTGTTAAGATCATTTGCCATCTCGCTATTCTTCCAGACAGAGCGGGCTTTTCAAATATGTACTTGATGGGATCCATCTTTGAAATCAATAAAGTAGTGTGAGTCAGCATATACTGTCTCAGCCGGCGAGCAGCCCATACAAGAGCGCAACAAGTTTTCTCAAGCAGTGAGTAACGAGACTCACAGTCGGTAAACTTTTTGCTCAAGTAATAAATAGCGTGCTCTTTTCGGCCAGACTCGTCATGCTGCCCCAGCATACACCCCATTGAATTGTCAAGTACTGTCAAGTATAGTATCAGAGGTCTTCCTTCCACCGGTGGCATAAGAATGGGTGGCTCTTGGAGATATTCCTTTATCCTTTCAAAGGCGGCCTGACATTCATCGTTCCAGCGTACTACTTGATCTTTCTTCAGTAATTTGAAGATTGGCTCACAAGTAGCAGTCAGATGTGAGATGAATCGGGCAATGTAATTTAATCGTCCCAGGAAGCCTCTGACTTCTTTCTCTGTTTTTGGAGTCGGCATCTCTTGTATGGCTTTTACCTTGGCAGGGTCCACCTGAATACCCTTATCACTTACAATGAAACCTAGCAATTTTCCGGATCTTACCCCAAAGGTGCATTTGTTGGGATTCAACCTCAGCTTGTATAACTTGAGTCGGTCAAATAACTTCCTCAGATGGTCAAGGTGCTCCTCCTCAGTTTGAGACCTCGCAATCATGTCATCAACGTATACTTCAATCTCATGATGGATCATATCATGGAATAAAGCAACCATGGCACGTTGATAGGTTGCCCCAGCATTTTTCAATCCGAATGGCATGACCTTATAACAGAAGGTGCCCCACTGAGTCACAAAGGTAGTCTTCTCCATATCCTCTGGAGCCATCTTGATCTGATTATACCCTGAAAAACCATCCATGAAGGAGAACACCTTGTGTTGAGCTGTATTGTCAACAAGGACATCAATGTGAGGTAGGGGGAAGTCATCCTTGGGGCTGGCCCTGTTCAAATCCCTGTAGTCGACACACATTCTGACTTTACCGTCCTTCTTCGGTACTGGCACTACATTGGCAACCCACTGGGGGTAGGAAGTCACTGCAAGGAACCCGGCATCAAACTGCTTCATAACCTCGGCCTTGATCTTTTCAGACATCTCTGGACGCATCCGTCGGACTTTTTGCTTTACCGGAGGGCAATCTTCCTTGGTTGGCAGGTGGTGAACTACAATGTCGGCATCCAAACCAGGCATATCTTCATAGGACCAAGCAAAAATCTCCATGTAGTCTTGTAACATTTGGATCAATCGTTGCTTCACACTGAGCTCTAGATTGGCACCAATCTTGATCTCTTTCCTATCTGTCTCAGTACCCAGGTTAATTGTCTCCACCGACTCTTCATGTGGCTGAATAGCCCTCTCTTCCTGGAGTAGCAGTCTTGCGAGTTCACCAGGCACTTCGCAATCATCTTCACCTTCGTCTTCGGCCAAGTTGATCGGATTTTCGAAGTCATAACTGGCAGTAGCAGAGCTGTTACCAGTGAGATCCAGAGTGGATTGAAACCTGTATAAGTGAGTGTGTGTAAATATAGCTGTTTTGCAATACAGAAAGGAAAAGAGCACAAGATTTGAAATGCAACAAACGTCCAATGTTTTGATTGATGATATATGAAAATGTCATACAAAAAGCCCTCACAAATGGAGCTACAATGCCCCGGGTAGGACACCGAGCCAACAGAGTTTTAACATATTGTTTGTTACAAATTGGAAATCAAAAGAAATTAATTACTCCGTGACAAATGTGATAGGGGTAAAATCCTTTGCCGTCCAGTTGCTCGGTCCGTCGCTGGCAGTCGGGTAGATCCAACTGTCAAACTCTGCTTCCTCTACATCCTCCTCGATAGCATTCACCCTTGAGCTGGAAATAAACACCGGAGCCTTTCCGATCTTCTCTTTGCACACCGCCTTCTGAGCCTCCGCAGTAAAGCCTAGCCCAAACTTGTCGCTCTTCTGAGTGAAGTCAGGAAGCTGACCCCAGTGTGCACAATTGCCTTTCTGAACCACAGCCCGGGCATCCCTTAGGGAAGCCATCTTCAAGGAATCATTCTCTTCGGCTATTGTCTCTGCAGCTGCTGAAATTGGATGCACCTCCTCGAAATGCTGGAAGGGGGTTTCAATAAACTCCCCGTCCATCTCAATGTACCTGAAGGAATTCAAATGGCTCACCATATACTCCTCTTCTCCTTGCACAGTGACGATCTTCCCCCTGACGGGATATTTCAGCTTCTGGTGCAAGGTGGAGGTCACTGCCCCAGCTTTATGGATCCAAGGTCGACCCAGTAGACAAGAGTATGATGGACGTATATCCATCACATAAAAGGTAGAGTCAAACACTTGAGAGCCCACACGAATAGGGATGTTAACCTCTCCATGAACCATCCTTTTGGAACCGTCGAAGGCCCTGACGATGATATTGCTGGGTTTCAACTCCAGGCCCTCATAATCCAGACGGTCTAAAGCCTTTTTCGGTAGGACATTCAAGGAAGAACCAGTATCCACCAATACATGCGCCAGAGTAGTGCCCCTGCATTCGATAGAGACATGCAGAGCATCATTGTGGTCTCTTCCCTTCGCAGTCAGGTCAGCCTCTGAGAAACCCAAGCCATTGTCTGCTGTCAGATTTGCTATGCAATTAGTGAACTGGACTGCAGACGTCTCCTGCGGCACATGGGCCGTTTTGAGAAATGAGATCAAGGCCTTAGCATGAGCCTCGGAGCATAGCAGTAAGGAGAGCAGGGAGATCTTGGAGGGTGTATGCCCCAACTGCTCGACAACATTGAAATCACTTTTCTTTATTATTTTCAGAATCTCCTCCATTTCTTGTCGGGAGGCCTCAGCATTTATGGGTATTGGTGCCTCCATCCGGGCAGGCTCTTCTTCAATCCCTTTGCCCCGAGAATTTGATGACTCGGCAGCAGGGGAAACAACTTGATCAGCAACAGTAACAGGTATACTTGTCGGTTTTATAAGAAGGGGTCTTCGAATAGCGGGCGGCGCAATGTCAGGCGAGAAGAGCCTGCCACTGCGGGTAACTTTGGTTGGACCAGTGATATCGCAGATACTGGCGCTAGTGTCAAATTCTTGTTTGATTCCATTCACATACACGTCTGCCCCATAATGCCAGGGGACAGCTTTATCAGATATGTAGGGGAGAGGCCCCGGGACAGTAATAATCACAGGTGCAACAGTCATAATTTGAACAGGCTTCTTTGGGGGAGCCTTGATTGGATTTTTGAAGATGGTAATTACAGAAACTTCTTTCATCGGAACCAATTGAACAGCAGACTTTTTGAATAGAATTTCCTTGCTATCTATTAGGCTTTGGACGCCTAACCTCAGCAAGGGGCAATCAGACGGGGAAACAGCACAGAACAGGCAACCATCACTGCAACCCGGAAATAAACCGGCCCGCAGTAGGTTCTTCTTGACGGTCTTCAGAGGGGTAACAACTTCATCTATCGAAATAGCATACATTTCTTCCTCAATGGCATTTACTCTATGCTGGGGCATAGGAGCAGTTACAACATTTGGTCTTTCCGGTGCTTCAAACTGAATTTCCTTTGCGTCGATCAGATCTTGCACATTGTTTCTCAAGGCCCAGCAATCATCAGTAGTATGCCCGGGACTATCAGAATGATAAGCACACCGGGCATTTGGGTTATATTTAGGAGACGCAGTGTTGACGACCTTAGGAGCTTCTTTGAGGGTCACCAGGTTGGTGGATAACAGTTGGGGTAAAATTTGAGATAAGGTCATACTTAGTCGGGTATACTGCCTCTTGGGCCTTTCGCTTCTTTGTTGATTGTACTGCTGAGGAGCAGCAACAGGTTTCGAGATGACCAAAGCATTGACGGCTTGGCGATTTTCGGGCTTGACTTGTCTTCTAGGACCATAGACGGCACTTGCTTCTTTCTTAAACGGCCTCTTCTCAGCACTTGTAGAGGCAGCCTTCTGTATCTTGCCTGTCCTGATGCCAGCTTCAATTCTTTCTCCTGTCAATATCAAATCTGTAAACCCAGCGGAGGAGTTACCGACCAAATGATTGAAAAACGGACCAGACAGTGTCCCAAGGAACATATCAACCAGCTCACGATCAGTTAACGGAGGCTGCACCCTGCCAGCCAAATCTCTCCATTTTTGAGCGTACTCTTTGAACCCTTCACCCGTTCCTAGAGACATACCCTGAAGTTGGGTACGCGTGGGAGCGAGATCAGAATTGTATTGGTATTGTCTGTAGAATGCGGTTGCCAGATCTTCCCAGTGCCGGATGCTGGCTCCATCCAATTGGTAGAACCATTCAAGTTGTGACCCCGAGAGGCTATCTTGGAAGAAGTGAATCCAGAGGTTCTTATCCGCCGTATAAGGTTGGATCTTCCTTACGTATGACCTTAGATGCAGCTTTGGGCAGGAGACCCCATCATACTTGGCGAAGGCAGGCGCCTTAAACTTGTGTGGAATTACTACCCCAGAAGATAACCCCAAATCTCCGAAATCCAGCCCCGGCACATTCTGAATTTCCATGGCGCTCAAGCGGTCCTCCAATTGCTTGTATCTGTCAGCAGCAGGTGGGTATTGTTCGTCGTTATAGTCCGTCTCGTTGTCGGAGACTGCAGGACTAGGAGCTCCTCCCCCTTGGGGACTGTTTTTCTCAGCAGAAGAGGTAGTTGGATCAGCTTCATTATGGAGCGTGTTCCCAAATCTGCGTCCGGTGTTGAACAATGCGGTCCTCTTTTTCTTCTTCTTCTTCATGAGTAGAGTCTTCAACTCTTGCTGACCTTGGGCTAGGCTTAGGACCATCTCTTGAAACTGTGCACTTTGGGCCTGAAGGGCCTTGATTGCTTGCTCACTGGATGATTCTGGATTCATGATGACTGTTCACACAAACAGCGAAGAAAATTAAGCAACCTGCGAAATAGGGTACCTGCTATGCATATGGTGCAATGGAATGCGTATGTATGCAATGCATTCAAGGATTTAGAATATTCAAAATTTGTTGTAGACAAAAAGGAACGCACATTATATTAATAAGGAGAAATTTGTTAATACATAAATGCCCCATGGGCCAAATACTACAAAATGACTCCTTAAGGTAAAAAGACATTGCGCATCCTCTTTGGCGCGATGTAGGTGTTGAGATTCCTTTCCTCGTGCAGTAGGCGGGTGAGTTCCAGGACCTTCTTTTCACTAGCATGTAGACTGGTCTCAAGAGAATTCCGTTCTTCCTTAAGCTGGACCCAGCTCTTCTGCATTTCTTCCCAGGAGGTGGGCATGTCGGGATGTTGAATGGTGTAGGATGCCTCTCCTTCCAAGACTGGTTCTTTGATCACAGGGAGCACATGAGGATAAGGCATCACTAACTTCTGGGAGCGGGCTCGTATCCACTTGAGATAAGGTTCCAACGGGATGGAGTTCCTGTGCCCCAGTGTCTTGCTGTCTATCCTACTTGGCATCCTCCAAGCTCTGATAAATCTCTGACGAAGTCCTTGGGTATCGTTGTCGAACTCAAAAACTATGCTAGGAATTAACATGTCATGAGGGCCATCCCTCCGAGCATAACCGAACTGTCTCCAAGCCAGGCATGGGTTGTAAGTAATACCTCCTTTGATTCCAAATAAAGGAACATTGGGGTACTCCCCACATCGGTCAATGATAGTGATGTCTTCCCTAGACCTAGGGCACCAATGTATATCTGCATGCGTGAGAGTCATTAACCGTTGTGACCATCTCAAACCCCGCTCGTTCTTTAAAACTGTTTGTGGAAGGTGCGAAATAAACCACCTTCCCAAGAGAGGAGTGCAACACATAAGGACACCCCTTCTTCTCATGGTTCGAGTGTAACATGAGTGAAGGATGTCCCCCAGCAACGTAGGTATAGGATTCTTGGTCATGAAGATCTGGACAGCACTGATATCAATAAGCTGATCTGGATTAGGGAACAACACCAAACCATAGACAAGGAGGGCCATAACTTCTTCAAAAGCTCGTAGGTCAAGGGAGTTCCAACATTCTTGAGCCTTTTCAAACAGAAATCTGGCTAAGAACCCTTTGATACCACTTCTAACTTCCCAATGTCCCTTGAGGTCAGATGTCTGTAGGTGCAAGGCTTTAGCAATCTCTTCAAGCTTGGGTTCCTCTTCCGTACCGTTGTAGGGTAGTTGATCAAGGATAGGGACCTTCAGAAGTCGGGAGAACTCTTCCAATGTAGGCACCAACTGATAATCCGGAAAAGTGAAGCAGTGATGCAGAGGGTCAAAGAATTGGAACAGGACCTTTATCAAGTCCTCCTCAATGTTGGTGTTAACCAAGCTGATGAGTCTTCCATGTCTCTCACTGAATGAAGAGCCCTCGGGAATCCTGGACAGAAGTTCCTTAAGCTGAGGAGGGATCTTTACAAGGCTAATCTGAATTGTCTTTCTGCGAGCAGTTTCCATGTCCTATAAAACAAGAACAAAGATGAAGATTCGAAACCCTTGAAATGGTTAGTCAATGCTCATGATGTTGTATGATGTAATGATGTGATGATTAAATACACCATAAATATTCACAAAGGCAAAGGCAAACATGGTAAGGCACACAAGTCACACAAACCCTTAGAGTTTAGGCCTGCATGGGGTCTGGGTATTACCCTCTTGAAGTTTGGTGGGCTCAACCTGTCCTATCAAAAGTAACCGGGTTCTAAAGGTCCCAATATCACGGGATTGCTTTCATTGTTCATCGTTTCGATTTAGCCACTGAACTGGCGACCGAAATATTCCAGGAAAGCAGCCCTCAATTGAGTGTAGTATCGAGTATCAACCAACCTCGGACTGCACCAAAGTCAGTTATCTCACTACCCTAAAAAAGGCCAAGATGGTTCAATTAAGGTTCCTAAGGTCAGTTGATGCTTCACGACACCACGCGGCGGCCCCGTACTCTCCTTGACTGAACTCAAGGGTTACCGGTACACACCAAAGTGCCACATCAACGTAGCAGACTGCTTCAACCATGTCGGTATACCCCGCACAGTTCCCTCACAGCCTTGTTGCTACTTTCTAAGAAGGTATCCCCAGATCCGGGTTAGGATCTATAAAACTCCGATACAAAGCCCACAAATGTAAAAGAAAACAAGACAATCAATTGAAAACAAAGGTGATCTAAACCCTAAGGTTACTCCACTTTTAAGTTTATTCCCCAGCAGAGTCGCCAGTTCTGTGATACGGTGGGAGAACTGACTTGGGTTTTGCGTTTGTATTCGCAAATGTTGCGGTTAGCAAGAGTCGCCACCGACTTTTTATTTTATCCTAAGGAAAGGTTAAAAAGCACAGCAAAAACCTTTTGAGATGTTTTCTTGGGTTCGGGGAGTAGATTATAGAAGGGGAAGGTATTAGCACCCTTTCTATCCATGGTTATCCATGGGCTCTTAGTTACTTGCTTAGACCACTTGCCTTTGTTTTCAATTGTTTGAAATGGTGCTTTGTATGCGTGGGTTTAAAAATGTTTTGAAAAGAGGCCAATGTGGTGGCAACCTTTGTAATGATCCATGTGGGGATGTATACAAAGATGTATGTCTTTTGAAAAGGTTTTCATTTGTTTTTGAAAGTTGTTTTGAAAGTGTAGTGATGTGTGATTTTGAAATTAGGCAAGTGTTTTGTTTTGCAAGTTAGTTCAAGTAACTAAGAGGTTATCTACTCCTAAATTTCTCAAAAGATCATTGCTATACTTTAACCCTTTTAACAAGTTTGACCATTGTATTTGGTGGGCAACCTTGTGTTAGGATGTGAAAGGGACAGGCGCGGGTCATCGTTTAGACCATAATTGCAACGGCGTTAAATGTCTTTGGGCAATTTTCTTTAAGGGACTTGATCATTTGTTTTTGTTTGTTTTTGAAAAGTTTTGTCGAGGGACTATGATCATTCAAATTGTTTACTTTGCCCAAAGAAGTTCAACATACAATATGGTCCATTTATTTGAAAGGCAACAAGTGGAATACCCTAGGGGGTGCAAGTGTGATTTGTGTCCATTTTCATGCTTGTTTATCTTGTATTAGGTCAAACTATTTTTTATCGTTTTTCGCATACAAACCCTAATTCTAACATATTATCATTAGAAAGCAATAAAGTGCGAAATTTAAATTACTAAGCTATTACAAAACCAAATATGGGAAGGGGGGTACAAATGTTCAAATGGGGGATATTGACAAGAATTTAAATCTACATTATTACATCATTTTGAATATTTGCAATTTAAATAATGTACAAAAATTAAATAAAAGTGCAAGATGCAAAAGAAATGTTTTGTATATGTATGAAAAAATATTATTTATGTAAAAGAGAAAAGAAAAATAAAAATGTATTATTTTTTGGAGTATTTTGAATTTAGGGCAAAAACCCTAATTAAAAGAAAAAAAATGCATTATTATCTAATTTAATACAACTATTTATTTATTATTTATAAAAATAAAATAAAATGAAGTATATTGTGAAAAAAAGTATTTTTGTATCAAATATTAATAAAAATGGAAAACTCAAGTATTTTTATATTTTAGCTTAAATATATTAATAAACATATATATATATATATATATATATATATATATATATATATATATATATATATATATATATATATATATATATATATATATATATATATATATATATATATATATATATATATATATATATATATATATATATATATATATATATATATATATATATATATATATATATATATATATATATATATATATATATATATATATATATATATATATATATATATATATATATATATATATATATATATATATATATTAAACCTTAAATAGGTATTATACACAAAGATAAATATTTATTTAATATTTTAATAAAATAAATAAAAAGAGTATTTTTTTGTGTGAAATATTTTCAGAATGTAAACAAAAATAAAAATTGTATTTACACTATTTTCTATTTATTCTAATAATAGTACATATATATTTTATATACAAACAAAAGAAATAAACAAATAAATATGCAAATAAATACAAAAATGATGGAAAAAAATATTTTTAATTTTTAAATGTCATGAGAAAAAATAAACAAAGTTAATCAAAAAAGAAAAAGTCAAAAATGTTAAAATATGAGCAAATGGGCCCAGGGGGGTGTGAATCAAAAAAGATGGTGTGAAAAGCAAAATAACACAGGCCCAGCCCACTGATCATTGTCTTCAACCTCCAGCTCAAACATTTGAAAAAACGCGCGCCCCTGTTCTTCAATGTCTAACTCCTGATTCTTGGCTTTTCAGCAAAAACTCATAACACAAGAAATGTTCAGCATGAAGAGACGGTTTCAACCATATAAATAACTTGACCTATCTCTCTAAGATGAGGGAGAATTTCTCCTCCCCCAATTTCTGACCTAACTTTTCATCAATGTTCAGACATGAAATTCTCTAAGCACACGAAACATAAATGAAATCTAATCATATGAGCATGTTCAGGGCTATGATTGTGACATGTTTTCTTCAAAAACCTAAAGCTAACAATGCCTAATAAGAGAGATAGAACTCCATGAATATACCTGTTCAGTTGGAATCGAGCTTGGCAATGGAGGATGTTTCAGAGTGAAATGATGACTTGTACAGCTTCTTTGAAGTGTAAGGATGCTTTTCCAATTCCTACTTTGTCTTGAAACTCCCTGAATCGAGCTAGTGAACTCCAACTGCAAAACAGAAAATTAAAAATGGTGAAGTGGCTTGGAGGTGTTACAGGTCTGATTTTAGGACATGGTTAGCTTGCATATGTTGTAGGTAAGGTAGAGGAAAAGGTTTGGATCAAAATGCTCGAAGGGATTGGGAGTTTGCACTCAAACTGCAGGGGCTCCCCTGTTTGTACAGTTTTGAGGTGATTAGAGCAATGGGAGTGTTTCAGATGGCAAGGGCTCGTGTGTTAGCTTGGATTTGGTCTATGGAATGTGTTTGATAGCTTTTGTGTTGTGTGTCTAAGCTGAGATGAGAGATGGCCTAAGTTATGGACTTTTCTTCTATCTTAAGCAACAAAAGCAAGTTGGTGGTTTTAGGTTAGTAGGGGGCCTCCCAATGTGCTGCATAAACATCTCTTGATCAGTGTGTTATGCACATAATCTTGTGCCAAGCAGATCTTTCATGTACTTGTTGGATTACAAACTTGACATAAAGCTAATCTTTTCAAAAATGGAAATTTCACTTTATCTAGTTTAGGATTAATCTTGCATACAATGCTTGCACTCAAAGAACAACACCTTAACACATTGAATATGCATTAAATTATTGAGTATGAAATGGTTCAAGGACCTGTAATCAAGCATAAAGCAAACTGATTTCAAATTGGCAAGATTATGAACATGTCTTGATGAAGAACAAAAAGTGAATTTTTGCCAACTTGTGAAATTCGAATCTCTCAAGTTATGAGGTTGTTTGATGAGTTCTTGGACATTTTGGAAAGCTTGGAATGTGTACTACAATCCATCTTTGAAATGCAAATCAAAATTCCAAGTGGAAGGGTATGAAAAGTGGCCTTGAAGTAGGGTAGAAAACCTTGTCAAAATAGGTCAAATTTCACTAAGTTAAAAGATGGTTTAGTGCCCTTATTCAAAAAATTATAACTTGAGATAAAAGCTTCAAATGAGAAAACTTTGTGAATCAAAGTTGTAGATTATGCAACAAGCTACAACTTTCATGTTTTGACTTTTGTTTAAATCCAAATGGATCATGGTGAAAAGATGGGGGCAAAGTTGGGAAAAAATTAGGGTTTTTCATAACTTAGAAAAATTCTAAGTTATGAAAAATTCCATTTTCAAACCCTAATTTGCATTTTGTGATTTCTTGGTGAACAAGTTTCATGATTTGGCATGTTTTGATAAAAAATGAATCTTGACTCTTGATTTTGACCAAAAAGTCAAAGTTTGACTTTTCAGTGTACAGTCAAAATTGATCAATTGACTGGGAAATTCAACTGTCAATCTTGTGTACTTGGGATCTTTTGAACTTGATGAGCATGTCAAGATAATTTCATGGGGTCCTTGAGTCCATGTGTGAGTTTGGTTTGCCATTGGCTAGGTCAAACAGTCAAAAATTGCCTTTGTGCAGTCAAAACCCTAAAAATGACCATTTTGCCCTTTTGGTGATCTGATCAAATTTCTTGTGGAATTGTGATCCAAACTTGATCAAATAGTCCATAGGAGTTCATAATGTTGATGTGGATCAAATTTCATGAGATTTGACTGTCAATTGGCCACAGTTGACTTTTTCCCCAATACAGCTGATTTCTAGGTCAACTGTCCAATTGACTGGGCAAAACTTGGAATCAAGACTTGAAACTTGGTATAGGTAAGCTTGGGAGTCCAATATGAAGCATGAAAGTCATCTTAGGCATTTTAGGTCAAAACATACTTAGACAAACACAAACCCTAATTTGAGTCCACAGTGCAAGGAGAAGTCTTGAGCAGAGGGAACCCTAACTGGATCTTGATCTTCAAAGGTCTTGTGATGAGAAAATGTTGAGGAAATGGGAGGGCAAGTTTTGGGGTACAACACTACTTTTAACAATGCTCAATCGACCAAGGTGCATTTTGTTTCCTCTCATCTTCTGGGGTATTTAGGTTCTCTTTACATGTTTTCCATGCCTCGAGTATGTGCTGATTCTGGGGCATTTTTTCAGGGACATCTTCACAGAGGTACCGTCGAATTAAGTTCTTCTGTTCTAAAAAATCCCACTAAAAAAACCATTGATATTGTGAATGTTGCAGGAGATCCAATTGGGCCTACCCTTGAGCAACACCTTTGACACCATGCCAATCATAATGCTAACATATGTTCTCGACCTACCGTTGTTGGTGAAATTCCTCTTCAGAAACTTTTTTTCCAACATGTCATAGGTAACGCATGATCGAGACATCTGGCTTTCACCAATACTTATCTCTCTGTCCGTCAATACACACTCTCCACCAATTCCTCGACCCGAGCAGAAATTCAAGCCCTAAAGAAACATAATCCAATAGAATCCCTTAAGAAGCTTCAACAACTTCGACATATATCGACTACTTCCCAAACATCTGGCTCATTGTACCCTCATGTCACTGAACTGAGCGCTGAGGTAACTCTCAAACTTTAACAACTTAAATCTTACTTGTTTGAGGGTGAGTTTATGGCTGTCATAAATGAGGAAACTTCTATGGCGGCATAGATTTTCAAGTTACTCGATGCCATTTCCCAACACACCATTCCTGAGTCTCTGGCTCAATACCTAGTTGATTTTGAGGCTTTCTTTAGCCAAATTTCCAAAGATCTTACATTCTGCAGGCACATTGATCTCCAACTCAATACCAAAGCAAATAAGATGAGAGTCGAATGAGAGTTAAATGAATTTTGTGAAAAGAGAGTGGCCAAGTTTGAGGTTAAATGACAAGAACACCTCAATCAACATTCTTTTCTTGACCAGTAAATCTCAAATTATCGAGCCCAAATTGACAAACTCAATCATAATATTACTGAAATGGAACGCCAAAAGGCCTCATTTGATCTGACTAGCGGTCTCCTGATACAAGATGAAATCCAACAAAACACACTAGACGGAATCACTCATGGTGAAAAAGCCCTTAGTCTTAAGGAAAGCATCAGTCAGTTGACGGTGAAGATAGCGCGTCTCGATGACAAGAACTCTTTTGAAAAGACCCGTTTTGAGATCCTTAAATCTTGATTCCCTGTTTAACTTCTTTCTCAATTACTCACTTTTTTCGATACTAACACTTGGGTTTATGGAAATCATGTAATCCTTTTGGGAGAGTTATGGTTAACATCTTGCTCTTATTATATTTTCAAAACCCATATATTATATACTTTTTATTTTACTGCAATCTGAATCTCTTGAAGCATAGGTCTATATTTTTTCAAATATTTCCCATTTACTTTAAGGATTCGTTGGTTGAAACCTATCTCTTCGATTTCGTAAGCATTATTCATAAATGTTTTTGTAATTTGGAATGGTCCCTCTCAATTTGGTGACCATTTCCCCAATGTTCTATCTCGTTGATCCATATGTAGAATTAATTTCCAAACATAATCACCTATTGATAGGGAAAATAACAAGTGTATTATTTTTTCCTAAGTAGTAATGATAGGGAATTTACCCAGATATCGATCTTGAGAACTGCGTATATTACCGAGTTTAACTTGTGGTTCAATTAAACAAAAACTTGTGTTTGGTTTGGTTTAATGATATGACTTCAACAACTATAAGGATGAAAAGAATGTAAATTATGACTTTTACTAGTATGATCAAACATGTTAGGGGTAAGTATTTGATTTGCCATATGATAACTTTAACTCTTGATCTTTTCAATAAGTTCATCAACATCAACCACCGATTCTTAAAATTGTCTTTCCCTAAGTCCTTAGTGAAAAACCTTTGACTTCTATCCTAATTTCAATGTTCATTTAAAAAAAGTAATGAGTCAAGCATTTGATTATCAAGAATTTTTTATTATTATAGGATTACCCTAGTCCTAAGTAAAATCTTTTATAGTATATTTGTCTAAAAAACCTTAACACGACTATCCAGCTTTACTGTGTTAAGAAAAGTGAAACCATATTGATTCGATAGGTAAAAACAATAGATTATTATGAACAATTAAATTGATGGAAAAGAACTATTGTGTTGAATAAAACAATGAGATCAATATCGTTACAATGACAAATCAGGGACACCCCCTAGCATTGAGGGGTTTAGCCTCTCACGATATTCAAAGAAAATTCAATAAGAAGATTAGACATTACAAGAAAAGAGGATTTCTTTGATCTTCAATCGCAATTACTCTTGAAGATCTTTGTTCTCCAAAACCCTTGAGAGCTATATTCTTTCTTTTGCAATTCCTTTGTCCGATCCCCCAAAAAGTCCTATTCCTCTTCTCAAAAACGTGTTTAAATAGTATTAGGTCATTCCTAATCAATGCAAAAATGTCCAAAGTTCCCTTTAATGATATAAGACACTTAAAACTCCAAAAATCAAAATTCCTAGCGCATTGGCCGATATGGGACGTGTCATTAACACGGGAACCCATGTCAGCCTTTGTCCCTTGCTTCAAGTCATGCGTCCATGCAAGTGTTTTAACATAGGTCGTGTCATGTGACATGGGCATCCGTGTCAGAGTATGTGACTTTTCTTCATATCTCTGGTGCAGTTGGTTTGACACGGGACGTGTTGTGTGACACGGGCACTCGTGTCACCGTCTGTTTTGTGCTCCCAACTTCAACTTTTTCCTCTTCTCCTGACACGGCCCATGTCAGGTAACATGGGTGGTCGTGTCAAGACCCCTTTAGCTTCTAGATTTCTTTCTTTCAAATTAAAACCATGCAAAGATAAAGTTTCCAAATATGAAATATCTTAAACAAAACGATAAAAAGACAACCAAAGTGTTACCGATTTTATGGGTTTTTACCAAATAACTGATGGAAACCGGGTAGAATTTGTTACCAGTTACAAACCAAAACTTATCTCATTACTTGTCCTCAAGTGATGCTCGAGACAGCATAATGGTCACCCTCGGACTGTTCACACTTCTTACCACAATACTACCTCGACCTTTCGTGACTTTCTTTTCACTTTCCTTTCACCAGTTCCTTCTTCCCCGACTTTTGATGTTCCATTACACTTACACATCGAGGTATCTCTTTACCTGTCAGCTTTTCACACTCTCACCAAATCTCTCAGGTTAAAGTATTTACACTAAATAACCAAAGCATGCAAAGTTAACTCATAAGTTTGAATAACATTTATCTTCATCTCATACGCACACTACACACACTTTTTGAGGGCTTTTACGGTTGTAACGAGGATTAGAGACAAGGTGGGATAAACAAATAACAAGGAAAACGAGCGGTTTTTGGGTGAGAGTCAGTGTTGCTACTTTTATCACTGTTATTTACACTGTTCACAATCACGAGTATCTGACACCGTTCTCTTAGGATTCTTTGTTTCCTACTCAAGTGTTTCTTTGAGCATTGCTTTTCTTTTAAAGCTTTATTTTCAAACTAAAACCTCCTATAGATAAGTGCTTTATTCTACTTCTCACTTCTTTTCTCTTTTTTTTCCAATATTTCTCATCATATTTTTTTTCTTCAAGTTTTCTTTTTCTTTTTACTGCACTTACCTAGTTTTTCTAACTATGGTCGGTGTACCAACCCCAAACTTATTATTTTTCACATATTAGAAATCAAAAACACTTATCTAAGAAGGGTGGGGGAGTGTTTGGGCTCAAGGTTAACTTATGCGGTTAACAAACAAACAAAAGGGTACAAGGCTCGAGTGGGGTCAATGAAGGATACCATGACATGGTTGGCTGGAAAGGCTCGGGGTTAAAAACAAACAAGTACCTCAATGTGTATATGTGTTCATAGAAATTCCAACAAATACTTACGCAAACTAAGAGTGATAATTACATACCTGAAGAACTCTCATAATGATATTGTATTTGGCTTTTTATGATCCTTACCATGTTTGGTATATCTCATAGGTTCCAAAATACCTCTAGTATAATGTAGCTTTGTCTCAATCTTGGGTGCACAGTACTCCCTTATTAGTCCAGTGTTTGAAAGTCATGTCTAATCCTTCACCTAAGCAGTACCAACTTTTGGGGGTTTCCTGGAGAGCAAGTATGGGTTGCATCTTTCATCCTCTCACTACTAGTTCATCAATCATCTGGTAAATCACAATCAATATGTAACACATGGTAAACAAAACAACACAAAGCAAACTAACATGAATGAAAAATAAAACTTAAATGATTAGAAACAAAAACTAAAAGAAAATGACAAAATAAACCCCCCGAACTTGAACTAAACATTTACCCCAATGTTTCAGAACAAGCGCGAGAAAGGTGACTCACAGAGGCAAATGCAACACCAGATGCTTCCTCCTAGCTTTCACCAGTAAGGCTCCCTTTTTATTACCCGCAGACAAAATGAAATAAATACAAAAAGAAACTAAATTATTTAAAAGCGTGGGTTGCCTCCCACTAAGCGCTTAGTTTAACATCGCATGGCTCGACGATTTATCCTCTTATGGGGGTATTTCCTCTTCCACACCTTGTTACTTGCCCTTTCCGTAACCCATAATTAATTTAGCTCATAAGTGTGAACCACTCCTTGCCTCAATTAGCTCCCATCTTCCATCTATACTCCTTGATGTTCCTTTTTATTTTTCTTCTTAGATTTTTGAATGAACTTAGGAATTTTGACAGACGCTTGAGCTGATGCAACCTGTGATCTTATTCTGGAGAATTTTATAGGGGTGGTTTCTAACTTGTGTTATCTCCTTCTAATTTTATCACACCAACTGGAGCTTGATTCTTTTCATCTGCACCCTAATTTTTAATCTCCAACACCTTCAAAGTTATCTCCTCATCAATAGATTTTAGTGTCAGATTACTTGTCTCAATATCAAAATTTCACCGACTAGTCAGCATAAATGGTCGACCAAAAATGATAGGAGTCTCTTCATCTTTAGGTATGTTCATGATCTGAAAATCAACTGGGAAAACAAAATTGTCAATTTCTACTAATACATCTTCAGCTATTCCATATGACTGCTTGATAGTGTGATCAAAAAATTTCAATTTTGTCTCACTCCCGCTTATCTTCTCGATATCGAGCTTCTTAAAAATTGATAATGACATTAAACTCACACTAGAGCCATAATTAACCAGAACCCTCTTGAAAGTTATGTCTTTTATGGTGTATGGTATTACAACTGACCCCAGATCCTTCTTCTTGACAAGTATTTTCCTCTTGGGTGCAATTACACACAATTTCTCATCACAGTGTACCGATCCCTCTCTTGTTGATCTCTTCTTTGATAATACCTCCTTCATGAATTTCTGATACAAAGGCATTTTTTCGAGTGCTTCAAAGAATGGTGTATTGATCTCTAGCTTTTTGAACAACTGGACAAATTTATCAAAAAAATTCTCTTTTGTGTCCTTCTTTGCCACTCGAGATGGATACAACGACTTGATTGTTGGTTTAGTTCTCTCTTCAACTGACTTCACAAGTGACACCACTTCTTCTTGTTTTCTCTTGTTCTCTCTCACTTCCAGATCTGCTTCTATGATATTATCATCAAATTTTACCTCATCTTTCTTTTCTTCAGCAGCTTTCTCATTCCTTGTTCTGACAGCATTAACATTCTCATGATTTTTCTGATTTTCCTTATGCTCGCAGCACTACCTGTTGTGCAATCTGTCGCATTTGAACTTCCAAATTTTTTATTGCAGCTGTGTTATTCCTGTAATTAATCCTTGTCTCTTCTTGAAATTGAGAGGCATGGATAACCAACTCTTCAATAGCCACCTCCCATTCTACTTTTTGTGGAGCTTGTTTCTGCTGATCTTTCCAGGGGAAGTTAGAATGATTCTTCCATCCAAGATTATAGTTGTTAGAATACAGATTATTCTGCTTCAAATATTTTATCTCCTCAATTTGTTGTGGAGTTTCAAGACAATGGACAGTCATGTGTGGTCCACTACATATTTCACAACCTGCCTTGCGTGCCTGTTGAACTTGAGCTACCTGTTAAGTACATGTGTTCATTGCTTTCAGTTTTTTCTCCACTTTTATAGCAATAGCCTCTTCAATTTTTAGTTGCTTATTCACTTTCAGCTTTAAATTAATCACTTCCTCTGTTTTCTTACAACTCTGTCATATAGCTCCAAATGCTAATTTGCAGTAATTGCTTCAATAATCTTCTTAACACCAGTGGCTGTTGTAATTTGGATGAGCCACCGGCAACTGTATCAATAAGTTGCATTGTCTTCATTGTGAGGCCATTCACAAACATCTGCATTTGTTCTGTTTGGTCCATGTTGTGAGTTGGACAAGCTACCAACAACCTCTTGAATCTCTTATAGACATCACCCAACGACTCTCCGTCTTTCTGCTTAAAATTCACAATGTCATATCTTTTGCAAATGTAAACAGAAGTAGAAAAGTATTCGTCAAGAAAAGTCTCTCCGTCTCTTCCCAAGTATTAATACTCCCAACAGGGTAATGAGTAAAACCACTCTTCAACATCTTCAGATAAGGTAAACGGAAACATTTAGAGTTTCTTTGCTTCCTCTATATGCCCATCAATCTTCAATATGGTACTCGTAGTCAAAAGTCTCTGCAAGTATTTATTGGCATCTTCATTGACCTTTCTGGTGAAAGATCTTCTCTCAAGTTGATTAATTATGCTCGAATGTAGTTGCAAATTTGGCACATTCACCAGATGGGTTACAATTGTCAACCTACCACCCGATGCATTTGCCCCAATATAATCACCAAAAAGTCTCTCTGGTGGATCTTCAACCATAATTTTTTCCTCTGAATCTGAATGGACAATGATTTTCTATTCTTCAGAGTCTATTGTTTCTAATCTAGCTTGTCTGAGTCTTGCGTGCATCGTTCTCTCGATTTCTGCGTCAAAAGGAAAATTGGCCGAGGGTTCTCCTCGCATGTAAAGGTTAAAAGAGATCAGTAATAACAAAAATATATAAAAATTAAAGAAAAGAAATTTTAGTTGCAGAGCAACAAAATTCTAATTGAACTCAAATTACAATCAATAACTAGGCAGTCCCCGACAACGGCACCAAAAACTTGATAGGGGAAATAGCAAGTGTACTATTTTTTCCCTAAGTAATAACGATATGGAATTTCCCCAGATATCGATCTCATGGATTGCGTATATTATTGAGTTTAACTTGTGGTTCAATTAAACAAAAACTTGTGTTTGGTTTAGTTTATGATATGGCTTTAACAATTATAAGGATGAATAGAATGTAAATTATGACCTTTACTAGTATGATCAAACATGCTACGGGTAAGTGTTTGATTTTCCATATGATAACTTTGACTCTTGATCTTTTTGACATGTTCATCAACATCAACTACTGATTCTTAAGATTATCTTTTCCTAAGTCCTTAGTGAAAAAACCTTTGACTTCTATCTAAATTTCAATTTCCATTTAAAAAAAGTGATGAAGCCAAACATTTGATTATCAAGAATTTCCAGTTATTATAGGATTACCCTAGTCTTAGGTGAAATCTTCTATAATATAATTGTATAGAAAACCTTAACAAGACTGTTCAGCTCTATTGTGTTAAGAAAAGTGAAACCCTATTGATCTCATAGGGAAAAATAATAGATTATTCTGAATAATTAAATTGATGGAAAATAACTATTGTGTTGAATAAAACAAAGAGATCATTACCGTTATAATGACAAATCAAGAACACCCCCTAGCATTGGGGGTTTATCCTTTCATAATATTCAAAGAAAATTCAATAAGAAGATTAGACATTATAAGAAAAGAAGATTGCTTTGATCTTCAGTCACAATTGCTCTTGAAGATCTTCGTTCTCCAAAACCCTTGAGTGCTCTATTCTTTCTTCTACAATTCCTCTGTATGATCCCCCCAAAAGTACCCTTTCTCTTCTCAAAAAAAAGTTTGAATAGTATTAGGTCATCCCTCAGCAATGCAAAAATGTCCAAAGTACCCTTAATGATCAAAGACACTTAAAACTTCAAAAATTATAATTCCTAGCGCATAGGCCGACACGGGCCCTATCACTAGACACGGGTACCCATGTCAGCCTCCATCCCTTGCTTCAAGTCACGTGTCCATGCAAATGTTTTAACACGGACCGTGTCATGTGACACCGACACCCGTGTTAGCATTTATAACTTTTCTTCATGTCTATGGTGTAGTTGGTTTGACACGGGCCATGTCGTGTGACACGGGCACCCGTGTCACCGTCTGTCTCATGCTCCCAACTTTGACTTTTTCCTCTTCTCCTGACATGGCCCGTGTCAGGTGACACGAGTGGTAGTGTCAGGACCCTTGTAGCTTCCAGATTTCTTTCGTCTTTGCACCAATTCTTTGGAGATTTTCCCTTGCACCTGAAATCACCAACAACTACTAAACCAAGACACCAAAAACACCTACTTGACATAAAATTAAAATTAAAACCATGCAAAGATAAAGTTGCGAAATATGAAATATCTTAAACAAAATGATAAAAAGACAAATCAAAGTGTTACCAACTTGATGGATTTTTACCAAATAACTTATGGAAACCGAGTAGAATTTGTGACTGATCATAACCCCAAAGTTATCTCATTGCTTATCCTCAAGTGATGCTCGAGACATCATAATGGTCCCCTCGGACTGTTCACACTTCTTACCACAATACTACCTAGATCTTTAGTGACTTTATTTTCACTTTCCTTTCAACATTTGCTTCTTCCCCAACTTTTGATGTTCCTCTACACTTCCACATCGAGGTATCTCTTTACTTGTCAGCTTTTCACACTCTCACCAAATCTCTCGGGTTAAAGTGTTTACACACAATAATCAAAGCATGCAAAGTCAACTCATAAGCTTTAATAACATTTATCTTCATCTCATACACACACTACACACACTTTTTGAGGGCTTTTACGGTTGAAACGGGGATTAGGGACAAGGTGGGATAACAAACAACAAGGAAAACTAGTGGTTTTTGGCTCAAAATCAATGTTGCTACTTTAATCACTGTGTTATTTACACTGTTCATGATCACGAGTATCAGACACTGTTCTCTTAGGATTCTTTATTTCCTACTCAAGTGTTTCTTTGAGCATTGCTTTTCTTTTAAAACTTTATTTTCAAACTAAATCCTGCTCTAGGTAATCGCTTTATTCTACTTCTCACTTCTTTTCTCTTTTTTTTTCCAATTTTTCTCAGCATATTTTTTCAAGTTTTCTTTTTCTTTTTACTACACTTACCTAGTTTTTCTAACTATGTTCGGTGTCCCAACCCCAAACTTAAGATTTTTCACATATCAGAAATCAACAACACTTATCTAAGCAGGGTGAGGGAATGTTTGGGCTCATGGTTAAATTATGCGGTTAACAAACAAACAAAAGGGTAAAAGGCTCGAGTGGGGTTAAAGAAGGATAACATGACATGGTTGGCTGGAAAGGCTCGGGGTTAAAAACAAACAAGTGCCTCAGTGTGTATACATATGCATAGAAATTCCAACAAATACTTACACAAACTAAGGGTGATAATTACATACCTGAAGAACTCTCATGATGATACTTTGTTTGGATTTTTATGATCCTTACTATGTTTGGTATAGCTCATAGGTTCCAAAATACCTCTAGTGTAATGTAGCTTCGTCTCAGTCTCAGGTGCACTGTACTCATGTATTAGTTCAGTGTCTGAAAGCCGTGTCTAATCCTTCACCTAAGAAGTACTAAATTTCGGGGGTTTCCTGGAGAGCAAGTATGGGTTGCATCTTTCATCCTCTCACTACTAGTTCATTAATCATCTGGTAAATCGCAATCAATCTGTAACACATGGTAATGAAAACAACACAAAGCAAACTAACATGAACGAGAAATAAAACTTAAATGACTAGAAACAAAAACTAAAGTCAAATAACAAAATAAACCCCCAAAATTAAACTAAACATTAACCCCAATGTTTCAGAACAAGCGCGAGAAAGGTAACTCACAGAGGGAAATGCAATACCAGATGTTGCCTCCTAGATTTCATCAGTAAGGCTCCTTTTTTATTACCCGTAAACAAAATGAAACAAATACAAAAAGAAACTAAGTTATTTAAAAGTGTGGGTTGCCTCCCATGAAGTGCTTCGTTTAATGTTGCATGGCTCGAAGGTTCATCCCCTTATGGGGGGTTATTCCTCTTCCACACCTTGTTACTTTCCCTTTTCGCAACCTAAAATTAATTTAGCTCATAAGTATGAACCACTCCTTACCTCAATATTCTCCCACCTTCCATCTCTACTCCTTGATGTTCCTTTTTCTTTTTCTTCTTATATTTTTTATAGAACTTAGGAATTTTGACAGACGCTGGAGCTGGTGCCACCTGAGAGCTTATTCTGGAGACTTTTTCTAGGGGTGGTTTCAAACTTCAATTTTCTCCTGCTAATTTTTAGTTACTTATTCACTTTCAAATTCAAATAAATCACTCCCTTTGGTTTTCTTACAAATCTTTCATATAGCTTCAAATGTTCATTTGCAGCAATGGCTTCAATAATCTTTTTCACACCAGTGGTTGTTGTAAATTTGGATGAGCCACTAACAGTTGTATCAATAAGTTGCATTGTCCTCATTCTGATGTCATTCACAAACATCTGCATTTTTTCTGTTTGGTCCATGTTGTGAGTTGGACAAGCTACCAATAACCTCTTGAATCTCTTATAGGCATCACCCAGTGACTCTTTGTCTCTCTGCTTAAAATTCACAATGTCTTATCTTTTGCGAATGTAAACAGAAGCTGGAAAGTATTTGTTAAGAAAAGTCTTCTCCATCTCTTCCTAAGTATTAATACTCCCAGCAGGTAATAAGTAAAACCACTCTTCAGCATCTTCAGATAAGGTAAACAGAAACATTCAAAGTTTCTTTGCTTCCTTTGTATGCCCTTCAATCTTCAATGTGGTACTCATAATCAAAAATATCTGCAAGTGTTTATTGGCGTCTTCATTGACATTTTCGGTGAAAGATCTTCTCTCAAGTTGATTGATTGTGCTCGAACGCAGTTGCAAATTTGGCACATTCACCAAATAATTTACAATTGTTACCTGCCACTCGGTGCATTCGCCCCACTATAATCACCAGGAAGTCTCTCTGGTGGATCTTCAGCCATAATTTTTCCTCTGACTCTGAATCTGAACGGATAGTGGTTTTCTCTTCTTAGGAGTCCATTCTTTCTAATCTAGCTTGTCTGAGTCTTGCGTGCAATGTTTTCTCGATTTTTGCATCAAAAAGAAAATTATCCGAGCATTCTCCTCACATGCAAAGGTTAGAAGAAATCAAATAACAAAAAAATATAAAAATTATAGAAAAGAAATTTTAGTTGTAGAGCAACAAAGTTCTAATTGAACTCAAATTACACTTAATAACTAGGCAGTCCCCGACAACAGCGCCAAAAAGTTGATATGGAAAATAGCAAGTGTATTATTTTTGTCTAAGTAGTAATGATATGGAACTTCCCCATATATCGATCTCATGGGCTGCGTATATTACCAAGTTTAACTTGTGGTTCAATAAAACAAACACTTGTGTTTGGTTTGGTTTATGATATGACTTCAACAATTATAAGGATGAAAAGAATGTAAATTATGATCTTTACTAGTATGATCAAACATGCTATGGGTAAGTGTTTGATTTGCCATATGATAACTTTGACTCTTGATCTTTTCAACAAGTTCATCAACATCAACTACCGGTTCTTAAGATTGTATTTCCCTAAGTCCTTAGTGAAAAACCTTTTACTTCTATCCTAATTTCAATGTCCATTTAAAAAAAAGTGATGAAGCCAAGCATTTGATTATCAAGAATTTCCGGTTATCATAGGATTACCCTAGTCCTAGGTGAAATCTTCTATAATATAATTGTCTAAAAAACCTTAACACGACTGTCCAGCTCTATTGTGTTAAGAAAAGTGAAACCCTATTGATTCGATAGGGAAAAACAATAGATTATTCTGAACAATTAAATTGATGGAAAATAACTATTGTGTTGAATAAAACAAAAAGATGAATATCATTACAATGATAAATCAGAGACACCCCTAGCATTGGGGGATTTAGCCTCTCATAATATTCAAAGAAAATTCAATAAGAAGATTAGAATTACAAGAAAAGAGGATTGCTTTGATCTTCAATCGCAATTTCTCTTAAAGATCTTCGTTCTCCAAAACCCTTATGAGCTATATTCATTCTTCGGAAATTCCTTTGTCTGATCCCCAAAAAAGTCCCCTTCCTCTTCTCAAAAAAAAGTTTTAATAGTATTAGGTCATCCCTCAGCAATGCAAAAATGTCCAAAGTATCCTTAATGATCCAAGACACTTAAAACTCTAAAAATCAGAATTCCTAGCGCATTGGCCGACACGGGCCATGTCATTGGACACGGGCACCAATGTCAGCTTTCGTCCCTTGCTTCAAGTCACGTGTCCATGCAGATGTTTTGTCACGGGTCGTGTCATGTGACACGGGAACCCGTGTCAGCATTTGTGACTTTTCTTCACGTCTCTGGTGTAGTTGGTTTGACACGGGCCGCGTCCTGTGACACGGGAACCCGTGTCAGCGTCTGTCTCATGCTCCCAACTTCAACTTTTTCCTTCTCTCCTGACACGACCCATTTCAAGTGACACAGGTGGTCATGTCAGGACCCATGTAGCTTCGATATTTCTTTCGTCTTTGCACCAATTATTTGGAGATTTTCACATGCACCTGAAATCACCAACAACTACCAAACCAACACATCAAAAGCATCTACTTGACATAAAATTCAAATAAAAACCATGCAAAGATAAAATTGTGAAATATGAAATATCTTAAACAAAATAATAAAAAGATAAACCAAAGTGTTATCGATTTGATGGATTTTTACCAAATAACTTATGGAAACCGAGAAGAATTGGTGACCGATCACCTACTAAGAATGTCTTTGTTTTGACCTACTTATCATATGCTCTAGCGACTCATTCCTTTTGTCGAATGAGCACATCTAACATAGCCAACCTTTCTTCATCCAGATCTACTGTTTCGTCGAACATCATATTCCAATATTGTTCTGACGAAATTTCATTCTGGCATTGTATCCTTACCGAATGAAAATGTATCTCGACTGGAAAAACAACATTATGCCCAAATACTAGATGAAAAGGCGTTGAATTTGTTAACTCCTTAGGGGATATTTGACAAGCCCATAATATTTGATCTAATGTTTTATGTCAATTATTAGGTTTCTTAGAAACATGTTTCTTAATTAACCAAAATATCACTTTGTTAGTAGCCTCGACTTGACCATTGGCCTGAGCATAATAAGGTGTTGAGGTCATCAATTTAAATAATGTTTCAGACGCGAATTCTTGCATCTTTCGACCGATAAACACTGACCCTTGGTCTGTAGTTATAGTCTCAAGAATCCCAAACCTATAGATTATGTGTTTCTGGATGAATTAAATCATTGTATCTTAATCCACACTAACTAAAGGTATAACTTCTATCCATTTGGTGAAATACTCTATTCCCACCAGGATGAACCTCTGTTGTTTCGACGATGCAGGTCAAATTTCTCCTATAATGTCCAAAGCAAATCCTCTAAAGGGCCATGATTTAATAATTGCATGCAATTCGCTTGCTGGCACATGTTGAATACTTGCATGCTTTTGGCACTCTTGACAACCCTTGTCGAAATCAATGCACTCTTAACACACACCTTGTTGAAATAACAGCCATTTCATTTTATGGCCAGCTTGGTGTGCACCACAAGTTCCACTGTGAACTTCCGACACTACCACATATGCTTCAGATTCTCCAAGGCATTTAAGCAACACACCCTTAGGAGTTTTCTTGAACAATTCATTACCCATACGAACGTAGCTTAATGCCCTGTATTTTATCTTCCTATCAGCATTTCTGACTGGATTCTCTAGATATCATATAATTGGCTTTTTCCAGTTTGTATCTAGCAAACTGTCAATGGAAAAAATTTCAAAAATGTCGTCCATATGATCTGCCCCCAAGCTTTTGGCATTGACAACTTTTTGGACGATGTCGAGATAACTTTCTCCCTTACTTCAACAAAATCCCTCAGCTTGTTCGTTGACACTTTATACCCAAACGCAATTTGGGCTAAATCATTAGCCTCCTGATTCTCTATCTTGGGCACGTGTGTAATTCTCACTACTTCAAAGTCTTCCAATAACCTATTCACAATCATTAGCCTCCTTGATACACTTATACTCTCGTGTGATTTGTTTGATCACCAACTCTGAATCACCTTTTACTTTAATTTTGGTTGCACCCAAATCCCGCAAGACTTTGAGTCCAGTAATTAAGGCTTCATATTCTGCCTCATTATTGGAACATTTGCCATTGACTCGACATTTGAATTTTGTTGGTTTTCCTTCCGGAGAGATTATTAAAATTCCAACACCGGTTCCATTTTTATAGCTAGACCCATCAAAATAAAATTTCCAAGGGTCTGTGTCAACCATGTTTACAGACGGCTCGACTATTGCATGATCTACAATAAAGTCTGCCACAATTTGGCCTTTTATGGCTTTCAAAGGCAAAAAAGACAAAGAAAACTCAGTTAATGCTAATGCCCACTTCCCAATTCGACTATGTAATATGGGTTTTGACAGCATATGCTTAATAACATCAAAATGAGACAAAACATAAACATCAATTGGCTTAATATATTGTTTTAATTTCATACATGAGAAGTACAAACATAAGCATACTTTTTCAATTGAACTATACCTAGTTTCTGCTTTTATTAACACTCGACTAAGGTAATAAATGGATCTTTCAACACCATTATCATCCTCTTGAGATAACATGCTTCCTATTGTCAAGTCAGACGCAACTATATACAATCTCATGTTTTTGTTTCGACTAGGTGGCAGTAAGACAAGAGGCTTTGTCAGATATTCTTTGATTGCGTCGAAAAGCCTCTTACTGCTCTTTACCCCATAGGAGTTCACCTTCTTTTTTGATCTAGAGTAGTGGCGAGAACACCTTTGTTTTGCCACTTAGATTTGATATGAATCTCCTTAATAAATTGATCTTCCCCAACAAAGATAGCAATTGTTTCTTTTTTGAATGAGGCTTGAGATCTAAAATTGCTTTTGTTTTGTTTTGGTTGATCTCGATGCCTTTTTGTGTACACCGAAGCCTAAGAAGTCTCCTGCATGTACACTGAAAGCATATTTTAGTGGATTCATTTTTAATCCATATTTTCTCATCTGTTCGAATGATCGTCTAAGATGGTCTATATGACCATTCATATATGAAGATTTAATTATGATATCGTCAATGTAAATCTGCATAAAATGCTCTATAAAATCATGAAATATGGTATTCATGGCTCTTTGATAGGTTGCTCTGACATTTTTTAAACTAAATGGCATTACAACCCATTCATAAGACCCTAAGGCCCCTGGACATCGAAACGCCATTTAGGCACATCCTCTTCTGCTATAAAAATTTGGTTATATCTAGAATAACCATCCAGCATGCTCAAATATTTGAAGCCTGCAGCTGAATCAACTAACATTTCTGCCACGGCATTGAATATTCGTCCTTTGGACTCGCTTTATTTAGAACCCTAAAATCTATGCAAACTCTAATAGTCCCATTTTCTTAATAATATGAACAACATTTGCTAACCATTCAACGTACCTTGTAGTTCTAATAAACTTTCTCTTGAGTAGACTCCCGATCTCTTGGTTGATCTTCAATGTGATTTCTAAGGCGGATCTTCGAGGATGTTGCTTTACCAGCTTTTTCCCTTGCTAGATAGGCAGACAATGCTCTACTACATTCAAACTCAATTCAGGCATTTCACCATAGTCCCATGCAAAGTAATCTTTATACTCTTTTAATAAGTTAACCAATTGAACCTTCGTCTTCGACCCAAATTTCGTACGGATATAAGTTGGTATCTTCGTCACGCCATCGCCTAGATCCACTTCTTCTAAAGGATTTTGGGCCTGTATTTTCTGCATCAAATCCAATGGGTATTTCTCAAACCCAAAAGGCTCATCGTCATAGACATAATCTAGCCTCCGGCTTTCTAAAGTTGATGTTTGGCCATACTGGCCTTCTCAATCTTCTACATTAGCTTTAACAGCCAAATTTTGCAACCTTTTGGCTTCCAAAGCCGATTTTACTTTGTTTTCATCCATATAGGTCGAAATCCGAGTCATCGCTTCTGAATCATTGGTAATTTCCTTCTACTACACTCCACCCCATAGGTGGATTCGGTTCCCTGGGCACCATTTCTTCTTCAATGTCCCATATGAATCCATGATCTGGATCCAAACTCAGAAAACAATTTGTGATTTCTTCAGGAATGTAAACTTCAGTGTCACAAGGTACCACATTTTCCAAATGTTAGTTGAATGATTTCTTTCCAACTTTGTGCTTATCGATTTTGTAATAACTCTAATCAGCTTCAATATTCTCGACGACGCCATCTTGCCTCCAAATAGATATCCTTTGGTGTAGGGTTGATGGCACTGCCCCTATCCCGTGGATCCATTCGCGTCCCAATAACAAATTAAAATTTGCCTTATAATTAATGACCATAAAGAGCGTCGACCTGGTGGTTGTGTTGACTTCCAATTCGACCTGATCAGTTCTTCACTTTCCCATTTTATTAAACAAATCATATGGCATCAAATTCACATATTCCCCCATTGACAAATACTTTGTTGACCGATATTCCATTCACGTTTGCCCTTATAAACAAGGGTTTGAGGTGACACAACATGCCTGGACTTGGTTTTTCAAACACAAAATTTTTCTTCTCCACCACACCACTATTCATAACATAATAGCATAATGACTTTCCGTCGGTGGTGTCATCGGGTACGTAATCATCTTCATTTTCCGACACTTCTGATTCCCTGTCGAACTCAATAGGAAAAACATACACAATGCCACAATTAATGATACAATATTCGCCATAGTCGTCGTCAACTATATTATCTTCAAAAGGGTCATAATCATCCCCGTCATCTTCTGGGAGAGGTTCATACTCCACTTCCTTTTCATCTTCAGCCATATGAGTGTATTCTGAACTATGTGTTGCCACAACTTACTTATTTCCTAGAGGTGCTATTCTCATCGCCAATATCTGTAGGGTATGTGATGCCCCTGCTTTTGGTGGTGGTGGGACAAACCCTTCAGTCTCAACTTCCTTGGTCTCTTGTTGGGCCATGATGGACTTTTGGGTCCTAGTTCTGGCTCTTTTCTCAGTTGGTGACCGCTTGATGCCCCAATGGTTTGGGCTACCTCTTCAAAATCTACCTCGGGAATCTGGTCATGCCTGTCAATGATGTTCTTCAGAGCTAGGAGAACTTGGCTTATCTCTCCCTTCATCGAGCTTACATAACCCTTTACTTGGTAGAGATCCTCTTTGAATGCAGCTTGAGTCTCCTTGATTTGTTCCATTGCTTTTTGTTGATAGGACCTTGTTTGATATGGAGGCCAAGGAGGTGGAGATCTTCTTCTACCAATGCGGGTGTTTATGAATGTATGCATGCAAATGAATATGTATGAATATGAAATGGTTACTTGTTTTAAATATCTTATTCATTTGGGTATGCATTTATCTTTTGCTTATTTTTTATTAGGTGACCAGCTTAAAAATAGATACGCCAATGAGATCGGGAACAAATTTCCGTTATTGAAGGTAACATATTTCAGATATTGAAAAATATTACAATCTTAAACCAAAACTTTATTTGCGTGAAATCAAGCAAAGGGAAATAAGTCTTCTAGGTGCGCCTGCAGATATATGCTCTTGAAACCATCCACCTTTGCTTGAAAAAGCTTGAGAAAGTCTTCAGCACATTATATCCCTTTTGTGGCTTTGATTTCAGACATGTTTGGCGTGTTGACGCAGACAAGTTGTTCCCTTCGGTATCCATTTTTAAAGACAGTCATCGAGATCTTGGTTTTATTATTTTTTGTACCCTGTGAATAAGACAAAGAAACGAGTGACGAATATATGAAATGTATGACGAATATATGAAATGCATGAATGCATAGATGTAGGGTTGAGTGACAGGAGTTTTGTGATAAGTACCCCTATAAGGTAGGGATGTATGGTTCAATGACGGGGTTTTGTGATAAGTACCCTTAGAAGGTAGGCTCCTTAATTTTGACCTACGGTTAGTCTACCCTCCCAGAAGGTGGTTTCCTTAAGGGTATCATGAATAACACCAGAGGGAAAAGAAACAAGGGCCTCCCTTAGGTGGAGCCTCTTTATGGACCGAGACTTTCGTCTCAAAGTCGTGAAAGGTCTCGTTAGGAGATTTTAGGTTAAGGTCGTTACAAAGAGTCATGGGTGTCCTTCCGAAGTCCTACTCGTCAAGAGGATATATCTCGATAGGTATTCCTTTTTCTAAAGTCCACAGACTCTAGGCGAAGTCATTACATAAACTCGCTGGGATGATGTACCCCTTAAACTAATAGACGGACCTTCTTTCTAAGGGTTATTGAAAATATTTTGAGAAATAAAAAATCCCGCCACGCAGTATATATGATGATAAACAATAGCCAATAATTAAATAAATGCAATGAATAAATGAAAGCAATAAATAAATAAAGAAATAAATAAATAAATAAATAAATAAACCCCAAAGTAAAAACCCTAAAACCTAAAGTTGAGGTCCCCAGTAGAGTCACCATCTGTAGAACTGGTTTTTAAATCAAGAGTCGCCACTATTAGTTTTTATCCTATGGAAGGGAATCAAATAGAAAACTCTCATTCACAGACAAATATCTTAGGTTTCAGACTTCATTAGACGAAAGGAATGTGTTAGGCACCTTTCGTCTACCTTGTTCACAAGAATACTAGGTTTTAGGTTTAGGTTTCGGGTTAAACAGGGTTTTAAATTTTAATTAGGAGGAAAGGGTTTAATTTTTTTATAGGAGAACTCGCCATGATTTTTGATCGCATGCCTACGTATCCTCTTATGAGGAATCATAGTCCCAATTCATAGTTCGCATGGGGTTGGTGTCTTTTAGGGGTCGCAAACGTACTTTGAATCACCTCGAATTTTAGTCGGGAGTAGTGATTATGGAGATTTTAACTAAATGCTCGGTAAGTCAAAATCTGTTTGAAACCCTTTTGCAAAAACAGTTGATTAGCTTAGTTGATTGTGAAAAATAGATTTAAGATTTGTTGAGTATTTTTTAATATTATTAATTGCAAAAAGTCTTGATTAGTGCATGATAAAAATATTTTAATGCAATAATATAGAAAATATGTACATGAGCTTTGAGTAAAATAATTTAAATGATAATAATAATTATTATATGATAATAATATTTACATATGATAATAAATAATATGATAACATGTGAAATATAAGAATTTTTAGAAAATAAAGTATAAAAAATTAAATATATAATAATTATAGAAAGAAAATAATAATGATAAAAGAATAAAGAAAATAGAATAATTAAATAAAAAAGAAATATTAATTAATTTGCAGGGGGTGTATTCTTAGTTAAGTAGTAAATAGATAGGGGTGTTAAAAGTTAGGGCCTAAATTCAATTCAGGCCCAATAAGGCTGGGGTGTGAATTGTTTGGTGTTTGAGTAAAATGACTGAAAGGGGGTGTATAAAGAAATTGGGCTTGACCTATTATTTGTTTTGGAAGGCCGAAATGATCGTGTGTTGTGAGGGAGTGCAGAGCTTATGGTGGACTTGGCCTTACGACCGTCCACTGATGATCAATCGGATATAATAAAGGGTACACGTTTCTTACAGTGGGCGCACAGGAATTGGATTAAACAGAACATAATAGTTATTTACAGTTTGTTTTTTCATTTTCAGTTAACACCCTCTCCCTCTCTCTCGTTCGCGGCCCCTTTCCCTTTTTCCAAACCCTAAACACCTTTCACGACGGCGGTGCGACAACAACCCGGTACCCCCTCAATCAAAACCCGAATATAAGAACAATAAGAGAGAGCTTAGTTTTCTTTTACCCCCCCGCGTTCTCACTTTCTGGCTTTGAGCTCTTGGTCCAATTTGGCGCTAATCTCTTTGATTTGTAGGTTCCGATGAAGGTTGAAGACGGTGGTGTATGGTGGAAGCGACAGAAACTGGGTTACGCGTTTAGGGTTTTAAATGTTGAAACCCTAATCGCCTCTTCTCTAATATTCAACAACAAGCACAAATGGTTCCGTCTTCTTCTGTATTCTTTCCAGCAAATCTCCTTTAATTTCTTTGTTCTTCAAATTCCCTTCGCGATTATGTTCTTCTGTCTTTTTTTGCGATTTTGTTCTTCGACCCCCCCTCTTTCTGTACTTTTTATTATGTATTTATAGGCTTGTGATTTAGGGTACAAAAATTGTTGTTATGAGATTAATTAGTTTAGACTTAGGAATTAGAACAAAATCAGGGATTTGATTCATTTGTAATTTATTTCATTTACAACAATTCTGGGTTTTGTTGTAATATGGATATGGATTTGATTTGCTTTATTGTAAATTTCTTGTAATATAGATTGATATTGGATGGCACATTCTGGGATTTTAATCAAATTATGCAGATTTGGTACCATTTAAGATCTATTTTGCTTTAGTTTAATTATTTTGGATTTCCACAGTAGTTGTTTCAAGCGTGATTTTAGGATAATTGAAACAGTGTGTGTTTTTTGATTACATTGGGCCTTGCGCATTAATAATTGTTCAGCCTGTAATATTATTTCTTTTTTTATTACAGCAAAAAAAACAACTTTCCAATTCAATTGGACTTACGCATTATCTCTTGTTCATCCCAGCAAGACTGTATCTTTATTACAACAACACGCTTTTATACTACTGGCCCAAATGGTTTTCAAAACAGTTTTTTTTTCAAATAATATTTAATAAAGGATCTTAAAACTCAATATCTAATAACCAAAAATTGCTCCAACAAAAACAACAAATAAAACATTAATTGGGCTTAAATAAATATTTCACTTACTGTCATAATCCAAATTGGGCCTGCACGTTACTTTTCTTGTTTACAACAAACAATTTTAAAAACTCAATTGGGCTTGAGTATTATCCAACAACATTAGTATATATTTTTTCTATAAAACAAAAGACAACAAAAAATAATATCTCTTCATATTCTTAACATCATATGGGCTATCTTAGTGGGCCTTAACCACAATCTCTTTTTGCTAACAACAACCAAAACATTAACGGACCTAATTCTAATGGGCTTGCCAATTGCAATTTCAACCTCCCCCTTTTACCAATGAAATTAACACTAAAAATGGGTTTTATTAATTACAATTTTTAATTATTATTTGAATAATTTTCCATTTTCGAATCGCATGGACCTTTGGCCAACATGCTTTGCGAATGTGTTCACGGACACACGAGTCTTTCTGATTTATAAAGCTCCCACTTTTCTGAATTAAAATATACCCCCGGTTGACTTAAATTTTAAGAATGAGCCATCAGATATTGTTGTACCATCCTTAATTAAATATTTATTCTATTTAAATCTTGAAAAATAAAAATCATCGAGGTAGGACAAATTTGGGGTACGACACTCAACAATGGACTCCTCTGTATCCCCTTTGAACATAGTGAATTTGGGAACTTTCCAACCCCTAGGTAATTGTATTTGTAAAACAAAATATCATAATGGAGAATAATATGTAGGTCTCTGAGAACCAGTATTCATTCTATTTCGAATCATAATCCGTTAGATGATGGCCTCTAGGTTTTTCTCTCCAGCCACTGCATCTCGTCGAACATGCCTGACAACTTAATCAGCATTTTGGTTTCGATTTACTATCACCACTGGGGGTTGTTCAATCACCCTGGGTATAGGATCGACACACTGGGGAATTGGTAGTTCTTGGTCGATTGTCTCGTCGACCTCGTCAACCACCTATTCATACAACACTGGTTCTTTGTATGGAAGCGATGCAACATATTGAACTGACGCTCTTGGGGTACTAAGAAAGTCACCGATGTGAGTCATTTGAGTTGCCAAAGTTTGGTAACTCTGCACCAAATTCTCAATTAGCGGTCTCAATATGACACTCATCTGTTAAGTAAGCATATTTACCATTTCATGATTACTTTCATCCATCTTCTGCCTCATGATTGTAACGGTACTTGGGGTGAAAGTAGACATGACTTGATGGGGAAAACCCAATCCAGTCAAACGACCAAATTGACTTTCCATAGGCCTCGAGACATGATAAAGGGAAAATTATAAAGCTGAATTTTCACCAAATGTCGAGCTGCTATTATGCAAGCCATCCATCATCGTCGTTGGCATTCCATACACATGTTCCCCATTGTGCGTAGGTATTACAAAACTAGGCACGTATTGCCCAGGAGTATTGACCACACTTGGTCTTGCAGTTACTATTTGAGTTGTGGTAATTGGTTTGTTCGAGGTCGTCAAAGATATAACCACAGAACATGAGCTTACACTCGCCGCCACATTGGTATTTCCTCCTAAGGTCTGATCCCTTTCTGGACATCTATGATCTACCATTTTTCTTCCACTTCTCAATCTCATGCACAAATTGATATGAACTTAACACGAAACGTTTCCTACCAGGTGTGCCAATTTGTTCGCGGGAGTTTCTCGTGAACAATCTCTAGTCTCTTAATTAAAGGTTACTTGAAGGACCGACTACAAGAGTCCTAGACTTTGTGTTAAGTTTGATAGTGTTTTGGTGTTTGAAATGATTAAAGTACGAAAAGCGTAATAAGGAAAAGGATAAAAGACAAAGACAGATAAATGATAGATAAATTGAAAGGCTGAAATGATAAACAAGACCTATAAAAATAATATGCTTTGAATTTAAAGGTGGACACAATCATACATTTCTCAGAACTGACTCGTTTCTATATACGCTGGTACTTTGAGTGCTCTCTTACAATGTTAAAAAATGTGACCTTGAAAATGAATGCAACAATTTGCTTAAATAAATGCTAAAATGTAATTGTCAACGGTTACTTGAACCACTCACGTTGAGAGTTCATGTGGTACTACTTTCAAACTTTCCACGTTCTGCTAATGCTTGTAGTTGGCAACCATTTTTTCTGCCACTTGCTCTTGCTTTCGAATTGCCTAGCCTTCGTCGACGTAGCTTATGCTTCCAATACTATCTCAACCCCATATTTGGGGATTTCCTTTTAAAACTTGCCAATGGCCCTTGTTTATAACTTGTAGAATAATTGACACTCCCTTTTGACAAAGGATAACATCTAACTTGTGGCCTAATCCTTGAGTCAAAAATTTCTTGTCAACAACGAGATGAAGTTGGGAAGCACAAAGTCAGAGGGAGCCTTCAATAACTATATGAAATGCATTGTCATAAGTTTTTCCATCACCAAAAAGGGGGAGTATGTGAGTACAACTTCACCATTAGATGTTTTGTATGATGTCAAAACTAGGAAAACTTAGCATTTTTGTATGTTGGATAATATCTCAATGTCTTATGGCACTCCTTTGTATTAGGGGTCTCAGTAACCATTAAAAACCATTTTGAAATTAATCTAAGTCTTGAAAAATAAGTTTCTGCATAAATTTTTATTGCATGTGTCAACACATACGTATTTTAGGTCGACACGTGCAACTCAGTTTTGAAGCATGTAACCTCTGAAGGCTTAGCTCGACACATATGATTTTCAGGTCGACATATACTGTTTGATTAGGTAAATTTTTCAATTATTTTTAACTTTGAAAATTACCTTTTTACATTTAAACTTCCACAACTATAAATACATTATTCATTCATCATTCCAACTCTATGATACCATAAAAATTTCCTGTAATTGCTTTTCACCTTCAACCTCTAACCTATGTATACACACTAACAAATCACACATAATAATCTTTTATTGGGGTGTCATCTATACGAGGTTTGATAACATCCAATTAAGTTATTGTGTAGCCGAGAATATTGGTTTGATAATTGCAGGGGTCTTCATCTGGAAAAACCGCGGGTTTATCCTCCAAGATCTTTGGTAGATTTGGGGGTTTTCGTGCAAGACGTTCGAGAGAGGATTGCGGCCTAGTGAAAGCCTTTGGAGATAAAGAATTCAAAGGATCCTTTGGAGATAAAGAATGCAAACGAAGTAGCGCATGTACATTGAATCAAATTGAAGTCTTGTGTTGCAATAGGTACAATTGATCATGCGCGAAAGCTTTAGAGATAAAGAATGCAAAGCAGTAGTAATATCGACAAGTCAATTGGGATCTATTGTGTATTGGTATTTCTCAAGATCAAAGGAAGAAAAGGGTTTAAATTAATAACAAACATTAGGGTTTATGGAGTTGCTCTTGGAATACTTCTCTTGTATCATCTTTTTGCATAGTAAGAATTATTGTAATTCCATTGGAATTAGGCGCAAACGTACCCACACGCAAGGGCGAAAGTGGGAAACTATGAAGACAAATCCTCATGTCTCTTTTTATTATTGTTTTACTTACTTTAATCTTCATCAATCAACTTGTCTAATAACATTGCATAATCAATTGAGTCATAGTAATTTTTGCAGATGTTTTTTTGTTTTGAATCAAGTGTTGATATTGCTTGTAATCACTTTTAATTACAAGTGCTTTTTTGTATCAACACAACTCAAAGGAAAATTATGAAAATTCAATTGCACACCAAGTGTTCGAAAAATTGTTTGTTAGTTCTTTTGATAATTGTTGTTGTACCCCAAAATTTGCCCTCCCATATTTCTCAAAACATTTCAAGAAAAATTCACAAGTCCAACCTGGCGCGTCATATTCAGGTATTCTTTCACCAAGATATCTCTGATAACGTATTCTCAAATTCAGGTTCAGCTCAAGAGTCAATTCTTTAAAGAAGGTATCCGAATGTGTGAGTTTTCTCGAAGAAATATGGTGAAAAAGTGTGTTGAAAGTGCAGTTTTACGCGCTAAAAAAATTCATAACTTAAAGATCGCGGCTCGTTTTGAACCCGTTCCGGTGGCCAAAATTCCGTCTTGACATTATCTACGTTTTCATCTCTCACGGCTGGAAGCCAATTTCGATCATAAGGTCTTCAAAAATGTGGATTTATCAAGTATTTTCATACAGAAAATTTGTGACAGAAGTTTATTTGCGTTATGTTCAGAAAATAATAACTTGGTCGATTTTCATCGTATCGAGCTGGTTCCGGTGCCAAAATTTCACAAATTGAGTTGGCTACATTTTCACAGAAGGTATTGAGTTCAAACGGTATTCAAAAGGCCTTCGTTTTTTGCTCAGAGTGCGTGACACGCTGAAAATCCTGAATGCTGAATATTATTTCATCTGGGCCGAAACTTCGAAAATTCATAACTCGGTCAATTTTTATCGGATTGGACTCATATTTTTACACAAGGTTACTGACTCATAGATCTACAACTTTGCTTCAAAAGTCGAGACCAAATTATGCACCGATCAATACCAGTTTTTTATTGAAGAACGTGTCAGAGTCGACACTGAAGCCCAAAATAAGTTTGTCTGAGCTGAAACTTCAAAAATTCATAACTAATTCACCGTTTATCCGATTGAGTCGATTTTCGGACAGGAGTTAGTTCTCGATGTCGGCTACATTTTTTTTTTCACATTTCAACTTCAAAAAATGCGCTTAAGTCCCTGCGATTTAGCCTGGAAAGTGACGAATTCAAGTGAATATTGGAGGCCCAATTGCACATTCAAAGCCCATTTGCTTTACCCTAATTTTCATTATATAATCACCTTCTTTTCACACAAACCGGGGAGGAGGAAAAGAGAGAAAAAAACCTTGCCACAACACTGTTAGAATATCAAACTCTTTCAAGAACCCTAAAACCTTGAAATCCTTATTACAAATCCCTCTCTCACTACAAACAAGCCATCACAGTTACAAACCAACACCTCACTACTTCTTCAGTAAGGGTAAGGCTGGCTTGATCTCCATGATCCTAATTTTCCAGTAAGGCATAAAAGCATTCAGGCCACTGATTTTCCAGTAAGGGTAAGATTGATTTGATCTCCATGATCAAAAGGGTATAATCATTCATACATGTCATATTGTGCCTAAACATTAAATTTCTTCATATATTGGCTTTATTTGCATTTTATGACTTTATTTAATGTGTTCGTGAGATTCAACTGCAGATTTAGACAGGATCCCAGGTTCATTAAGGAACGTTGAGGCCAAAAGTCAAATGGCCAAAAGCCAAAAGCCAAATGGCCAAAGTAGAAAAACTTATGCATGACACCAATACATGGCGAGACAGACATCCTGAGAAGATTAAGGAACGTTGAGGCCAAAACACAAATGGCCAAAAGCCAAAAGCCAAATGGCCAAAGTAGAACAACTTATGCATGACACCAATACATGGCCAAACCACTTCAATTCACCTCCAAAAAGGGCCAGACACCCCCCATGGTTTGCTCAATTTTTAATTTTTATTTGTTTTTCCTTTTTATTCTTTTAATTGTTTTTTAATTGTTTTCTTTTAATTCCATAAAATAATTTTCATAATAAATATAAAATACAGAAAAATCAAAAAAATGTTTATTTTATTAATATTAATTTCACTATTATTATTTTTGTAAATAAACTTTAAACAATTAATTAGATTAATTTAGGTTTCAAAACTTTAATATTTTTCTTAATAAATTAAATATGTAGAAATTAGGGTTTTTAACTTTTTCATCATTATTTTTAATAAATAATTTTCTCATTATTATTATTATTATTAATTACTAATTTATTTTGTAAATAAACATGTACATAAATTCTTTAGTAAATTAAGTTAAACTTTAACATTTTTCTCAAATAATTAAAAATAACTTAGAATTAGGGTTTCTTTTAATTTTAATTTTAATTTTCTTATTTCATAAATACAAAAAAACCTAAAAAACACTTCTTTTATTTCAATAAATAATTAATTAATTTAATAATTTAATTTAATTTCATTAAAAAGGGTCCAACGCCCTCGTTTCCAATTTTAATTCATATTCGCACATTTTATTTTATTTCTTATAATATTTATGTACCTCTCCCAAAGCCATGTAAATACTTATCTTTCGCACTTTTCTTTATTTACTTTCTGTCAAATCGGGTCCTGGATTTTAATTTGGCGATGTGGACTCGCGCCTTTGTAATAGTTTAGAACTTTTTATTTCTCGCAACTTTTTTTAACTGTTAAATAAATGCATGCAAGAATGAATGACCTAAAATAAAAACAAACGCATAGATCACTTTGACATGACAAGACCAAAATAAATGAATCTGACACACAAATCACACACCACCCCTAGGATACGCCTCACTGTTGCCTTGCCTCGAAAGGTGATCGTCGAGTAGAGGATGTCTTAGTAAGTCCTCATGATCCGGGAACCTGGCATGAGGGTAGCTTCTAAGGTGTCTTCCTATTGCTCTGGTGATCACCATGTCCCGAACCTCGAATTGATCCGAACACCTCCAACGGTGGTGCTACCTACCTCTCAATGGTGGGATGGCACTACTTTAAAGGACATCTACACAGATGAATTCCTTAGGGTAGGTAGACGACTCTAAATACTTGCTCTAAATTTCAAAACAAATCAAAAAATACTTTTCACACCGACACCTTTTCAAAAAAGCTTTCGAAAGCCATTTTTCAAACACTCTTGAGGACCGATACAAGAGTCGAACTGGAATTTTCAAAGAAACTTTTTAAACCCACAGTTGAAAAGCAAACAAACCATTTTTGAAAACACAATGAGCAAGTATCTAAGAGCCCATGGATAACCATGGATAGAAAGGGTGCTAACACCTTCCCTTTCTATAACCTACCTCCCGAACCGAGAGCAATCTCTTTAAGGAATTTTTCTGTGCTTTTGTCCTTTCCATTTGGAGAAAATAAAAGACGGTGGCGACTCTTGCTTCCGCGACATTTCGCGAACCAGCGTTAAACAGTCAGTTCCAGATCCACCGATCACAGAACTGGCGACTCTGCTGGGGACTAATATAAAGTGAGGTGTACCTTAGGGCTAGTTCATAACTGTGTTTTCAATTGTATTGACTTGCCTGCTTTAAATTTGTGGGTTGCATGGGAGTTACATAGATCCTAACCCGGATCTAGGGATACCCTATTTAGGTAGCATAAGCTGTGAGGGACCTGTCCGGTGTAGACCGACACAGGTGAAGCAGTGGCTACGTCGGTGTGGCACCTTGGTCTGTACCGATATCCCTTGTGTTGTAACGAGGAGAATATGGGTCTTCTGAGGAGTCATTAAGCACCAACAACCTTAGAACCTTAATTGACACAACTTGGCCATTAGAACAGTAGCAGTATGCTATGCCCATTGAGGCTAAACTCTCGTGATGGTTTTGGCTGCAAGAAAAGATTGCGATGCTGGAGTTATGACCGATTGAGGGTAGTCAATGATATTGGGATCCTCTAAGAACCCGGTTACTTTGATAGGACAGGTTGAGCCCACCAACTTCAAGAGGGTAATACCCAGACCTCATGCTAGCCTTAAACTCTAAGGGCTTCTCTTGTGTGACTTGTGTGCCTTCGTACTTGACTATTTGCATGCTTGTTATCTAACACAGGAACTACTTGCAGGGTTTGCTTATAGTCCTTAATTGGGACTCATAGCAGGGTTTGCTAAGTTTTTTGCAGGTTTTGCCCATAGTCCTTAATTAGGACTCATGGCAGGGTTACTGAGTTTGCTTGCAGGTTTTGTTTATAGTCCTTAATAAGGGCTCATAACAGGGTTTATCCATACTACCCCATGCATCATGACATCATACCATTGCATACATCCTAACCCCTTTCAAGGATCTCAAAGGCTTGTGATGCAGGTCATGATAAATCAAACATCTAGCAAGGGGCAAAGAGGATTTATTTTCCTCTAGCCAAAGTTGTCAGGGGCTATGACCCACTTGATATGGTGAGCCTTTGACCTTGGAAGAAAGACTCTCGACAAATATGAAGTTCTTTCAATCAAGCTACCGGATCCAAATGCTAACAAATTTTCTTGTTTACCCCGCGAGGTCCTTGAAAACATTACATGCATGTCATACTCATCATTGCATAACAGGTATCCTTGTTGCATGTCACTTACCTTTCTCGCTGTTTATTTCAGCAATGGCTTCACAACAAGATAACCAGGACCTTCACGCTCAACAGACTCAGTTCAGGGAAATCTTCCTAGGTCTATCCAAGGGGCAGGAAGAGTTGAGGACACTCCTCATGGGGAATATGATCAGAAAGAGTCCTGAAGATGACAAGGACGAACAACTGAAACGTCTACAAGCTGAGGTAGACACATTGAAAACCCAGATGCTGGGGCAAAGGGCCCTCATTCAAGGTTTAGCTCAGGAGCAAGGAGAGCTGAGAGCCATGATCAGCCAACTTCCTCAAGGCATGAAGCAACCAGCCCAAATCAGGGACCAGGTCATAGAACATCTTCCAAGAAGGCAAAGGTCGGGTCCAATGAATAAACCTCTCCAAGTTGCTACTACTTCTCAGGTCCAACAACGACCGCGCCAAGAACAGCGGGTTGATCAGAACAGGTCGGACGAGCCTAAGAGACAATTCACCTACATCAACATGTCATGGTCACGAGCTTTGCAGCACATGTTAAGGATGAACCTGATTGCGGTGATCAACCCTCCTGCAAATCCAAAGACTTCCTCTCCAAATTACAACCCAGAAGCAAGGTGTGCTTACCATTCTGGTAGCCCGGGGCACGATACTGAGGATTGTTGGGCACTGAAGTACAAGATTCAGAATATGATCGATGCTAAAGAGATCGAGTTCGAGCCCGCCGAGACTCCCAATGTGATCATTGCTCCCTTGTCAAAACATGGCTAGGATTGAGAAATTTGTGTTCATTAGAATCTTTCAAGTTGTAATTTTCTTTTGATTGTTCAAGCATTCCATTCATATCAAACGTTGTTATTTCATTAATGCATCGCATATGTCTGTTCTGAAACAATATATTCGTATTCACTAAATGCAAATTATTTTCATATTTTTTTCTGATGATCAACTCTTAAATAATAATTCTAAGCCTCTTGAGGGAGGATGACGAAAACGATACCATAATCTACAGTATGCTTTTGAACATACCCCGCTGATGAGGTACATGCATTGTTTCAATCCCTAAACACTGGAGTTATAAGGATGATAATCCCTCGTCAACCCCTCTGAGCCAAAGAAGTAGGAGTTTTTCTTTTCGAAATTTAAAACCCTTAATCGTAACCTGGGGCAGGGTAGTTCTCTCAGTTGATCCAAGTGCATAACGAATGGCACCAAAGAGGTCCTTACAAAATGAAGAAAGACAGTGATGGTTCCGAATAATCATAAAGAAAGGCAGTCATTATCTTTCAAAATAAAAAATAAGTCAAAACCTATGAAGGAGACTTACAAAACTGGGACATCCCGCTGACTGTAATTCCAAAAAGGAAACAGCTCAGGCAAAAAATAGGGACAACAAAATCAAGAAAGAGAAAGAGGGCATACAAACCCTCAACAATAACAAAGGGGAATGACTGCCTATTTAAAATAAAATATCAATATCTGAACCATCATTGGAAAATCAGAGCAAAGACTCAAATAAGGTCTAACGTATGATCAACTGAGTTTAGGTTTGGAGAACATCACGAAGAGTGGGTGGGTACAAATAATTTGAGCCTTTATCCTTTGTTCCTTAAACCGTGAACCAGGCCACGTTATAACCCTTAAAAGTCCTAGCTGAAGCATGGGTTAGTTCGAAAGCATACTGTTACGAAAGGTATCCTGACTCCTTAAGGCTTACGGTAAATACGGAGTTGACATCACGTTTTACAAACATTCACTTGTTTTATGAAAAAGAATGCATTTTTAAAATCTTCAAGACAGACATGAGCTTTGCATTTTTAACATAACTTTGTTTGCATATGACTTTTTGTTTGAACAACATAGAAATTCGCACGACGAATGCCTAATGAACAGAAGTACTTCCAATCAAGGGGCATGGCATGACTATTGTCTATTATCTGGGGCAATTCAGTCAAGATTCGGAGAATCTTTCAAAATGCCAAGATAACCAGGGGCAAATCTCCGCCTGAGTCACTTAGGGCACTCCAACAACGAATCTTGCCTGATCAAACATCTTCTGGTGGCGTGGCAAAATACTTCCAACAGGGGCAACTCCCCACATTCCCTGAACGTGGACATAGTCGAAAAAAAATACTACGCATAATCAAAGACCCGCTAGGTTGACATACCTAGGCAAAAATTAGGGCTTCCCGGCGAACCAAAAGGGTTCGGGCAAAATGAAGGGATGAAATGAAAAAATCTGTACACCCAGCAAGTCGAAAACCTGAAAAGGCGGCTTGGGCAAAAATGGGTATCCCGGTGGACTGAAAACCCGAAAGGGCGGTCCAGGCAAAAGTTAGGGATCAAAGCGTACGATTATGTCCTGTCATCTTGTCACCTGCCTACCTGAAGAAGGTTTGACCCTCAACAATTATCAGCATCTCACAGGTGCCTCCCCCATAGAAACAGGGGCAATAACGGGTGGTCTAAGCAATCTGATTGTTTCTGTCCTCCAAGGTATCAAGGTAGGCTCCGTGGAAGAACATAACCAATACAGTTCAATACTTCCCCAGGAGAGTCCAATCCAGTTCCCCAAGAAAGTTGGAATTCATCTCCCCAAGCAGTAAGCTTATCCCCAGTAGATTCTGGAAGCTTACCCTCGCAGAGCGCGAACGCGTCTCCCGGCTTTATTCAAAGAGTTATTTCCTTACTAGGATATAACTGGGTTATCCTCAGCCAAAAGCCACGGAAAGAGCGTCCTCGACGGAGTCTTCTTATCCCCAGCGAAGTCTATTAACACTTCCAACACAACAAGGACATCCCCAGCAAGTTATTATTAACAATTCAGCAAAGTATCTCTCTCCCCACAGAGTATTGCTCCCCAGCAAGATTACTAGAGTACTTTTCTCCCCGCAGAGTAATCCATTCGCCAAGTTCATTCCCCGACGGAGTTATCTTCTCCTACCGGTATTCTTGCAACTATCATCCCCAACAGAGGCAAAAATCTATTCTTCAACCGCAGCCCAGGAGTGACTTCCCGGCACTCGTCAAGGATTTATTTTCCTAAGACGAAAACATATGTTCATAAACATCACATCTTCATACATTATAGCATGCATATGCATCATACTACACGAATCTCATTAATTTTGAGGACATGTTGAAATCATGCAGTTCATGCATCATGATCTTGCATACAACTAATGCTTTACCTTTCAGGAAAGGTCAATACAAAGATGATTACTATCAACTATCGCAACTCTTTCTAGATATAGTTCATATGTGAACCAGATATGGCAACGTTCTGATACTTCTTCCAGATTTCCTTCTAGATATAGTTCAGATGTGAACCAGATATGGCAACGTTCTGATACTTCTTCCAGATTTCCTTCTAGATATAGTTCAGATGTGAACCAGATATGGCAACGTTCTGATACTTCTTCCAGATTTCCTTCTAGATATAGTTCAGATGTGAACCAGATATGGCAATGTTCTGATACTTCTTCCAGATTTCCTTCTAGATATAGTTCAGATGTGACCCAGATATGGCAACGTTCTGATACTCCTTCCAGATTCCCTTCTAGATATAGCTCGGATGTGACCCAGGCATGGCGACGTTCTGACACTTATTCCAGTTGAAGATTTCAAGACCTAGACCGGTTCAGTTAATCGACCCTAAGATTTTTCTGTTTCTTATCCAGTCCAAGGCCTTCTCTAGTCCAGCTAAATCGACCCCTAACAGATTTCCCTGATAAAGACTTAGTAGAAGTTATCCAAGATTCTCTCAATGATTGTTGTTGAGGTTGTAGTCGCCTATGGTTCTCTCCCCGATACTGCGGAGGTAGTAATCATCCGAAGTTTCTCTCAACGATTGCTGTTGAGGTTGAAGTTATCCAAGATTCTCTCAATGATTGCTGTTGAGGTTGTAGTCGCCTATGGTTCTCTCCCCGATACTGCGGAGGTAGTAATCATCCCAAGTTTCTCTCAACGATTGCTGTTGAGGTTGAAGTTATCCAAGATTCTCTCAATGATTGTTGTTGAGGTTGTAGTCGCCTTTGGTTCTCTCCCCGATACTGCGGAGGTAGTAATCATCCCAAGATTTTCTCAACGATTGCTGTTGAGGTTAAAGTCATCCAAGGTTCTCTCACTGTTCCTGTTGAGGTAGTAACCATCCTTGGTTCATTCATCACCATTTGAAGCTCCAGATTCAGCTCTTGTAACCAGTCAGGACACATCTATACAAAGAGTTTGAAGACCAGCTCCTGTAACAGGCCAGGTAATCATTTTTTCTTTTGCAGGTACGCAAGTTCTCGCTAAGGAAACTCTTACGCGATCAACATCCAGATGGCATCTATAAGCCCATCCACCATCCATCATCTCTCAGCATGGCATCTATAAGCCCATCATCCTATCCATCAATCTCCAAATGGCATCTATAAGCCCATTCCCATCATCACACTGCTACTATGTGAGCGCAAATTTCTGGGCACTCTAGTGTTCAATCATCTTCCACCTTCGGATTACGAAAGGCACGTCAGCCAATCTGCATCCTCAGGTCTAAGAAGATTGAACAGGGGCAACTGTTGTACCCCAAAATTTGCCCTCCCATATTTCTCAAAACATTTCAAGAAAAATTCACAAGTCCAACCTGGCGCGTCATATTCAGGTATTCTTTCGCCAAGATATCTCTGATAACGTATTCTCAAATTCAGGTTCGGCTCAAGAGTCAATTCTTTAAAGAAGGTATCCGAATGTGTGAGTTTTCTCGAAGAAATATGGTGAAAAAGTGTGCTGAAAGTGCAGTTTTACGCGCTAAAAAAATTCATAACTTGAAGATCGTGGCTCGTTTTGAACCCGTTCCGGTGGCCAAAATTCCGTCTTGACATTATCTACGTTTTCATCTCTCGCGGATGGAAGCCAATTTCGATCATAAGGTCTTCAAAAATGTGGATTTATCAAGTATTTTCATACAGAAAATTTGTGACACAAGTTTATTTGCGTTATGTTCAGAAAATCATAACTTGGTCGATTTTCATCGTATCGAGCTGGTTCTGGTGCCAAAATTTCACAAATTGAGTTGGCTACATTTTCACATAAGGTATTGAGTTCAAACGGTATTCAAAAGGCCTTCGTTTTTTGCTCAGAGTGCGTGACACGCTGAAAATCCTGAATGCTGAATATTATTTCATCTGGGCCGAAACTTCGAAAATTCATAACTCGGTCAATTTTTATCGGATTGGACTCATATTTTTACACAAGGTTACTGACTCATAGATCTACAACTTTGCTTCAAAAGTCGAGACCAAATTATGCATCGATCAATACCAGTTTTTTATTGAAGAACGTGTCAGAGTCGACACTGAAGCCCAAAATAAGTTTGTCTGAGCTGAAACTTCAAAAATTCATAACTAATTCACCGTTTATCCGATTGAGTCAATTTTCGGACAGGAGTTAGTTCTTGATGTCGGCTACATTTTTTTTTTCAATTTCAACTTCAAAAAATGCGCTTAAGTCCCTGCGATTTAGCCTGGAAAGTGACGAATTCAAGTGAATATTGGAGGCCCAATTGCACATTCAAAGCCCATTTGCTTTACCCTAATTTTCATTATATAATTACCTTCTTTTCACACAAACCGGGGAGGAGGAAAAGAGAGAAAAAAACATTGTCACAACACTGTTAGAATATCAAACTCTTTCAAGAACCCTAAAACCTTGAAATCTTTATTACAAATCCCTCTCTCACTACAAACAAGCCATCACAGTTACAAACCAACACCTCACTACTTCTTCAGTAAGGGTAAGGCTGGCTTGATCTCCATGATCCTAATTTTCCAGTAAGGCATAAAAGCATTCAGGCCACTGATTTTCCAGTAAGGGTAAGATTGATTTGATCTCCATGATCAAAAGGGTATAATCATTCATACATGCCATATTGTGCCTAAACATTAAATTTCTTCATATATTGGCTTTATTTGCATTTTATGACTTTATTTAATGTGTTCGTGAGATTCAACTGCAGATTTAGACAGGATCCCAGGTTCATTAAGGAACGTTGAGGCCAAAAGTCAAATGGCCAAAAGCCAAAAGCCAAATGGCCAAAGTAGAAAAACTTATGCATGACACCAATACATGGCGAGACAGACATCCTGAGAAGATTAAGGAACGTTGAGGCCAAAACACAAATGGCCAAAAGCCAAAAGCCAAATGGCCAAAGTAGAATAACTTATGCATGACACCAATACATGGCCAAACCACTCCAATTCACCTCCAAAAAGGGCCAGACACCCCCCATGGTTTGCTCAATTTTTAATTTTTATTTGTTTTTCCTTTTTATTCTTTTAATTTTTTTTAATTGTTTTCTTTTAATTCCATAAAATAATTTTCATAATAAATATAAAATACAAAAAAATGTTTATTTTATTAATATTAATTTCACTATTATTATTTTTGTAAATAAACTTTAAACAATTAATTAGATTAATTTAGGTTTCAAAACTTTAATATTTTTCTTAATAAATTAAATATGTAGAAATTAGGGTTTTTAACTTTTTCATCATTATTTTTAATAAATAATTTTCTCATCATTATTATTATTATTAATTACTAATTTATTTTGTAAATAAACATGTACATAAATTCTTTAGTAAATTAAGTTAAACTTTAACATTTTTCTCAAATAATTAAAAATAACTTAGAATTAGGGTTTCTTTTAATTTTAATTTTAATTTTCTTATTTCATAAATACAAAAAAACCTAAAAAACACTTCTTTTATTTCAATAAATAATTAATTAATTTAATAATTTAATTTAATTTCATTAAAAAGGGTCCAACGCCCTCGTTTCCAATTTTAATTCATATTCGCACATTTTATTTTATTTCTTATAATATTTATGTACCTCTCCCAAAGCCATGTAAATACGTATCTTTCGCACTTTTCTTTATTTACTTTCTGTCAAATCGGGTCCTGGATTTTAATTTGGCGATGTGGACCCGCGCCTTTGTAATAGTTTAGAACTTTTTATTTCTCGCAACTTTTTTTAACTGTTAAATAAATGCATGCAAGAATGAATGGCCTAAAATAAAAACAAACGCATAGATCACTTTGACATGACAAGACCAAAATAAATGAATCTGACACACAAATCACACACCACCCCTAGGGTACGCCTCACTGTTGCCTTGCCTCGAAAGGTGATCGTCGAGTAGAGGATGTCTTAGTAAGTCCTCATGATCCGGGAACCTGGCATGAGGGTAGCTTCTAAGGTGTCTTCCTATTGCTCTGGTGATCACCATGTCCCGAACCTCGAATTGACCCGAACACCTCCAACGGTGGTGCTACCTACCTCTCAATGGTGGGATGGCACTACTTTAAAGGACATCTACACAGACAAATTCCTTAGGGTAGGTAGACGACTCTAAATACTTGCTCTAAATTTCAAAACAAATCAAAAAATACTTTTCACACCGACACCTTTTCAAAAAAGCTTTCAAAAGCCATTTTTCAAACACTCTTGAGGACCGATACAAGAGTCGAACTGGAATTTTCAAAGAAACTTTTTAAACCCACAGTTGAAAAGCAAACAAACCATTTTTGAAAACACAATGAGCAAGTATCTAAGAGCCCATGGATAACCATGGATAGAAAGGGTGCTAACACCTTCCCTTTCTATAACCTACCTCCCGAACCGAGAGCAATCTCTTTAAGGAATTTTTCTGTGCTTTTGTCCTTTCCATTTGGAGAAAATAAAAGACGGTGGCGACTCTTGCTTCCGCGACATTTCGCGAACCAGCGTTAAACAGTCAGTTCCAGATCCACCGATCACAATTGTCAATGGAAATAGTATTGCTAGTAAGTTGCTATAAATAATTGATATCTTGTTACTCGATTGAATTATACTTAATTCAGATAATTGTATTCATTTCATAATCAATTTTATATTTTCATATCCGACTTCCAATAACACGATTTGTATAGACAACAATTTTTGAAAACCTTCATCTTGCACTCTTTTTCTAAACTAGTTTTAAACCAAAAATTTTATCTGGAATTTTTGGCTTGGTGATCTATTCACCCCCTCTAGATAAGGCGACGTCGTCTAACAACCTTAAATAGGTGGACGCATGCATCAACATGAGTCGACACATGACTTATATGTATCGACACACGCTGTAACTTTTCTGAAAAAATTGCATTATTTTTTAATTTATAGGTTTCCCTTTTGCCTCAAACTTTCACACATATAAATACTTCATACATGAATCATTTCCAACCTGATGAAACTATAAACACATATAAAGATTGTTCTTCATCTTCAACCTTCCATCTATGTATACACACAAACAAACTACACATAATCAGTTTTTTTTTTGGTGTTGTTGTACCCCAAAATTTTCCCTCCCTTTTTCACAAGAAATCACAACTTCAGAGTTTTCGCTGATCTTTCAAAATTGGCCCAAGAATCGGTCAAACAGACTTTTCTTTGACAGTAAATCCAGAATTAGGTTTTCCACTGATTTTTATTGAGATTGGCTCAAGAATTGATCAAGCTGACGTTTCTTTGACAATAATCCAGGATTGGGGTTTGCGCGCGCATTTCTCAGAAGAAATTGAATCCACGGTATTTCAATTGATTGTTACATTATTTTTACGCTTGTTCAAGATTGTTGTTTGTTTCTCAAAACCTAAACATCTGGGATAGGAGCTGAGGCTTTTGATTGAAACTTTAAGGCATTGGTTTGATCAGTGAAGTGAAAGGAGTGTGGAATGCTTGTTTGTTTAACTATACAAAGCATATGATTGATTAGAGTGCCAGGCGTTTTGTGATTAATGCGAATTGCGAGACGACAAAGTTTGTTGATTTATTTATTTCATCTGGATTAAAGTTATCGGGATACATTTCCAGTTATTTTAATTCAAGAGATTTAAATAGTTAAATAAACAGTGCAAAAGAAATAAGGAAATATTTGACAAAGACTTTTTATTTATTTCAAATATTGTTACAAATGTTATTCGAATATTGTAAATTTATTTACAGTGTTTACAATAATATTTATTACAATAAATGAAAAGAAAATAAATCCAAAGCCTAAGTCTCTTGAAATCTTCCATCTTCTACTGTTTCTTCCATTATCCAACTGGTATTTACCTGCAAAGACAGAAAAAGAAATCAGTGCAGTTAAATTGAAAAAACATTTTCAAGCAGATAAATATAAGATCATCATTAAAGCTTGTTGGCCGGAATCAGATTGTTTTTGGGTTCATCATGTTTTACTTGTCCTCTTTGCAAATCACAAGAAGACTTCTCTTCTTGTTTCACAAAGAGGAAAGTGAAAATAATTTTGTAAGCATATAATCAATTAAATGCAAAGATACAAGACACAAGGCTGCACACAAAGAAGGCACAAGGTTGCACACAATGTCAAACTGAAATGGCAAACTGAGTTTCACAATGTCAAACTGAACTGCCAAACTGAGTTTCACAATGTCAAACTGAACTGTCAAACCAAGTACACAAGCTGTCAAAGCACAAGCTGTCAAAGAAAGCCTAAATGTAGAAAATATGGAAAGCAAGTACAATGCAAAGATAAACCAAGATACAAGCAAGCAGGCTTGTCAAAACACTTCATCATATTCTGGCCAACAATCTTTTCAGAAAAAGTACATTAAGTAATTAAAAATGCTTTTTATGGAGACAGAAAGAGAGAATCAGAAAAAGGTTTGTAGTTTTGGCAGGCTTAAAAGATATAAGAGAAGATAACAGTCTAACAGTTAGAAAGAGGAAAAGAGGCCACAAAAAACTGCAACTCAAAACAAAAACAAGCAAGCTCAACAAAAGGATAAAACCTGCTTCCAATAAAAAGAAGCAAGCCTTTCACCCAGGCCTGCCTTACAAAACAAAGACTGCAAGCCAAAGTTTTGAATCAAGAAAAACTGCCTGTAACCTCACAAACCATTCAAACCTGCTTTCCAAAACTGCAATCCAAAGCAAGCTAACAGCAAGCCTGCTCAAACTGCACAAAACTGCAAAAAACCAGTTTAAACACAAACCTGCAGAAGCAAGCCTGCTGCCCTCAGCAAACCTCACAAACCATTCAAACTTGCCTTCAAACTCAGAAGCCTGTCAAGCAAGCTCAACAAAAGATTCAAGCCTGCCTAAAACTGCATAAACCTGCCTTCCCAAACACTCAGTACAAAACCTGCATAACAAAAATCAAAAGTCTGCAAGCCAAACTCAGCAGCATGCATCTCAAAACCTGGAAAAACTGTAAGCCAAGCAAGTAGGCCCAAAGCCTATTGGAGCAAAACAAACAGCTAGCTTACTCAAAGCTATAAACCTGCCTAAACTACAAACACATCTTAGCCTCATCAACCATCAAAAACAGTTCAAACATGAGCACACTCATCATTAACATAGCAAATGAAGAGAAAAACTAAGGAGCAAAAATCTCAGAATACCATCATCATTGACAAAGAGAAAGAGGAAGAGTGTAGAAGCAAAACAATAATGAAAATCCAAACGACATAGTTTTCAGAAAACATTCATCATCAAACATCCATGAGAATCCGAAATAACCTTTTTCAGAATATATCAATCATCATCAAAAGCCAATACTCAGAGAAGAAGAAGAGAAGATTCAGAAGCGAATGATATAGAGTTTTCAGAATACAAACTCATCATCAAACGATTCAAAGAGAAAGATACAGAGATACCAGAAAGGCGAGCTAACAATTGTTATCATCACACTCCTCCCTCCGCCTTGGCCACCTGAGAGCACCACCAATCCCATGTTCCTCTCCCTCCATTGTCTTACAGAACAAATCGCCAAAGGTATGGTCTATTCTCTCAAACTATCACTGTACCTCACACACCAAAAACATCAAAGATTAAGCATTGCAAAACGATAAACATGCACGAACTTAAACTATAAAGAAAACACGTACCCTTTCGAATTGCTGCCCTGTATAGTCGCGGAGAGAGGAAGATGGAGGTAATATTCTGGTAGCCTAAGGCGAGGGGAGAGGACATCAGTTGCTCTTGGGGTTAGAGAGAGGCGAAGAGGACGAAGATGAGAGGAGCGGCGCCGCTGTACAAAGCAAACCCTAATTCTGAATGTACAAACAAAAACCCTACAAAAACTTGAGCATTTCATTTGGGCTTTTGCCCCAACAACAAAACTAAGCCCACACGCGAACTGGCGCCACACCCCCCTTTCTTTCTTATTTCTGATTTTCTTCTTGGGCCATAATCCAAAAGCCCATAATATTCCCAGCGCATGCACCCCCTTTTTTATCTAATTTTGTTTTTTTATTTGGGCCAATTGCATTCCTTAAAGCCCATTTTTCCTTTTCTTTTAATGTTTTAAAAAAACAATACTTTTTTTACTTTGCTTTTACTTTCTATAATATAAATTCTTTTTTTTTTCTTATGTTAAATAAAGAGAACATATTAAATTTTATTAATAATTTTTCTTAAAACAATTATTACACTTAAAATACATATACAATAAAATTTTAACTTAAAGTAATTTTTATTTTCTTTAAAACTCTTGTTTATATAACTAACAAAAACACAAAAATAATAATAAACACTTAATTTTCATTAGGTTAATATTTTATTTGATCATTTGTAAATAACCACATACATCTCACAATACATTTGATTCTTATACCTTGTTATATTTTTACATTGAGAATGCGACGATTCGATTTGGTTGTAATATATACTTGGACATTACTATTCTGATAAGACTCATCCCCATTTGTAAACATTTGTACCCCCATCCCCGGATACTTACTTGTAATAACTTAGACTTTAAATTCCCGCAATTTATCGCTTTCCATATACTGTATAGTAATTAGGGTTTGTATGCGAAGATTCAAAATCAATTGCTAGATGACCTAATACAAGATAAATGCATGAAAATCAATACACCATTCACACTTGCACCTCTAGGGTAACCTCGCTTGTTGCCTCGGAAAATGCAATCATGTCCCTCGAGTATGAGACACTCTAGAAAATGCCCCTTCGATAAACAAAGATCGTAGTCCCTCGATGACCCTCGATGTTGCCTTTGATCAAACGATCTCGTCCCTTACAAAATTGCTAGAGCGTCTCACAAGTTGCCTTCAATGATTGTATACGATGACCCGCGCCTGTCCTGTTTAACATCCTAACGCAAGGTTGTTCATCAAACACAATGGTGAAACAACACTGTTAAAAGGGTTAAAAAACATAAGAAAAATCTTTGAGTAAAATAGGGTAGACAAACTCTTAGTTACTTGATCAAAAATCTTGCAAAACATCCTTGCCATTTTTCAAACACACTTCACAACACAACTTCAAAAACAACTTTCAAAACAATGAAATATCTTTTCAAAAAGACACACACCTTTGTATATATATTCAAACAAGAATCATTACAAAGGTTGCCTAGACAAGGCATCTTTTTCAAAAAAATTTCAAAACCACACACACAAAGCACCATTTCAAACAAGTGAAAAGCAAAGGCAAGTGATCTAAAACAAGTAACTAAGAGCCCATGGATAACCATGGATGAAAAGGGTGCTAGCACCTTCCCTTTTCATAATCTACCCCCCGAACCCAAGAAAACATCTCAAAGGTCTTTCCTGTGCTTTTTGGCCTTTCCTTAGGATAAAATAAAAAGTCGATGGCGACTCTTGCTAAATCGAACAAGTGCGAAAACAAGCACAAAATCTCAAGTCAGTTCTCCCACCGTATCACAGAATTGGCGACTCTGCTGGGGAGATTTCTAAAAGTGGGGTTACCTTAAGGGTTTTAGATCACCTTTACATGCTTACCTTGATTGCTTAGATTGCTTTACTTTTTTGGGTTCCTTGTTTGGGTTTGTTTTAAATCCTACACCCAGATTTGGGGACACCTTTTAGGTAAGTAGCAATAAACTGTGAGGGAACTGTGCAGGGTATACCGACATGGTTAAAGCAGTAGCTATGTTAGTGTGACATATTTGTGGGTACCGGTAGCCTTTGAGTTAATCAAAGAGAATACGGGGCTGCTGAGTGATGTCATGAAGCACTAACGAACTCTTAGAACCTTACTTGACCATCTTGGCCTTTTTAGGGGTAGTGAGATGACCGGCTTTGGTGCAGTCTAAAGTTGGTAGATACCCGATACTACACTCATTGAGGATTGTTTTCTTGGAATATTTTGGTCGCCAGTTAAGTGGCTAAACCAAAACAATGAACACAGAAAATAATCCAGTGATATTGAGCTCCTTAGAACCCGATTTCTATTTTAGGACAGGTTGAGCCAACTAACTTCAAGAGGGTACTTACCTACGAACCCCATGCAAGCCTAAACCTAAGGACTTGTTTGCTTTGTGTGAATATGATTATCTGTATATACACTTGCCTACTTTTGCATACATGTACATAACATCATAACATCATACCATAGCATTTTCAATGACCAGTTCAAGGATCTCGAGGGTCTTTTTGATGCAGGGTCATGTTGAACCAGACATATATCAAAGGGCAAGAGGTTTCATTTTCCTCTAAACAAACGCCGTCAAAGATCAAGTGCAACAACTTGAATCGGGGGCTATGACCCTCTTGACATGGTGAGCTTGATTCCCGTGGAAAGACATCTACTGAAACAAAGTTTCCCAATCAAAGATGTTGATCAAAATTCGACCTCTAACATTTTCTTGTGTTTACCCCGAGAGATTCTTGAAAACACGCATCCACATATCATGCATTGTATCATAACAGGTTTTCCTTTTCAGGTTTCCTTATTCTCCTACTGTTTATTTCAGTAGAGATGGCTCTAGAAAGGACTGTCAAAGATATCCAGGATCAAAACGCTCAGCTTCAGGAAATGTTCTTGAACCTGTCCCAGGGGCAAGAAGAAGTGAAAGCTCTCCTCACAAGGGGCATGATCCTAGGGAATTCAGGCAGTGTCAGGAATGATCAGTTGGAGGAGCTACAGATTGAGCTGGAAACAATGAAGATCCAGATGATGGGACAACTGGTGGGCCAGATGGCTCTCATTCAAGACCTGGCTCAAAGACAAGAAGAGCTCATGGTTCTCGTCAACAAACTGCTTCGAGACAACCAAGTGGGGCAAACAACTAGGGTTGAAGATCAAGTCATCATTCAACCTCCTTTGAGACAATAAGACAAGGGAAAGGCTCCCCAACTTGCTTCAGGGTCACAAGCCCAACAACAACCTCGTCAGCGTCAACGGGGTAATCGGTGTAAGTAGGATACGTCTGGAAGACATTTCTCTGAGACTGACATACTGTCATCTCTAATACTTAAATGCTTGTTGGAGGTCAATCTGCTTGCTTTAAGGGATCCTATTCGGAAACCCAATACCTCTACTCCTAGCTACCACCCCGATGCATTTTGTGTATACCACTCCCATAGTCCTGGACATGACACCGATGACTGTTGGGCTTTGAAAAACAAGATCCAAGACTTGATTGACGAAGGAGTGCTGGAATTCATGCCGGATGGCGAGATGAAAATCTTCCGCTAAGGGTTCTCCACCTGAAATGACAAGCTCGAACTAAGAGACTTTTGTTTCATTTGAATTTTCAAGTTGTAATTTCTTTTGTTATTCAAACAATTATATGTTGATGTCAAACTCTGTTTCATTAATGTATTGCATATGTTTGTCTTGAATTCATCCATTCGTTTTCACTATTCTTGAATTATGCTTTCTACTTTCTTTATGATATTTAACTCTTGATAAAAGTTACAAAGTCTTTAGAGGGAGGATGACGAAACAATACCATAATCTCATACAGTATGCTTTTGAACAGACCTTGCTGACGATGTACAGGCATTTCTTTCAAAGTCCTAAACACTGAAGTTATAAGGAGGATAATCCCTAGTCAACCCCTTCGAGCCAAAGAAGTAGAAGTTTTCTGTTTTAAACATAAATTGAAACCTTTGATTAAACCTGGGGCAGGGTAGTCTCTCAGTTAATTCAAAAGATGCGCATTGAAGTCGCAAACTCTCAGTTCATAATACAACGAATAACATTAAAAACATTCCTTTGGAATCGAAAGACAGTGATGGTTCCTTATCTCATATGCAGTCAAAAGAGAAAAGCCCACTAAGCCAAAACCTATAAAAGAGGCTTAAGAAAGCTAGGGCATCCCGCTGACTGTAATCTCGAAAACCAGAACAGTCAGGCAAAAGTTAGGGATAACAAATCAAAAGAAAGAGGTCGTTACAAATCCCCAACAACATGAAAAATGTTGCAAAAATGATGGCTGCCTACCATAAAATTCAACTTGTGTGGACCATCACCAAAATGTCGTTCCAAAACTCGAATAGAGTTCGACGCACAATTAACTGAGTTTAGGATTGAAGAACATCATGAAGAGCGGGTGGGTACAAATATACTTTGAGCCTTTATCCTTTGTTTCTTAAACCGTGAGCCAAGCCACGTTACAACCCTTCAAAAGTCCTAATTGAAGCATGGGTTAGTTCAAAAGCATACTGTTACAAAAGGTATCCTGACTCCTATAAGGCTTTGCTCTAAATCTTGTGTTGAATTTGTCTTATAAAAAGTTTTTCTACTAAAAAACGCATTTTTCAAAACTTCAAGACTAGCATAAACTTTGCATTATTCGAATATTTTGTTTGCACATGTTTATTTGTTTGGCAGCAAAGAAATTCACAACGGTGAATGTTCGGAGGAACGAAAACTCTCTCGGTGAATAAAATCACCTCAAGTGGGATGACACTCCCATGGCAAAAATCCCCCACCAACAAAGGAGGACTTGGCTTGGTATTGTCCAGTGAGTCAGGGGCAGTCCAGTCAAGATATCAACAAATCTTTCAAAGTTAACCTGGGGCAGTCCAGTCAAGATTTCAACAAATCTTTCAAGGTTCACCTGGGGCAGTCCAGTCAAGATTTCAAGAAATCTCTCAATTGTAGGTTAACCTAGGGGCAAGTCTCCCTCACCATCACTTGGGGCATTTAAACGTCAATCTCACCAAAGAGTTACGTACAATCCAAGTTTCCTGGCAGTGCCACAAGCATTTGATACTAGGGGCAGTGACGAATCTCACCGAAATCTTTCTGAAAAGAAGTTCAAACGTCCTCGAGAAGTTTATCACCTCTCTAACAAACCAATAGTCATGGGTTTATTTCCCCAACATTTACCAAGGATTTATTCTCCACAACAAAATTACATTTCAAATTGATCGGTCGTTAAAAATTTCCTTCATCACCTGCTGGAAGTTACGGTCGTCATCAAAAATTCCTTCATCACCTGTTGAAATTCACGGTCGTTAAAAATTTCCTTCATCACCTGCTGGAAGTTACGGTCATCATCAAAAATTCCTTCATCACCTGTTGGAATTCACGGTCGTTGAAAATTTCCTTCATCACCTGCTGGAAGTTACTGTCATCATCAAAAATTCCTTCATCACCTGTTGGAATTCACGGTCGTTGAAAACTTCCTTCATCACCTGTTGGAAATTACGGTCGTCATCAAAATTTCCTTCATCACCTGTTGGAAGTTACAACCACCAACAGAATAACGGACAACTGAAGCTCCTAAAAATCTGTTTCTCTCAAGAATGAAGATTCTCATCCTTGAAACCTCAAAAGATTGGTATACTCCCAACCTCCTGACCCTTAACAGAATGAAGATTCTCATCCTTAAAACCTCAAGAGATTGGTATACTCCCAAGCTCCTGATACCGTTGACAAAATGAAGACTCTCATCCTTAAAACCTCAAGAGATTGGTATACTCCTAAGCTCTTGATACCCACCAACAGAATAACGGACAACTGAAGCTCCTAAAAATCTGTTTCTCTCAAGAATGAAGATTCTCATCCTTGAAACCTCAGAAGATTGGTATACTCCCAACCTCCTGACCCTTAACAGAATGAAAATTCTCATCCTTAAAACCTCAAGAGATTGGTATACTCCCAAGCTCCTGATACCGTTAACAGAATGAAGACTCTCATCCTTAAAACCTCAATATATTGGTATACTCCTAAGCTCTTGATACCCACCAACAGAATAACGGACAACTGAAGCTCCTAAAAATCTGTTTCTCTCAAGAATGAAGATTCTCATCCTTGAAACCTCAGAAGATTGGTATACTCCCAAACTCCTGACCCTTAACAGAATGAAAATTCTCACCCTTGAAACCTCAAGAGATTGGTATACTCCCAACCTCCTGACCCTTAACAGAATGAAGATTCTCGTCCTTGAAACCTCAGAAGACTGGTATACTCCCAACCTCCTGACCCTTAACAGAACAAAGATTCTCGTCCTTGAAACCTCATAAGACTGGTATACACCCAACCTTATGACCCAAGACCTGAATGGAGATTCTCATTTTGGCATCCCCGGTAGATTGGCATACACCCAACCTCCTGATATTCCCGACAGAATGAAGATTCTCATTTCTCAAAGTGATATAACATCTGAATTTTTGATATTCCCAACAGAGTGAAAATTCTCATTCTTAAAGTGGCATACAACCTAAACCTGAACTTCTTCCAGACAGGAATAAGCTTTCTCCAGAATCCCGAGTTTTACTCTCCGACAGGATAGCTACTTTTCAACAGTATGGCTATTCCCCACAGAATTCTTATTCCCCAAGAAGAATGAAGACTCTCATTCTCAGTACCTCACAGAGTATTCACCATCCCCAGTGAAGATCTCCTCAAAACAGGAATCCCCAGTAGATTGGCATACAACCCAAACTCCTGATTTCCCCAACGGTGGTCCCATGACTTCTCATTTTCAACGATCAAAGGATTTTCAATCCCCAACAGCAATCAAGGATTTACTTTCCCCGGCAGCAGTCAAAGATTCCATTATTCAGGATTCATCTTCCTCAGCAAGACATCTACTCAGCTTACATGCGCATCCATTACATTCATATCATAAACATCGATGAAGTACAGTTCACTACATCATACATATCATGCAACATGACTTTATGTTTTAGCTAACATTTTACCCTTTTCGGGATAAGAATAAAAGGCTATCGTTAACAATTATTCAGATACAGTACAAATACACCCCAGACACAGCGGTCATTCTAATACTCATTCAGACTTCAGCAACCAGATACAGTACAGATACACCCCAGACACGACGGTCATTCTAATACTCATTCAGACTTCAGCAACCTGATACATACTAGATACGCTCCAGACGCGGCGTCCATTCTATCTCTCATTCAGATTCAACTATCAACCACAAGTTCAGATGCGCTCCAGACACAGATGCCATTCTGTCCCTTACACCAGCAACTTGATTCTCCCCAGTGAAATCGCCACGGAGGTCATTCTGTCACTTATTTAGATCCCAGTTACAGTCTCAGATACACTCCAAACACAAAAGTCATTCTGCTACTCATACAGATCTCAAATTCAGATACAATACAGATACACTCCAGACACGACAGTTATTCTGATATTTATTCAAAATTCCAATACAGTTATAGTCTCAGATATACTCCAGACACGGAAGTCATTCTGCTACTCATACAGACCTCAACTTCTGAAAATAGTTTACGGATTCTCCAAACACGGATGTTAATCTATCGCTTGTTCAGATTCAACTTTTGAAAACAGTTTACGGATGCTTACCAACATGGATGTCAATCTATTGCTTATTCAGACCCCTAGCTCAGAGATGTTCCAAACATGGATACCTTTCTGATACTCACCTACGACATACAGTTCAACAAACATTCTTGGATGGCATCTTTAAGCCCATCTCCGATAAGATTCTGTCACATCTCCAGATGGCATCTTTAAGCCCATCTCCGACAAGATTCTGTCACATCTCCAAATGGCATCTTTAAGCCCATCTCCGACAAGATTCTGTCACATCTCCAAATGGCATCTTTAAGCCCATCTCCGACAAGATTCTGTCACATCTCCAAATGACATCTTTAAGCCCATTCCCTCAACTATGCTTTGACGAGTGCAAATTTTTGGGCACTCTAGTGTCCAATCATCTTTTACCTCCGAGTCGCGAAAGGCAAACTCGCCAATCTAACTCTTCAGGTTCAAGAAGATTGAACAGGGGCAACTGTTGTACCCCAAAATTTGCCCTTCATTTTTCACAAGAAATCACAACTTCATGGTTTTCCCTAATCTTTCAAGATTGGCCCAAGAATCGGTCAAACAGACTTTTCTTTGACAGTAAATCCAGAATTAGGGTTTCCACTGATTTTTGTTGAGATTGGCTCAGGAATTGATCAAGCAGACGTTTCTTTGACAATAATCCAGGATTAGGGTTTGCGCGCGCATTTCTCAGAAGAAATTGAATCCACGGTATTTCAATTGATTGTTACATTATTTTTACGCTTGTTCAAGATTTCTATTTGTTTCTCAAAACCTAAACATCTGGGATAAGAGCTGAGGCTTTTGATTGAAACTTTGAGGCATTGGTTTGATCAGTGAAGTGAAAGGAGTGTGGAATGCTTGTTTGTTTAACTGTACAAAGCATATGATTGATTGGAGTGCCAGGCGTTTTGTGATTAATGTGAATTGCGAGACGACAAAGTTTGTTGATTTATTTATTTCATCTGGATTAAAGTTATCGGGATACATTTCCAATTATTTTAATTCAAGAGATTTAAATAGTTAAATAAACAGTGCAAAAGAAATAAGGAAATATTTGATAAAGACTTTTTATTTATTTCAAATATTGTTACAAATGTTATTCGAATATTGTAAATTTATTTATAGTGTTTACAATAATATTTATTACAATAAATGAAAAGAAAATAAATCCAAAGCCTAAGTCTCTTGAAATCTTCCATCTTCTACTGTTTCTTCCATTATCCAACTGATATTTACCTGCAAAGACAGAAAAAGAAATCAGTGCAGTTAAACTGAAAAAACATTTTCAAGCAGATAAATATAAGATCATCATTAAAGCTTGTTGGCCGGAATCAGATTGTTTTTGGGTTCGTCATGTTTTACTTGTCCTCTTTGCAAATCACAAGAAGACTTCTCTTCTTGGTTCACAAAGAGGAAAGTGAAAATAATTTTGTAAGCATATAATCAATTAAATGCAAATATACAAGGCACAAGGCTGCACACAATGTCAAACTGAAATGGCAAACTGAGTTTCACAATGTCAAACTGAACTGCCAAACTGAGTTTCACAATGTCAAACTGAACTGTCAAACCAAGTACACAAGCTGTCAAAGCACAAGCTGTCAAAGAAAGCCTAAATGCAGAAAATATGGAAAGCAAGTACAATGCAGAGATAAACCAAGATACAAGCAAGCAGGCTTGTCAAAACACATCATCATATTCTGGCCAACAATCTTTTCAGAAAAGTACATTAAGCAATTAAAAATGCTTTTTATGGAGAGAGAAAGAGAGAATCAGAAAAAGGTTTGCAGTTTTGGCAGGCTTAAAGGATATAAGAGAAGATAACAGTCTAACAGTTAGAAAGAGGAAAAGAGGCCACAAAAAACTGCAACTCAAAACAAAAACAAGCAAGCTCAACAAAAGGATAAAACCTGCTTCCAATAAAAAGAAGCAAGCCTTTCACCCAGGCCTGCCTTACAAAACAAAGACTGCAAGCCAAAGTTTTGAATCAAGCAAAACTGCCTGTAACCTTACAAACCATTCAAACCTGCTTTCTAAAACTGCAATTCAAAGCAAGCTAACAGTAAGCCTGCTCAAACTGCACAAAACTGCAAAAAACCAGTTTAAACACAAACCTGCAGAAGCAAGCCTGCTGCCCTCAGCAAACCTCACAAACCATTCAAACTTGCCTCCAAACTCAGAAGCCTATCAAGAAAGCTCAACAAAAGATTCAAGCCTGCCTAAAACTGCATAAACCTACCTTCCCAAACACTCAGTACAAGACCTGCATAACAAAAATCAAAAGTCTGCAAGCCAAACTCAGCAGCCTGCATCTCAAAACCTGGCAAAACTGTAAGCCAAGCAAGTAGGCCCAAAGCCTATTGGAGCAAAACTAACAGCTAGCTTACTCAAAGCTATAAACCTGCCTAAACTACAAACACAGCTTAGCCTCATCAACCATCAAAAACAGTTCAAACATGAGCACCCTCATCATTAACATAGCAAATGAAGAGAAAAACTAAGGAGCAAAAATCTCAGAATACCATCATCATTGACAAAGAGAAAGAGGAAGAGTGTAGAAGCAAAAGAATAATGAAAATCCAAACGACATAGTTTTCATAAAACATTCATCATCAAACATCCATGAGAATCCGAAATAACCTTTTTCAGAATATATCAATCATCATCAAAAGCCAATACTCAGAGAAGAAGAAGAGAAGATTCATAAGCGAATGATATAGGGTTTTCAGAATACAAACTCATCATCAAACGATTCAAAGAGAAAGATACAGAGATACCGGAAAGGCGAGCTAACAATTGTTATCATCACGCTCCTCCCTCCGCCTTGGCCACCTAAGAGCACCACCAATCCCGTGTTCCTCTCCCTCCATTGTCTTACAGAACAAATCGCCAAAGGTATGGTCTATTCTCTCAAACTATCACTGTACCTCACACACCAAAAACATCAAAGATTAAGCATTGCAAAACGATAAACATGCACGAACTTAAACTATAAAGAAAACACGTACCCTTTCGAATTGCTGCCCTGTATAGTCGCGGAGAGAGGAAGATGGAGGTAATATTCTGGTAGCCTAAGGCGAGGGGAGAGGACATCAGTTGCTCTTGGGGTTAGAGAGAGGCGAAGAGGACGAAGATGAGAGGAGCGGCTCCGCTGTACAAAGCAAACCCTAATTCTGAATGTACAAACAAAAACCCTACAAAAACTTGAGCATTTCATTTGGGCTTTTGCCCCAACAACAAAACTAAGCCCACACGCGAACTAGCGCCACACCCCCCTTTCTTTCTTATTTCTGATTTTCTTCTTGGGCCATAATCCATAAGCCTATAATATTCCCAGCGCCTACACCCCCCTTTTTATCTAATTTTGTTTTTTTATTTGGGCCAATTGCATTCCTTAAAGCCCATTTTTCCTTTTCTTTTAATGTTTTAAAAAAACAATACTTTTTTTACTTTGCTTTTACTTTCTATAATATAAATTCTTTTTTTTTCTTATGTTAAATAAAGAGAACATATTAAATTTTATTAATAATTTTTCTTAAAACAATTATTACACTTAAAATACATATACAATAAAATTTTAAATTAAAGTAATTTTTCTTTTCTTTAAAACTCTTGTTTATATAACTAGCAAAAACACAAAAATAATAATAAACACTTAATTTTCATTAGGTTAATATTTTATTTGATCATTTGTAAATAACCACATACATCTCACAATACTTTTGATTCTCTTTGATTCTTATACCTTGTTATATTTTTACATTGAGAATGCGACGATTCGATTTGGTTGTAATATATACTTGGACATTACTATTCTGATAAGACTCATCCCCATTTGTAAACATTTGTACCCCCATCCCCGGATACTTACTTGTAATAACTTAGACTTTAAATTCCCGCAATTTATCGCTTTCCATATACTGTATAGTAAATAGGGTTTGTATGCGAAGATTCAAAATCAATCGCTAGATGACCTAATACAAGATAAATGCATGAAAATCAATACACCATTCACACTTGCACCTCTAGGGTAACCTTGCTTGTTGCCTCGGAAAATGCAATCATGTCCCTCGAGTATGAGACACTCTAGCAAATGCCCCTTCGATAAACAAAGATTGTAGTCCCTTAATGACCCTCGATGTTGCCTTCGATCAAACGATCTCGTCCCTTACAAAATTGCTAAAGCGTCTCACAAGTTGCCTTCAATGATTGTATACGATGACCCGCACCTGTCCCGTTTAACATCCTAACGCAAGGTTGTTCATCAAACACAATGGTGAAACAACACTGTTAAAAGGGTTAAAAAACATAAGAAAAATCTTTGAGTAAAATAGGGTAGACAAAATCTTAGTTACTTGATCAAAAATCTTGCAAAACATCCTAGCCATTTTTCAAACACACTTCACAACACAACTTCAAAAACAACTTTCAAAAGATTGAAATGTCTTTTCAAAAAGACACACACCTTTGTATATATTCAAACAAGAATCATTACAAAGGTTGCCTAGACAAGGCATCTTTTTCAAAACATTTTCAAAACCACACACACAAAGCACCATTTCAAACAAGTGAAAAGCAAAGGCAAGTGATCTAAAACAAGTAACTAAGAGCCCATGGATAACCATGGATGAAAAGGGTGCTAGCACCTTCCCTTTTCATAATCTACCCCCCGAACCCAAGAAAACATCTCAAAGGTCTTTCCTGTGCTTTTTGGCCTTTCCTTAGGATAAAATAAAAAGTCGGTGGCGACTCTTGCTAAATCGAACAAGTGCGAAAACAAGCGCAAAATCTCAAGTCAGTTCTCCCACCGTATCACAGGTGTCATCTAGACAAGTGTTTATAACATCCAATTTAGGTTGGTCTATTGGTAAATTGGATTGAGAATCTTTGGGGGTTTCATTGGGAAAAACCTTCGGGTTTTTACTCCAAGATCACAGTGTTGATTTAGGGGCTTACATAACATTTCACAAATATTGGATTCGATCGAGGGAAAGCTTCAAAGAACGGTGGGTTCGGTCAAAGGAGTAGTGTGATATGGTGAATCATTTGGAAATTTGGGACATGATAATACATAATTAGATTCGATCTAGTGAAAGCTTTAAAGAAGAGAGGTTATTTTAAAGTAGTAACGTGAGACGGTGAATCGATTGGTGTTATCGGGATACTTGGTCGAGCTCAAGATCAAGGGAAGAGAAAATGTTAGAATCAACATGAAACATTGGGTTTGTAGGGTTGTATTGCTACATTTATCTTGTAATCGACTTTTTGCAAAGTAAGATTGACATCTCAATTCCATTTGTAATTGGGGGAAGACGTAGCCATAGCGAGGATAATTGGTGAACTTCTTAAGAAAATCTACACGTCCTCTCTCTTTCTCATTTACTTTCTATAGAAAATTGTTAAATTCATTGATTGTGTAATCGATACGTATAGATAAATCCTTTGATTGTTAAACTTGAAATTGCATTGTTGATTATGTTACAATCAATTAGATTGTAAATGGTATTTCATATCAACAAAGTCAAAAGGAAAATCTGAAAAATTGATTGCACACCAAGTGTTTGATACTTTGCTAGGATTATTCTATCAGTTCTTATCATTGTCTTGTATTCTATTAGGTACATTACGCATATCTGAGTTTCCAATAATCAGTTTGGATTAGACGACTTGTTTGATCTTGGCTAAAACTTTCGCTTACCATAGTTTTTCATTCACTTTTAAAACAATATTTTTAAAAGGTATTTTTACTTTGGGGATCTATTAACCTCCCTCGAGATAAGTTGTCATTGTCTAACAATCAAAATATTTAACATCCGAAATTAAGTAATGAAATATTAAACTTATGTGAAATTATTTTATGAAAACACATTTAGGGTTCTTCTTGAGATCATGTTTCGTTTTTGCCGTTGCAGGTAGGGTTCAGGTGCCATGGTTGGAAGCGCGAGTTCAAGTGCCATATCCAATGGGAGAAAAGCTTCGGTTTGTAGGCTCGAGCTACCAATGAGAATCCACATTTCCAGATCAAGCGCAAACCTAACAAGAAGATATTGGAAATGCAAATTCTGGGGGTTTATTAAAATTTCTTCTTATCCTTCGTTCATATGTTTTTGCTATGTCACTATTTTTTTATTTTTTATTCTTCATCTCCTTCATTATTTTTATAAAATGCTAATTATTATCATTTATTTCACCGGGATGGTGAATTTTTTAATGGAAAATAAGTTAAATCTAGATCCGGTGGAGATTACTATGAATGTGAAAACATGAAAGTTGATATGAGGAAGTATGAAGTTGAGTTTGGGAAAGAGTTCGACCGCGAGTTTGGGGAGGCAATTAACAACAAAAAGATTGATAAACAAAACTTGAAGGCTGAAAATGATCAAAAGACCATTAATGCATTTACTTACATTCTAGTTGCATCATGATTTTTTTGCTATAATATTATGTATTAGGTAGAATGCCTTGTAACCATGTAGAATGCCTTGTAATGAGATCAAATAAATGCTTTGTAATATCTGGTTATGAATGAAATGAAATGTTCTTTGATATATATGTTTGGTTAATTGGAAATGCACTATAATCTGTCTGCACTATAAGCAGTTTTTGAATGCACTATAATCAATTTTTGAAAGCACTATAAGACCAAAATTGCTAAAATGCACTATAATAAGTTTTGAAAGCACTATAATGCCCTATATGCACTAATGTTATCAATACCAAAATTGCTATAATACACTATAATTCACTAATGTACATGTACCAATATCAGTCTACTATAAGATACTATAATATCAGTGCCAAAGTTTCACTACATGACTATAATATGCACTAAAATGTAACCAAATGGATATCATTACCAAATTTGTAAATCATTTCTAAATTTCATAGAGTTTGAGCAGCAAATGTGCATTACATATAATTAAATATTACATTCAAAAGATCCAACTAAGCACATTATGTGCATTATAGTCAAATGAACAAAACAAGCACATTATGTGCATTACAAACATCAAAACAAGGTTTCAACTAAGCACATTATGTGCATTACAAACATCAAAACAAGGTTCCACTAAGCAAGTTATGAAACTGTTCTCTTCTTTTTGGTAGACAAGGATTTCTTCTTGGAAGCCACTATTTCTTTCTGTTTTGGAGACTCGACATCAACTTGAGATACTTGAGTTAGATTCACAATCTGAGAGGCTTGAGTTTCTCGGTATTCAACTTCTATTGAGGCCACAATTTCTTCAATTGACGCATCAATTTCACCCTCAAAATAGTTAATTATATTGGGCTTAGTCACTTGTCCATTTGCAGATCCATGCACTTCTTCATTTACAGGCTCAATCACTTGTCCATTTGTAGGTCCAAACACTTATTCATTTGCAGCTCCAGTCATTTCTTCATTTGCAGGTCCAGTCACTTCATTTGCATTAGTAAGTTTGGTCCCAAGTGTTTTTCTCTAAGACACAAAAACATAAACACCATAAGTTAGTGCTCCATAATACATGATTCAGTATTAAAAAAACATTCAACAAAAAACAGAAACAAATAATACACCAACCTTTCTCTTTAATGCAACAAGGTTTTGTTCTTTAATCTGACATTTTCTTGAGTTGTGACCAATCTTGTCACATTTAGTGCACCTGTAACTAACACCAGGACTTCTCATTCTAGAACTATTTTCATCATGTTCCCTAAACCTAAGTTTCCTAGGTCTACCTGGACCTTTCTCAAATGATGGTGGAAGCATATCCTTAACACCAACTTTAGGCCACATATCCATTCCATTAGTAGGACTCACATTATATGAGTAACACTTATTATATGTTTCACTATCTTCACCAACATCTACATAATCTGAAATGAACACCCTTTTTGAATTGTCAGCAACTTTGTGCTCCACCATATATGTCCATCAACATTGTGAGAAATAAAATGTTTGATAATTTTTGTAACGTGGGTATCATCAGTTAGGTGGAAGAAACCCTCGACAATCCCTTTAATCTTTCTCCACATTTGGACACTATTACCGTTAAAACCACACTACTTTACTAAGCTTAGAGCTTCAAAATACGATCATGTATCTGAATCTTGACCACTAACGATAGTTCAACTCCTCCTCTGTAGAAAATGAAGCTTTCACGAACAAACTCTCCACCGTGGTGAAAGATTAAGTTGAATAGTACCATACCTAACACAGTAAAATGAGATAGGTGGCGAAAATGTACGATTAACTGACTAAATAGATGAAACATACCTCTTACAGATGAAGAAAACTTCAGAACTTAGCAATGAAGGCGAAAAAAGCATGGAGAAGACAATGAAGAGACGTCGTATTCTGTTATAGATTTTGGAGGGTAAATGAAGTGTTACAATGCCATCTATTTACTTAATTTAAGATACTAAATATTTTAATTTGTTTTAATAATTAGAAAAAAGAAATTAGTAATTTAAATATCATATTAATAAATAATTAAATAACACGACTATTACTTAAGTGAATAGTGAAAAAATGTCACTCTGTCAATGTCACATCATCCTCTTATTTGATCAGATCCACTTAAGACTTAAAAAACAGAAATCTTCAAAATGATCTTTTCAAAATCCCACCAAAAAGTGTATTAACCCTAAAAAATAATGATTTCTTTTTGGAAAATGTGGGGGGTTAAGAATAGAATTTGAAATGCATGAAGTAGAATATTTTGGATTGTGAATAAATACAAGACAGGAAAATAAGCAGGTTAATGGGCCGAGCCCAAAAAAACCATTAAATAAAAATATAAATAGGGTTGAATTTTTGGTTAGGGTTTCAGATTAGGGTTCTTATCATACGACGGAGCAGTCGAGCATCTCAGCGAAACGAAAATGGTACACTCTCAGATCATAGTTTTGAATCTCGAAGTTTTTTTCTTCTTTATTGTGCTTTCAATTCCGTGAAGGTTTTCATGTTTAAATTCTGATTTTGATGTATTTGTGCAGCCGTCACATAAGACCTTCATGATCAAGAAGAAATTGGCGAAGAAGATGAGGCAGAACAGGCCCATCCCTTACTGGATCCGGATGAGGACTGACAACACCATCAGGTTCATCTCTCTATCTTTCTGCAGTCACTCACGTCTTCATTACTCAATTTTTGATTCTGTTATGTTGCTGATTGTTCCTTTTCTTGTTCAGGTACAACGCTAAGCGTCGTCACTGGCGCCGTACCAAGCTTGGATTCTGAGGTTCTTGCTTTCCTGAGTTTAATTTCATTAGGGTTTTTGTTGATTTTTGTTTAATTTAAGTAATACAATGGATATTATTGAATTGTAATGCCATATTTTTGAGCTATGAGAATTTATTATTGTTAATTACTTGCTTAACATCTTTTTTTAAAATCAATTGGGATTCTTTGCACTCTAATTTGAATTATTATACATTTCGATGATTATTTTATTAGTTTTGATGTTTTAAGTAATGTCTATCTGATCTATTTCATTGTTTGTACTGGTGTGTCCACTTTAGGTAGAGAAATTTTTTTCCTTTAGAGCAATTTTGTGTAACAAGACATACCAATTACCACTAGTATGCCATTAAATAGTTTCTTTTCTTTGTTTATACAATCTTGTTTAATTCACATTCCGGGCACTGCAATCTGTAAATCATTATCTTGACAGCCAAACTCCTTCAGCTGTTGACTATTTAAAATCTTGCACATTTCTAATTTGGTTAACATCAGCTTCTTCGTCTCAATAGAATTTGATGCATGGAGTTCGTATGAGTGGTTTTTGAATAATAAAATAACACGGGATCTTTACTTTCGTTAGTTTGTTAAATTGTTGTGAACTTGTCAATTAGTATGCTGTAAGGATTATGACACTCCATGTATCTTTGTTAGTTGCTGCTAGTCTAATTACAACTTCCTTTACGTGAGTGTAGCTTGTACTTGTATGGAACTTATTAGCTATATGTATGTTTGTATATCCAATAATTTACTTTGTTATATTTATTTCTTATGTTTGTCAACAATTATTTACGATAATTAAACTAGAAGGATTGGTATTAAACTAGAAGGATTGGTGTTACGATTGAGCATTGCTATTATCTTGCCAGCCATGTTTGTTACAACTCAGTATTGCTATGATCTTGCTATAGGTGTTTGTTAATATTGAATATGAGTATTGCTATTGCAATTATCTTGTTAGCAAATACTGCTTTTTTTGTGTATTAAAACGAGAACATGTTGAGCTTCAAAATATACCATTCAATGTTTGTAATTCCAATGGAATTTTGTCATCTACTCTTTCATTTCAATGTAGAACTAGTCCTTGTGTTTTAGTAATAATAGGAGGTTGTGTTCATTTAGGTGATCCATTATGATTACTTTAGCCAAGGGTTTTGTTTGAATGTTACTTTTATCTTACCCAAATTTTGGTAGTATGGAAAAATGATATAATTAGAAGAAATATTGTGCTTTCCTGTTTAAGTTCTTTGTTGATCTAGTCTTTGTACTATACAGAAATCGGAAAATATGATATTGATTAAACTTTCAGCAAAGTGAATTGATTTATGCCATTTTCAAGGTTAAGGTTACATTAACTACTTATGTTAATATTGTTAAAATTAACTACTTATGTCATTGTTAAGGTTACATTAACTGCTTATGTTAATATTGTTAAAATTATTTTATGTATTTCATAAATTACGGTGATATAACAAAAAAATTTAAGAATATAAAATGAACAAACGTTTAAAAATTGTTTTTTATAAATTATTTCTAGCTGTCTCACAATTTTATGTCTTAAGATAAGCTAATCCAAACAAGTTTTAATATTATGGTTTTAACTCTTTATTTTATCATTTGTTTATAAACAATCCAAATCTTTTCTGAAGCCCCCTCCCGAAGCTTAAATCAAGTTAAAACACCTTTTTGAAATTATCTATTTATTTTTATTTTCATCAAAAAGTTGAATGAGTGGATGTGACTCGTAGATCAAATTAACCCCTCTATCACCTACTAGAACTCACAGGTGGATGGGAACTTGGCTCTGGTTGCACACACAACACAGCTACCGCTGCAACCTAAAAACAAGACACAATTAGTTTGATTGGGAAAATTGTAAATAAAAGTCACTTCCATTGTTTACTTCAGTACTGAATGCATTTTTACTGAGATTGAATTCGAGGATCACAAACTTGGTATAAGTACTTGAGATCCATTGTATCCTTTGTTAGTGGATCCACAACGTTTGAAAGTTTAGAACTGTCTGTGAGGTGAGGCATGGCCTTCATTATAAGTAGTAGAAATGCTAATATGACACCAAAACCTACAATTACACCGTATTTATATACTCTCAAACATACTTGTGTTTTATTTATTTTTTTTGTCTTGGTTTTTGTGTAATAGTAAAATGGTTTGAAATGGTTAGTGTATAAACACATGTGGAGAATTTCAGTGTCATCTTCCATTTGGAGATGTAGCCTTATTTAATTTGATTCATAGGATTAAGATGCGGTCCATACCAATGTGACAAGTGATCGAGTGGGTCCCAATTTATAGTTTATAAATAAAAAAGATCGGTTTGATAACTGTTTTAAATTTTTAGCTTTTAACTTTTTTTTATTAGTTTTTAACTTTTTTTTCAAAAACTATTTAAATAGCTTTTGAATTTGTAACTTTTATTTTGTGATTTTTATTTATTTATTTATACTCTTATTATTTAAAAAAAAACCGTTCTTACTCTTGGATGTAGTATCTTTTATGATAGAATATTAAATAATAAATTTATTTTTATCATTATTTTAGATCAATTTAACTGAGTTTAAATTTCAGATATTTTGTTAAATTTTATTATAAAACTTATATATAAATTTAATATATTTGCCATCATAAAGTTTTCAAATATATTAAAATTATTTTGCATATTTTTATTAATATATTTATTTTTATTAAATAAAGTTAATTTAATAATAATAGTATAATAATATAATATAATAAGATAAATTAACTACAAATTTCTTAATAAAATTTTTTTTATGTCATCTTGTACATCTTGTATTTTTTAGTTAGTGTAACAACTAATTTATCAAACACTTAAATTAACTTATCAATTAATAATTATTAGTTATAAGTTATAGTTATCTGTTACTAATTATCCGCTTTAGTTTTATTAAAACGGAGTCCTACTCCATAAACATTGGACTCCATAAACATTGGACTCCATAAACATACATATCACTTTCATCAGTCAATTTGCCTTCAAAATAAATGAATTGCAATTTCAAAAAATCCGATTACATCCAATAATATTTAATTTGGCTGATACTTTATGATAAACATCTGAAATTTCAGTTCCAGCTTCTTAATATATTATGTTTCAAATTTTGGTAAAATACTTTTTTGTCACTCATATGGATCAAACTATAGCGTCTGAAATTGTATGATAATACCCATAACATAGTCAACTTAAATAATCGAGATGGCAGGTATATGACAAAAATTGCACAGATAATATGTTTTCAAAACTAAAACCACTCTAAACTAGTATGATATGATTTAATTCAATGAGGGGTCTAAACTCCAAAAGAAACAACATCTAAGATATGATTTGTTATGGCTTATGAGAGCTTAGCATGTACCATCATGCCAAATCAATGCATATGATGTGAGATAATAATAAAAATATGAAGTTTAGTTGGGAATTACCATCTAAAATATATTTTGGGGCAACATACCCCAATGTTCTTAAAAGCTTCAAATTCTTCTTCTGAGATCCATCAATTATGGCAAAGCTCAAAATCAGAGAGCTGAATCCACCACCAATAGATAAGAAGTTTTGTTTAATAAAAATAAAGGCTTAAATATTTTTTGGTTCTCGTGTTTTAATCAATTCGTAGAAGTGGTCCTGTCTTTTTCAAATCAATGAAACTGGTCTTTACCTTCACTTCACTTCTCCAGAAACGCTGATGTGTAAAAAAAAAAAGCATACGTGGAAAATCACATTTTAAAATCCATTTTTATTATTTGTAAAAAAATACGAAAAAACTTAAAATCATAAATGACCCTAATCCCTAATTTATTTCAATTTTTTGTGTACGTTTTTTTTCTCCAATATCTTGTTTCCATTCCATACCCGTCTTCCTTGGTTCCCATTCTCATTATTCTGCATAAACGTTTTCACAATCTCGTGTCTTCGTCTTCACAGTTTTGTCCATCTTCATCTATGTCACAAGCGAGTTATATGTCGACTTCTAGCTGTGCATCACGAAGAAGAGAAGTTAGTTGCTTCTGGGACCTTGATTCACCTCTTACTACTTTGTGGACCACTGAAAATCCCAGGAGAAAGTTTAATGGGTGTGGGTTATACAAGGTAAGTGCAGTTGTTATTCTGTTTTGTTTTTGAATGTGTTGCAGGGAATCTGGGCGCAGGTTAAACAATGCTAATCTTGTTTGTGAATGTAGTTGCAAGGAAGAAAGGGATGCAATTTCTTTAATTGGTACGATGAAGAAATGTTTGTTCGTGCAAAAGAGGTTATTTTGTAACTAATGAAAAGAATTGACGAACTTAAGAAGAAGGACAATATAAAGTTGAAACAAGACGAGGATTTGAAGAAGAAGCTAAAGTTTTGGCAAGGATTGATTTTTGCATCTGTTGTTGTCATAATGGGATTGATCTGCATTGTTAGCTTGAAGAATTGAAGGTTGTGATGTTTAGGTGTTATGTCTTGAGACTGAATATGTTTAGGTGTTACGTTGTTGTTTAGGTGTTATGTTTAGGATTGTTTAGGTGTTGTGTAGAGATGGTGTTTGTTGTGGTGTACTTATTCTTGTTTGAATGAAAATGAAAGTTGTTGAACTACATTGATGTTTTAATGATAATGTAAAATTGAAGCAATTAACTGTGTTGAACCAAACATGGATCAATCGTCATTACATTAAAGCATAATTGTCATTACATCTCCAAAATAGTTGTCATTACATCACCAAAATAGTACCATAATTATATCCAAACTAAAAAATATTTGTTTATGGAACATACATTGATAGCACATTTAACTTATAAATTGCATCCACACAAAACAAAAAAAGCAACTTAAGTCTAATTTAATTTTGAGGCGGTTGTATCTGTGGAGCTTGTGATTATTGAGAAATAACTTCAACATCATTTTCATTGCGTTCTTCTTGGGCTGCTTGTTTCCTCCCTTTGGAATCTGCCTGTCAGTAACACTTTTTCCTTTACACGTCCTACTGGTATGTCCATACTTGCTATAATGTGTGCATTTCACTGTGTTCAATTGTCTTGGTAGCACACAAGCATTCCTTGGCTCATCATTGGACTTGTTCCTTAACTTCTTGGGCCTTCCTGGTGCCCTTCTCATGACTGGTGGATAGACGTAGTCAGTATTTGTGATTGGCCACAGTCTTGGTTCATTTGATGGTAGTACAATGTGAGCATAAGTTATCAGGCACTGTGGTTTCCTATAGTAAGATGACACATAACTTTCAACAGCCAATCCATTGTGCCAAATATAGAAAATAACATGTGAATAAGGTATATCAGTTAGGTCCCATTTACGACAAGCACAAGACATTTGTGCCAGATTCATACTATATTTATCAGTTTCATTACACACACTAAACATAGTCATTTCCTCATCACCATGTCAAGTTGCCTTCCATCCTCCAGCTGCTCTTTTGTTTTTCTTAATTATTGTCTGAATCTTGGGACAAATCTCACCATTTTACCTTTCAAGCATTTGCCTTTACTTCATAATCCTCACTGTTATATAATGCTTGACACCCTCAAGAAAAATGATTATTGGTTTCTCCCTTATGCCAAGTATTGTCCTATTGAAAGCTTCACACATGTTGTTGACCTGCAAATCACATGCCGTGTTAATGCTAAATGTTGATCTAGTCTATTGTGTAGGTTGAACCTTGTTAATTTCAAAATATGCATCTCTATTTATGTCCTTTATTTTCTGTATGACATTGTTCCAATATGGTACAATAGTAGCTCTAGTAGCTTTCCACAATAGTTCCTTCACGTGTGCTCCTGGGAATCTCTTCTTCCAATTTCCATAGAGATGTTTAACACACAACCTGTGTTCCACATTCTCACCAAGTCCTTTAGTAACCTTCATAAGTCCCTGCCATATTATACATAGTTATATACAAGCCAAAAATATAAGCAACCACATTGTTATATACCAGCAATAATATAAGCAGCCACATAGTTAAACACATACCTTTTGCTGGTCAGATATAAATGCAAATTCTCTAGGGATAATTTGGTTAATATCTTTCAACAGTAGGTCAACAAACCACTTCCAAGAATCTCATGTTTCAGATTCAACCATAACACATGCAATAGGCATTATCTGGTTGTTTCCATCCTTGCATATAGCTGATATAAGTTGAACACCATGTTCACCTTTCAAGAAACAAGAATCCAATCCAATTAATGGTCTACACATGGTGGAAAATGCAGCCTTACAACCTTCCAGGAAAATATAAATCCTCTCGAAAACTGGTCTATTGCAGATTGTCCACATTTGATGATCACTGTGCAATTAGGATTTGACCATCTAATCTCTTCAGCATAATTCCTTAAGTGTGCATATTTCTCACTTGCAACACCTTCTATCAACTCCATTTCTCTATTCTTTTCCCTATATGCATGAAAATGGTTGAGCTTAACATTCCACCTTAGAAATGCTTCATCAGCCAATTCACTTGGTTTGATATGAGGAGTGTGCCTAATCAATGGAATAAACTTCTTTGCTAGTCATCTAATTTTAGCTTATTTATTACCAGCAGACCTAACACATTCATGATTTGGTTTCAAACTTGTCACTTACCAATATTGACTTCCACTCCTTTTAGAAACTAACATATGAAATGGGAAATTCGTACAACATTTCAAAACAACCCTAATTGCATCATTTTTCTTGAACCATAAGTTAGTCTTTGTTTCCATAAAATGATCATTCACAACATTTATGACAAGCTCCTTTGAGACAAATTGCATACCCAACTCAAACCTAACTGGATCACCATTATCAGGCACTTTTAAAGTAGGGAATTTGCTTTCGTGAACAACTTCATCATCACTTACAACTGGAGTATGTAAATCACTTTCATCTTGGTCTGACTCTTCTATGCAACAATTCGTGTTTCATTCTGATTACCCATTTCTTGATTATTGCCAGCAAATGTCTGAATAGGTAATTCATGTGTCCAATCCTATTCTTCTCCTTCAACAGGTATATCAAAGTCAGTTTCAGTATCACTACCAACTTCAGTTGGAACATAGTCCTCATCTTCTTCACTATCAGAATTAGCTCAAAAATTCCTATCAACTTCTTCATCATTTGTTACTCCATTAGTACCTTCCATATTGACATCTTCAGCACCAACCTCCTCCATAACATCTTCTTCAACATTTCTTACCTCATTATTACCTTCATCCCAATTGGATCCATTAGTACCTTCTTTCTCAGAATTACTAACATCATCATCCAAATGAACTTCACTATTGACATCACAATCCAAAGGAACTTCATCAGAATTGGCTCCATTAGTACCTTCTTTCTCAGCATTACTAACATCCTCATCCAAAGGAACTTTATTAATGACATTATCATCCAAAGGGCCTTCATCACCAACCTCAACTACATCTGGTGTATCCATTTCATGTTCAACAAAGACATCTACTAAACTATACCCTTTTGAATCTGCAACAAGCTGAAACAGGTCACCATTTGTATTTAGAGGCTTAAGTCCATTCTGAAATTAGAGTTTTAGATGTTGGTACCACAAACACTTGAAATTCGTATATCCAACACTAAAGACGAAACTTTCAATGTCCTTATAGTTCACAAAATAAACATCAACATTGAATTACATCTTATACACTAAACCCTCCACGTAACATTTGATAGGAAAACTTACAAATCTACCCTTATGGTTAATACGTAGCTTCAACCTTTGTTCTTCACTTGGCCTGTGCATAACCATCCAGAAGAAATATACATTAGAAATAAACCCTAATTTCCAATCATCTGCTTTATTCAACACAATAGACATGAAACTCTAATCGCAAAACATAAGCTTTGTTCAACACAATAGAAATGAATAGAAATAAAAATAGAAACCCTAATCGCAATACATACCTGAATGTGTATTTCGGGTTGTGCTCTTCTCTTCCCTTGGATGACATTATCTTTTGGGTTCTGGGTTCTGGGTATTGTGAAATGGTGAAATGGATTGGGTTAAAAGGATAAAGGTATTAATGAAATGTAATATTGTTAAAATGTTATTGACTTAAATTTGAAAATAATGAAAATAGATTTTAAAATGTGATTTTCCATGATAGAAATTGTTAAGGATCTAAGAAATTATTATTTATAGCAGGCATCCACACGTACTATATCAGATGCCTTGAATCCAGCACACACACCTTCTGCAGCTTATCACACAATATACATTAGTTATTTCATCAAGTACATTTTCAAAAGCATTCTAAAAACTCCATTAAAAAATAGTAAATGACAGCTCAAGGATCAACCGACTAACCGAGAGTCATAACCATTGTCTTATATAGGCATTCGTGAGTAGTTTCCCTCATTATAATCATTGTAATCATTTTAGGATGCTGAATTTGATTTGAATAACAAAGAGGAAAGTTGTATTCTTTGGCTATTGTGTCCATGAATTGGTTTAGTTAAACTCAAGATTTATTTTTTACATGCTAAAACATATAGCTCAATCAGAGATCAAAGAAGAACATTAAATATCTAAAATATAAAAAAAGTACCTTTGACAAAAATCTTGGAAGACTTTCTACAAATAAGGAGACCTTCACTATTCTTGAATGAAACTTAACAATTAAAAGGATGAGATTCATATTGAAGAGTTTTCAGCAGCCTTTTTGTCCATCATAGTTGAAGTCGAGAAAACTGAAATTGACGACTTTCTTGAACCTTTATAAGATTGTTAGTATCAAACAACCAGCTTAAAAGTAATATATTATATCTTCATTCAACAATCAATTTTCCAAATTGCTCAAATCTTCACTTAGCTTCCCTTTACTGCTCCTGTAAGAACAAGATTTGGTTCTGCAATATTATCTTTGTGTTTTGATGATAACAAATGATTATGATTGTATGAATAATTTTGTTATACTAATGTTTGTTATTGTTGAGTACTTAACAAACAGGTTCTGCTTTTGATGAATGGTGTGGCCAAGACATTAGAAGATAATTGATTCCGCTTCTATGCTACAAAAGTTTTATTTTTTGAACAGTAGCAAGACACTTCAGAAGGCTCCGAAGTGTAAACTCTAATATTTGTATGAAGAAACCAGTCAAAAGATCTGAAGACAAAAGTTGTTACTTATGTCCAGATGCTAAAGACTTAAGCTTCTAAAGACAACATGTTCCAAAGAAACAAAGTTAGAAGTTCTGAAGACAAAGCTTCTACTGAAGTCCAGATGATGAAAGCTTGTGTTTCTATTAATGAAGTTCTAAAGATAAGGGTTCTGAAGACCAAGTGTTGAAGACTCTAAAAGACAGAAGGTCTAAAGACTTGAAGTTCTAAAGATCTAAGGTTCCAAGAAAAGGTTCTCACGACCAAGTGCTAAAGACTCTGAAGACGCAGTTCTGAAGAATTGAAGTTCTGAAGACCTGATGTTATGTTCTCGCTTCTAAACTCATGCTCGCAGAAGCCTATAAAGAGCAGAAGAAAAGAAGATAACGTTAACGTGGTACAAATAGTACATGGTACAATCAACGTTTCATTCCACTACCATGAAAGAACGGACGCGTCGTATGATCTTGTCCCCCACGTTATTGTTCAAGCTGCCAATATTTTTGAAAATTCCAAGAGTATCCCTCAACGGATTTATTATGCTAATGGCTATATATAAAGGCTTGAAGACTAAGAAGTAAAGCAACCAACTAACAAAATATTCACGCGCAAATGCTGCATATTACTTTCACATTCTTAAGTCATTGTTCATAAAATAATTTACATACTCAGCTTTTTAGAAGCAACATTCTTGTAAACAAAACTTGTATTCAAACTGTTATTTGACATTTCTTAAGGGATCAGGCAGGTCTAAATCCTTAAGAAGTTTAGAGCTTTCTAGTTTTAAAAGTTGTTAGTCACTTGTGGGTAGCTTGTGCATTGTAATAATCAGGTTGATTATTAGTTAATATTCCTTAAGGGATCGGATAGGTCTGAATTCTTAAGAAGTCTAGGGCTTGTGAGTCTAGAGGTTGTTAGTCACTTACGGGTAGCTTGTGAAAACTGTAATCAATTTGGTTATAGTGAATTAAGTCCTCGATTGAGTGAGGTGAAATCACCTCGGCGAATGGACTAGACTAGCTTGATAATTTTCAAGTGAACTAGTATAATGTTGACAACTGCAGTAAAGCGGATCTCAAGCAAAAACTTGAGTAAGTATATTTTATCGTCTCTGCAGGGATTAGTGATATCGATTCAATCGTTACTAAGTTTCTAAGCTTGTTTGTAAAAGTATATTTAAAGCGAAGGAAAAAAGAAATAAACAACAGAAAATTAAAGATCTTGGAGAGGGGCGAGAACATGCTAGGATTGGTTTTCATAACTCAAAAATATGCCTTATATCAGTCAGTTATACACCGTCTATTTATTCCTCAATACCATTACATATCGCTCACGTCGGTGTTCGTGTCCAAATGCCAACGAGGTTTCAACCATATCGTTCGTGTCCAAAGAAATATGGTAGCATTAAGAATCAATACAAAAGTGAACATTAAGGCTAAAGCTATGTCTAGCGTTCAGGACCTAACAAATTCTAAAGCATCGATACCGATTCCTAAACATATTGCGTCTAACACTGTGACCAATAAACACAAATATATAACATACATATCAAACTAATATATCACGCGTGAACTTCTCAATCATTCTCTATTATCACAAATTCCTCTTCGACATCGATCGTGTCCAACCAAATGAAGAGGAATTTACCGTAACTAACTCGATCATGTTTAACCAAGTTTTACGGTAACATTAACAATCAGATACAAATGAATATCAAATCCCACCTCCGTGTCCAGAGTATGGTATTCAATAGTCAAAAAATATTGGATCATAGGTTTTGAAATGGGTTTGTCAAAAGATTCCCAAAACCTAGGTCTTACATAAACATAAATGGAATCAACAAAATCAAATGATCAATTGGTTCACATACAATAGAATCAGAGTAAATACATATGAGTATGAGTTATTACAACCAAAAAAAAAAAAAAAGAGATCCTAACCACCCATGGTCTCTAACCACGACGAGGGGAAAGTGAAGAGGGAGAAGAATCAACCGAGGTGTCCCACTGGGTAACTCAAATCCGATTCTAATCCGCAAGAATCAGCTTCTATGTTGTTTGTAGCACTTCTCTCTCTCTCTCTCTCTCTCTCTCTCTCTCTCTCTCTCTCTCTCTCTCTCCAAAATGTTTCTCAGCTCCCTCTAGGTTGCCACCATGAAGAAAGATGGTGGAGTGGACCAAAAAGTGAAAAATCACTAAAATAGAGTTGTTGTCGCAGCAAGGCGTGCTAAGCTCACTATAGGTGCTTAGCACGGTCAAAAATATCAAAAAACACGACTTCTGGTGCTTCCAGGGCGCGCTTAGCGCGGTTTATTGAACCGATGGATCTTGTTTTCATCATAACTTCTAAACGGCAGCTTTGATTGATGTACGGCCAGAAGCGTTGGAAAGCTTATTCAATAATCTTCAAGATAATGACAAAATACCAATGCTTGAATATCTACAAAAATAATATAAAAACAATTAAACTAAATGATATTTACACGATAACATAATATATATATATACTATAACATAAACTATACCGAATATATACTAAATTTGAGGTTTATTGACAAAAAGCAAATGAATTAAGCCGGTGAATGCTAATTATTCACACTCAAATTCACAATAATTTAGCACTCATCAAATTCTCCCCAACTTAAAACATTGTTTGTCCTCAAATAAAGTCAAACAACCTAAAGAAACAAAAGACGATAATCCAAGAATCATGAATCAAGAGGTTTTGAAAACATAAAACAAATGTATGGTTCAAATTAAAAACGCACATGTAAAGTAAATACTTACCACAATTCTACAACGACAACATGAAAATGAAACAACTCCTAAATACAAAACAGGTGTCATAAATTCTAAAACAATACAATGTTCACAAGTGAATCACACCTAGCACAAACTTCATCGGTAGATGAAAAACACAAACATGAGGGGCTTAACTCTCATCCAACAATATTTCTAACAACAACTAAATTATGCATTCATGAAAATAAACTCATATTGAAAAGCACAAAAGCAAAAATCACAAGGACTTTCAATGGTTATAATGTGGCTTGGGTAACAAAGAAGGGTCAATATCTAAAGGTAATTAAAATAAAAACAATGTCTAATTCTATGGGAGTGATTAATTCACAAAGTCTTAAGCATAACTCAATCAACTTTTTCAACTTTCCCAATTGTTACACAAACATACATCACTTATTTATACATTTGTTTTCTTTCCTTTTCAAAACTTTTTCTCTTTTTTCTTTATTTTTCTTTTTCTATATTTTCTTCTTCTTTTCTTTCTCACATATTTGTTTTCTTTTCTTTCTCACATTTTTTTTCTTTTTCTACTTTCAAATATTTCTTTCACAACCACAAGCAACATACTTATAAACAAACAAACATCTATTCTCCCCAAATTGAATATAACTACACAAAGTAAAATGAATGCTCCCAAACTAGCTAGGTAAAGAAAAATCCAACACAATATACGATTGATGATTCAAGGGCTTAGAAACAACGCTAGAATCTATAATGAACTACTTACTCATGCATAAGTTCATAGCTGAACATCAAGATGAATCCTAAAACTAAGGCACAAAGGGGTTAACAAATGCTCACTCACTCACAAGGTAAGTTACTTTTGGTTAGGTAGTTATTCTCAAAATCAAACAAAATGTCTTGATCATTTTCATGCTTTTATACAAAACAACATAAATGCAAGATTAAACATAATAAAATTGAGTTAAAACAAAAATTATTTGTACTCCATGCAAATGGTAAACAATAGAAAGCAACCTCACAAAAAGGGTTTAGTCCTAAAGTGATCCAAGAATGAACAAATATGGAAAAAGAATAAATGACATGATATTTTGTACAAAAGAAAAGTCTCCTAAACATCCCATGTTCTAGAAAGCGATAAAAGAGTACCTTGCGTATACCAACTTTAAATAATATCATTACCATACATCCGCAAGTTGAAATGATCAAACTTGGAAAATCACCACTTGCGACTTCAAGCTAAAAGACAAAGATTGAGTCCCAACGATGAATAAAACATTAGAACATTCTACTAATAAACATACTAAAATATCGGGTGAAAATTGGATAAACAAGTTGAAAAGTGAAGATTTGAGAATTTTAAGAACTGGTCCAATTTCAACTTGTTTCGCCAACACTCACCATAGTAACTAACTACTAAAATGAAAAACAATAAAACATGCTTGTTTTACGTTGTTAGCTTGACGCTTGCTATTTAAAAACCAACACATTATTTATGATGAGCCAAATGCTTTCACTCCCGCCTTTGCTCTCATCTCTTCGAGCTCTATCCGGAATTACACATCTAACCACACTTTTGACAAACGTGAAGAGAAACAAATATATACACTATATTCACAAGTATGCAAAACATGTAGAATTCACAAATATGGTAAACATATACAAGTATCAATAAAAACAAGTTTCTATTTACACAATATGGACAATATAGATATTATGTGCAAAACTCAAAAACAAAGAAACTATTGCAATGCATTCTAATAAGAACACCAATCCCCGACAACAGTGCCATTTTGTTGACAGCTGCAGTAAAACGACTCTCAAGCAAAAACTTGAGTAAGTATCTTTTATCGTCTCCACATGGATTAGTGATATCGATGCCATTCAACCGTTACTAAGTTTTTAAGCTTGTTTTCAAAAGTATATTTAAAGCGAAGGGAAAAAGAAATAAACAACATAAAATTAAAGATCTTGGAGAGGGGCGGGAACATGCTAGTATTGGTTTTCATAACTCGAAAATATGCCTTCTATCAGTCAGTTATACACAGTCTATTTATTCCTCAATACCATCACATATCGCTCACATCGGTGTGCATGTATAAACGCCAACGAGGTTTCAACCATATCGTTCGTGTCCAAAGAAATATGGTAGCATTAAGAATCAATACAAAAGTGAACATTAAGCCTAAAGATATGTCTAGCGTTCAGGACCTAACAAATGCTAAAGCATCAATACCGATTCCTAAACAGACTGCGTCTAACATCGTGACCAATAAACACAAATATATAATATAAATATCAAACTGTTATATCGCGTGTGAACTTCATAATCATTCTCTATTATCACGAATTCCTCTTCGACATCGATCGTGTTCAACCAAATGAAGAGGAATTTACTGTAACTAACTCGATCATGTCCAACCAAGTTTTACGGTAACATTAACAATCAAATACAAATGAATATTAAATCCCACCTCCGTGTTCAGAGTATGGTATTCGATAGTCGAAAAATATTGGATCATAGGTTTTGAAATGGGTTTGTCAAAAGATTCCCAAAACCTAGGTTTTACATAAACATAAATAAAATTAACAAAATCAAATAATCAATCGGTTCACATATAATAGAATCAGAGTAAATACATATAAGTACGAGTTATTACAACTAAAACCAACAAAAAAGAGATCCTAACCACTCATGGTCTCTAACCACAACGCGGGGAAAGTGAAGAGGGAGAATAATCAACCGAGGTGTCCCACCGAGTAACTCAGATCCGACTCTAATCCGCAAGAATCAACTTCTATGCTGTTTGTAGCACTTCTCTCTCTCTCTCTCTCTCCAAAATGTTTCTCAGCTCCCTCTAGGTTTCCACCATGAAGAAAGATGGTGGAATGGCCCAAAAGTGTGAAAAATCACTAAAATAGAGTTGTTGTCGCAGTAGGGCGCGCTTAGTGCACTACGAACGCTTAGCACGGTCAAAAATATCAAAAAATATGATTTTTGGTGCTCCCAGGGAGCGCTTAGCGCGGTCTACTGAATTGACAGATCTTGTTTTCATCATAATTTCTGAACCGCAACTCCGATTGACGCAGGTCGGAAGCGTTGGAAAGCTTATTCAATAATATCCAAGACAAGGACAAAATATCAATGCTTGAATACCTACAAAAATAAGATAAAAACAATAAACTAAATGATATTTACACGATAACGCAATATATATACTATAACATAAACTATACCGAATATATATTAAAGTTGAGGTTTATTGACAAAAAGCAAACGAATTAAGCCGATGAATGCTAATTATTCACACTCAAATTCACAATAATTTAACACTCATCATATAAACATACATTGTTCTTTACTTCTTGTTCTTACTTATTGTTATTATCAATAGTGAATGAAAAAGAATTTTAACTTAAAAGAGGAATATTTTTAAAAGAATTATTTTATTTTAAAAACCCAATTCAAACCCCCATTTCTTGTGTTTTTCACACCTTCAATTGGTATCAGAGCTCCGGTTCCGAGAAGATAAAAAGTTTGAATTTTTATCAACACTTAACATTATCCAGTACCGATCCAGTGTATGTGAAAAACCAATGGCTACATCTACTTCCACTGTTGATAATGGGGATAATGATAGAGATCACCATAGTTCAAAACCTCATATGTTTGATGGGGAGAAATTTGACTATTGGAAGGATAAAATATAAAGTTACTTTCTAGCATATGACTTGGATCTATGGGACTTGGAAGTTGATGTCTACACTCACCAAGTAGATGATAAAGGTCATAAGATTGCAAGAAGTGCAATGAATGAAGCACATAAGAAAGTATGCAGAAATCACTATAAAGCAAGAACCATTCTTCTAAGTTCTATCTCATATAATGAATATGAGAAAATCGTAGATAGAGAGACTGCAAAATCTATTTTTGATTCTCTTCAGATGACACATGAAGGCAACACATAAGTAAAAGAAACAAAGGCTCTGACCTTAATTCAAAAGTATGAAGCCTTCAAGATGGAAGACGACGAATCAGTGGAAACAATGTTTTCAAGATTTCAGGCTCTTGTGGCAGGACTTAAGGTTCTGAACAAAGGTTACTCCACTGCAGACCACATTAAAAAGATTATCAAAAGTCTTCCTGTTAAATGGAGACCAATGGTAACTGCCTTAAAATTGGCAAAGGATTTGAACAACACCTCTCTTGAGGAGATGATTAGCTCTTTAAGAAGTCATGAAATAGAGCCGGAATAAGATGAACCTCAAAAGAAGGTAAAATCAGTTGCTCTAAAGTCTACTTATAGGAAAAGAAAGGCTTACCAAGCTAAGGAAGAATCATAAGAATATGAAGAAGATTCAGATGATGATGAACTCTCCTTAATATCCAGAAGAATAAGTCAAATATGGAAGCACAGATAAAGCAAAGTTCAGAGGTCAAAGAAGGACATATGGAAGAGATGAATCCACTTCTGATCAGAGAAATGCTTCTAGAAAAGAAGTCACTTGTTTTGAATGCAATGGGCCTGGACATTACAAAAATGTTTGTCTAAAGCTTAAGAAAGACAAAAAGTATAAAAAGGCTTACAAAGCCAAGAAGGGTCTCATGGCAACATGGGATGATTCATAATCACAAGATGAAGATTCTGATGAAGAGAAGCCAAACATGGAATTCATGGCCAAGACCAACAGAGGAGAAACAACACCAGAAGACGAACTGACAATAAATTATGAGTCAGACTCTGATGACGACAAAGAGGTACTTTCTTCTTTATCTCATTCTGAACTTGAAATTGGTTTAACTGAATTAATGAAAAGGTATCAATCTCTTATAAGTAAACACAAAATCTTGAAAAAGAGTGTTGTGGCTACTTCAGAGAACACGACTATAGATAAGCAAAGTATTTTTGTTTTAAATGAAAAACTATTTGTTTAAAAAAATCAAACATTGCTCTAAAAAGTAAAGTGTCTAGGTTAGAAGAAGTGATTCTATCTAACATATCTGTTACTGACGAAGTAATCAAATATAATAGAGATTTTCAACACTTTCTTGTTGAAAGCATAGATAGAAGCAAAATGGCGTCAATGATCTATGGTGTTAGTAGAAATGGAAGCAGAGGCTTGGGGTATTTGGGACCATCAAAGAAATTTGATGAGACTCTGAATGTCAAACCAAAATCTCGTTCTGAATATTTCGTGCCTGCTAGCACAAATTTGAAATATCCAGAACAAGAAGGTTCTGATACTTCTATAACACAAACACAGAAGAAAATTTTTAAACCAAAGTATCATGCACAAATTTCACATGATTATTTTGTTGCACGAAAATCTAAAGGGGTCAGAACCTCTGGAACTTCTAACAAAAGAGGATCCATAAAGTGGGTAATTAAGGATAAGATAACCTACATTGTAGATCTCCTTAATGGCGCCATTGAAACACCAGTCATGGTACCTGGATAATGGATGCTTACGACACATGCGGGAGAAAGGCATATGTTCCAAGATTTGGAACTTAAGTCTGGAGGCATTGTTGGCTTCATAGGAAATCAAAAGAGAAAGATCATCGGTTCTGGAATGATTGGTAATGGTAAATTTTCTTCTATAAACAATGTTATTTTAGTCGAGGGTCTGATACATAACTTATTGTCAATCAGTCAACTTAGTGACAATGGTTATGACGTCATATTTAATCAAACATTCTGTAAACTATTAGTTAGAAGGATGGCTATGTTCTGTTTAATGACAAGAGGAAGAACAATATTTACAAAATACGATCATCAGATTTGAAAAATTAAAATGTAAAATGTCTTCTGATTGTTCAAGAAGAGCAATGGGTATGGCATCGACGTCTAGGTCATGTTAGCTTAAGAAAGATTTCTCAACTAAATAAACTTGGATTAGTCAGAGGTTTTCCCAATCTGACGTACTCTTCAGATGCCCTTTGTGAAGCTTGTCATAAAGGAAAATTTTCAAAAACCTCTTTCAAAGCTAAAAAGATTGTTTCTACTTCTAGGCCATTAGAACTTCTTCATATTGACTTATTTGGACCAGTGAAAACTGCTTCTGTCTATGGTAAGAAATATGGACTTGTCATTGTTGATGATTACAACAGGTGGACATGGGTAAAATTCTTGAAACACAAGGACGAGTCATTCTCTGTATTTGCTTCCTTCTGTTCCCAAGTGCAAAATGAAAAATGTTCCAATATAGTCAGAGTTCGTAGTGATCATGGTGGAGAATTTGAAAATAAAGATTTTGAAAAACTTTTTGATTCAAATGGCATAGTACATGATTTTTCTTGCCCTAGAACTCCACAACAAAATGGGGTTGTAGAAAGTAAAAATAGAACCTTGCAAGAAATGGCTCGCACCATGATTCAAGAAACTCAGATGGTTAAGCACTTATGGGCAGAAGTAGTAAATACAACACGCTATATTCAAAATAGAATCTCCATAAGACCTATTTTGTGTAAGACTCCTTATGAATTGTGGAAGAATAAAAAGCCCAAAATTTCCTATTTCCATCCATTTGGATGTATTTTTTATATGTTAAACACTAAAGAGAATCTGGGTAAGCTTAATTCCAACGCTCTAAATGCTTCAGAATCTATAACACATAATCACAGATTGTGGAGGAATCAATTCATGTCAGATTTGATGATAAGCTTGACTATGAAAAGTCAAATCTATGTGAAAAGCTTACATATGTGATTATAACATTGACTTAACCAAAGGAGAAGATTAAAGAAGATAAAGAATTAGAAGCTCCTCCTTCTGATAATGTTGATAGTCTTTCTAATCCAACTTAAACAAAGAAGAACATAATCACATCCTCTCATCCTGAAGATCTTATTCTTGGAAGTAAAGATGCTCCAGTCAGAATAAGATCGACTCTCAAACCTTCTAATGAAGAGCTTCTGGGTTTAGTCTCCTTAATAGAACCTACATCAATTGAGGAAACTATTCTAGATAAGGATTGGATTATGGCCATGGAAGAAGAACTGAACTAATTCTCAAAGAATGATGTATGGGATCTTGTTCAGAAACCTAAAGGTGACCACGTTATTGGAACTAGATGGGTGTTCAGAAACAAGCTCAATGGGAAGGGTGACGTTGTTAGAAACAAAGCTCGGCTGGTCGCATAAGGTGATAGTCAACAAGAAGGTATAAAATATATAGAAAACTTTGCACCAGTCGCCAGGTTAGAAGCTATTCGGTTATTAGTTTCTTTTTCTGTAAATCATAATATCATTCTTTATCAGATGGATGTTAAGAGTGCATTTCTGAATGGTTATATTTCAGAAGAAGTATATGTCAAACAGCCTCATGGCTTTGAAATATATGAGAAATTAGACTTTGTTTATAAACTAAAGAAATATCTTTATGTCTTGAAACAAGCTCCCAGAGCTTGGTATGACAGATTGAGCAATTTTCTGTTAGAAAATAAGTTTACTAGAGGAAAGGTTGACATTACACTCTTCTGCAAAACATTAAAAAATGATATTCTAATTGTTCAAATCTATGTCAATGATATTATTTTTGGTTATGCTAATCCATCTCTCAACGAGGAATTCTCTAAGCTAATGCAGACTGAGTTTGAAATGAGCATGATGGGGGAACTGAAGTTATTTCTGGGAATCCAGATTGATCAAAAACCAGAGGCTACTTACATACATCAAAGTAAGTACACAAAAGAACTTCTGAAGAAATTCAACATGACAAACTACACTATAGCAAATACTTAAATGCATCCTACATGTATCTTGGAAAAAAAGAGGTAAGTGGAAAGGTTTGTCAGAAGCTCTATCATGGTATGATAGGCTCTCTTATGTATCTAACAACATCTAGACCTGATATTTATTCAGTGTAAATCTTTGCACAAGATTCTAATCAGATCCTAGGGAATCTCACTTAGCTGATGTTAAAAGAATTCTAAGGTATCTAAAAGGAACCCCTAACCTTAGCTTGATGTATGACAAAACATTAGAGTATTTTCTTTCTAGCTTTTGTGATACAGACTGCGCTGGAGATCGACTAGAAAGGAAAAACACTTCTGGAAATTGTCAGCTTCTAGGAAAGAATCTAATCTCATGGTCAAGCAAGAGGAAATCAACAATTTCTCTTTCAACAGCAGAAGCAGAGTACATATCAGCAACGCTATACAACACTCAGATTCTATGGATGAAAAATCAGCTGGAAGATTATCAGATATATGAAAGTAACATCCCTATCTTCTGCGATAACATTGTCTCTATCTGCTTGAGTAAGAATCCTATTCTACACTCTAGGGCTAAACACATAGAAATCAAACATCATTTTATTAGAGATTATGTTCAGAAAGGGATTCTATCTTTAAAATTTATAGATACAAACCATCAATGGGCTAATATTTTTATAAAACCCTTTCCTGAAGATAGATTTCTGTTTATTCTAAAGAATCTGAAAATGGATTTCTGTCCAGAGTAAGATGTCATTAGAATTAACTGTGTTCTAGTCATAGTCTGAAGAAATATGATTCTGACTTAATCAAAAGACTTCTAATATGTTTATCTCAAGTCATCAAAAGATGTTTCGGTTAGAAATGTCCCTAATCCAATGGAAACTTTTCTGGTTCTCCAGACTTTGAGAATATCAAACGCATTACCTAAATAGACTTAGTGTCCATCACACTCTACCTAGGTCATACACGAGCAATTATTTTTCTTGAAATTGATTAATCACGATTACATTTATTTAACTACTCCTCGGGAACAATCATTTCATGTCATACCTATATTTCTATGTCTGACATTCCATGTCATGATTAAATGTTTTCGTGCTCTCTGATCTTAATGTTTGATCTACTTCTCTCTTCATTTCCTTCTTTTAGTAGTCTGAGATGTCACTTGAGTGTTTAAATTGTCTTAATTCATGAACTGCTTGACTGACTATTTATAACTCTTTTCATCTATAGTTTTTCATCAAGTCATTATACTTGTATCATCTTTAATTAAACATGTCTACATATCATGGCTATTAGAACTTTTCAAGGAGATGAAAATCTTCTCAAAGTAATCAAAGAGAAAATAACCAGTTATGTGTCTGATGATGGTTTCATCAACAGGGTCCTTGAAAATCAAGGATGGTTTGGGTATGCAACAATGCTGAGAGGTCATGCTTATTCTAACCTCTTAAAGAATTTCTGGCTCCATGCTTTAGTTAGTCCTGATGGAAACACAATTCATTGTCACATATTTTGTGTTCTGGTTACCATCACTCGCTCCTCTATTGATGAAGCCATCCAAAGTCCACCTTTACCCAACTCCTGCATGAATGTTGATATGTTTCCAAATGTTCCTAACTCTTCATTTAGATTTGACCCCTCTAGTGCTAATCACTTGAAATCACTTTCAAAAGTCTGGTTTCAGTTTATGTTGAAAAATCTTCATCCCATAGGAGAAGATCTTGATATAGTCTTTCCTAGGGATATGTGTCTTCTTTATTGCCTTCATAAGAATATTCCAATTCATATTTTGGCAATAATATTCAATCATCTGAAGCTATCAATCCAAGCATCCAGGAAATCTCAAAAATAATTCATTCCACATGGACGTATATTGTATGAACTGTTTGAGTTAGCAGGTATGATTTAAATTGTTCAATGAAATATGTTTATCAGAGGCAATGCTCTATTTGATGAGAGTTGTGATGTGTTTGAAATTTAGATAAGCTTTCCGTGTCTATGATCACTCTGTAATAATTTCTTTCGAATATCAATGAAGTTTCTTTTCTTCTGGTTTTTATGTTTTTCACACATAATTACCTTTTTGATTATGACAAAAATGGGGAGTAATTTAAATGAACGTAATTTTGATTTCAATAATCAAGTTCTGTAAAATTTTCTACGAAAAGAGTTGATTACATTCTAACCCAGTTAAACTCATGTTTCTGTTAGAATTGTTTTTCCTTTTCAGGAAATTAGAACTCTGATTAAAAGACAAAGATCTGAAAACACTATTCAAAGCTTATGCCTAACCTGTTGGCTCCAGACTCCGAATATGTTCTTCAATTTATAATCAGACTTCAAGAAGTAAAACCTGGAATCAGACTCCAAAATTGAGAATCTATTGAGAATCTGAAAGATGTCTTAGTCACATTAAAGTTTCAAAGATTCAATAAAGAAGTTGTGTGAAATCAAGATCTCAATTTGTCTATTGGCATCCAAAGTCAAGACTCTCAAGATCTCGATATCTGATCTATTGGAACCAGGGGGAGTGTTTTTACTCAAATGGTTCATAGTCAGGATATTCGATCTTCATCAAGTCATTGACTCAGGGGGAGTATCAGAAAAAGGATAAGTATTTCTCACCATTCTAATTTCACTGATTATGATTATATGTACAAAATTGTATCTTCAAAATACATAGTTTTGTCATCATCAAAAAGGGGGAGATTGTAAGAATAAGATTTGGTTCTGCAATATCATCTCTGAGTTCTGATGATAACAAATGGGTATGATTGTATGAACAATTTTGTTGTACTAATGTTTGTTATTGTTGAGTACTTAACAAACAGGTTCTGCTTCTGATGAATGGCGTGGCCAAGACATTAGAAGAGAATTAATTTTCCACTTCTATGCTACACAAGTTCTGTTGAACAGTAGAAAGACACTCCAAAAGGCTCTGAAGTGTAAACTCTGATATTTGTCTGGAGAAACCAATCAAAAGATCTGAAGACAGAAGTTGTTACTTATGTCCAGATGCTGAAGACTCAAGCTTCTAAAGATAACATGTTCCAAAGAAACAAAGTTAGAAGATCTGAAGACAAAGTTTCTACTGAAGTCCAGATGCTGAAAGCTTGTGTTTCTATTAATGAAGTTATAAATATAAGAGTTCTGAAGACCAAGTGCTGAAGACTCTAAAAGAAAGAAGGTCTAAAGACTCTAAAGACTTGAAGTTCTAAAGACCCAAGGTTCCAAGAAAAGGTTCTCACGACCAAGTGCTGAAGACTCTGAAGACACAATTCTGAAAACTCTTAAGACTTGAAGTTCTGAAGACCTGATGTTATGTTCTCGCTTCTAAACTCATGCTCGCAGAAGCCTCTGAAGTGCAACAGGAAAGAAGATAACGTTAACGTGGTACAAATAGTACATGGTACAATCAACGTTTCATTCCACTACCATGAAAGGACGGACGCGTCGCTCGATCTTGTCCCCCACATTACTGTTTAAGCTGCCAATGTTTATGGAAATTCCAAGAGTATCCCTCAACGAATACATTATGCTAATGGCTATATATAAAGGTTTTAAGACTAAAAAAGAAAGCAACCAACTAACGAAATATTCACGCGCAAATAATGTTCATTGCTTTCACGTTCTTAAGTCACTGTTCATAAAATAGTTTACATACTCAGCTTTTTAGAAGCAACATTCTTGTAAATAAAACTTGTATTCAAACTCTTGTTTGATATTCCTTAAGGGACCGGGTAGGTCTGAATCCTTAAGAAGTCTAGAGCTTGTGAGTTTTAGAATTTGTTAGTCACTTGTGGGTAGCTTGTGCATTGTTATAATCAGGTTAATTATTAGTTAATATTCCTTAAGGGACCGAGTAGGTATGAATCCTTAAGAAGGCTAGGGCTTGCGAGTCTAGAGGTTGTTAGTCGCTTGCGGGTAGTTTGTGAAAATTATAATCAATTTGGTTATAGTGAATTAAGTCCTCGATTGAGTGAGGCAAAATTACCTTGGCGGGTGGACAAGACTAGCTTGATAATTTTCAAGTGAACTAGTATAAACATACACTGTTCTTTACTTCATGTTCTTACTTATTGTTATTATCAATAGTGAAGTAAAAAAGCATTTTAACTTAAAAGGGGAATATTTTTTAAAAGAATTACTTTGTTTTAAAAACCTAATTCAAACCCCTCATTTCTTGTGTTTTTCACACCTTAAACTTCCTCATCCTTCACTACTTGCACGAATGATTCCCACACCTGTAACATAAGCACTCAAGATATCAACTATATAAGGGCCGATTAATTTCGACTGCAAACAATGGCTTCTCTTTAACAGTGCCAATCCAATACAAACTGAATTTTGGCTCTCCTGAAAACATCGGCTGGATACCTGAAACATCAACAACAAAAGACATTGAAACACCTAAGTAATATTTATAAGCCTTCATATTGCTTTTTAACTGCAAATGTTGCAAAATGCAAAAGATGCTGTAAATTTATATCAATGACAAAATAAAATTATGAAATCAACGCCGCAACTAATTCAAATTAAAACATCATATTCAGATCAAAACATGCTGAGAAGTATGTCTGTGTTTCCGACTTGGCTGACCCTACAAAGTTTCAATGGACTTATACTTGGAGCCTGTGAATGTGATTTCTCTAACTGTATATTAAGTTTTGAATTTATGGTTGCTCGGTCCAAGAACCTGTCAAAACATAACTAAATATAACATTTTGATATGTATGTTTCAATGATAATTAATGTTAAAAAAACAAAGTTTCAGTTGTTTCCTTCCTACATCATCAGATGTCATTACATCATAACTTTTATTTGCTAAGACATGGTGATCTCCTCCACAGGAAGGGTAGACTACATAAAGTTATGACAAAAGAGTAAGTTCTCAAGTGCAACGGAAAGTAAGAATTGACTGGTTAGAAGTATAGTCTATAGCTCTTTTTTTAAGAGTAAACATTACAATTTTTAACAAAATAAAACATAAAGCATTAATCAATGTGTTGGCAGTTACCTTGCAAAACTAAATAAAGCATCTTTCAACTAATATTTTAAAAGAGTTGCAGCACCAACATAAGACCAGATCGAACAATTGAATTCATCATGAAGCACATTGTCATGGAAGTCAATATTAATATCAATATTTGATGTAGCTGTCGAACACATAATTACTTCACCTATTTGATTTGTAGTTTACTGATACTGCATAATCTATTTCAAATAATTGATCAGTACTGGTGAATATACTATGATGTATAGGTATGAGTACAATACCCGGTGCGGGTACTTGTACCGGTACGAGATACAATTTTTTAAAAAAATCAAGATACGAGTACATTAATACAAAAATAAGAATTTTCTATAAAATATACGAATATATAGTTAAATTGTTAGGTTCGTAACAATAAATCACTATAAAAATTTTAAAAGTTAAAAAATAATATTAAGATACAATAACAAAGAAATTAAAACAACTAAATTTACTACATTGATATTTAAGAAAACTACAAGTTTCATTCAAAATTTAATATTGAGAAAAATGAAGTACCACCAGTACAATACGAGTATCTGGTACGGGTGCGTACCCGGTACCGGTACTTCACCGTTTTTAAAGTACCCATGCTTCAGAGGTATTTGAGTAGACAAATATTTCACAGTTTCAATGATACTGCATAATCAGTTTAAATAATTGGCAGCTTTGGATAACGATGAATCCTAATCTAAAACAGCTTGAGCTTTAGATAATGATATTGCATACCTTCTCTCAATCTTGTGCCTGCTGATAAAGCTTGAGAAGCACGGTCACTTCCTGATAGATCCACAAAATTATGTTCAAAGAAACTAACTTTTGATTCATTTCATCTATCCAACAACAAAAGTAATACACACAAACACATATTTGTCCCCCAGAAGAAATGAAAATCTTAGCACACTGACTAAAAGTGCGTCAGATTTTGCAGCGCCTACAAAATCACTTGGATTCCTTTCAATTGTCTGCAGAAAATCATCAACTTTTTATTTTAGGAAAATTTGGGGATACAATATTCAATTTTAATCTCAATTTATAAATTATTTAGAGATAAAGTGAATACCGGTCGAAGAATTTGATGAGATCTGGAGCTTGTTAATTCACAGTCTTCGTTTTATTTGATGCTGAATATGAAAAAGGATGATTAATTTACTCCTAACACAATGATAGACTTAAGAAACACCTGTTCTAATTCAGTTTCATAGCTCCTTCTTACTGAAGAAACAGCCCGAACAACATCAAAATTATTTGACAACAACCTATCACCCAGAAATTTCAAACTGAAGCTGTAAATCTAACTTTTTTATATTATGTAGTTGTTGATTAGAATAAGCAAAAATAACACTGAAAAACAACCTGTAAGAAGAGAAAGAATCAAGAAACCGACGAAGATATTTCATCGAACACTTTGTAACAAAGATTGAACGCAAAACCGACGAAGACATTTCATCGAGCACGACTGAGGCAGCGTATTTTGAGTGTTACCTGTCATAACCATCGATTTTCCCCTTCAATTGTTTTACTTTGCAGTGACAAATCAAATTCAATTCAGCAGAAAACATTGATGATTGAATCTAATGTAACAATCGATTGATTAAACAAAAATGATTGATTTTACTCTATTGAAATCATCACGCAAAATCTGAAATCTAAATTGAAGTAGAGGAGAAGACGGAAGAAAGAGAGAGAGAGGATTGAAGAAGAAGAGGTGACATAAGAGAGAAAGGGATGGGAGAAGAAGAGGCGTTGAGATGTGTGGTATGATGATAAGGTTGAAAGAAAATTAAGGGTTTAAGTTCTAATAATTTTGCATTAAAAACATATGTGTTTTATCTTACATTTGATCTTCTTAGTGGCCCAAACAATTAAAATTTCACGTGTTTCATAACAAATAAAGTTTAATTAATTTAAAAATATAATATAATTATATTAATTAAAACTTTCCTTTTATAACATAAATAAAAATATAAAAATATATGAGAGAGTGTCAAATGACAAACTTGTCAAAAAAAACTTATCTTACACTATTATAGTGTATAAATACATCTAAAACAATGAAAATGCTAATTCCTATTCTTTCAAAAACAATGAAACCTAAAAAAAACATACTAAAAAGCAAAAAAATGGAAAACCAAAAGACAGAAGTAGAATATTGTTTTCTTTATTAGGCTTCCACAGAGAATAAATCATGAAATATCAATGAAAGTGTTTTTTTAAGTTGTTACCATTATTAAATGAACTGACGAATTTATAATAGTGTTATGCAGTTACCCTTGTATAGTTATATTTGGAGAGAAGTTTATAAAAAGTTGAAAAAAACCAACTCTAAGAGTTATACACGTCAGGGATGATTACCACGTTCATCTTTAAAAAATTTCAGCTTTTTATTTTTATTTTTTTTTTAAAATTAAGTAAATTGTAATATTTTAAATGGTAAAATGAGAAGAAAAATAGGCCAGCCCAAATTGTTTATTTCAAAGATTAAAATTAATAATTTTGAAAATATTATTCCAAAAAATATTATTATCAGGAACTTTATTCCTACTTTTATGTTTGATAAATAATTTAAAATTTCAAAAATATTTATAAAATATATTTTATTTAAAAATTTAAAATAAAAAATAAAAGAGTTAAATATTGGTGATTACGTTTCTTATTTTCATGGAATAAAAGATTCTCATTCTAATGTATAAAAAATAAAAAAAATAAAGTGTAAATGAAATTCCCAAGAATAAAAAATTTTAAAATCAATTATTGAAACAAATATGGGAATTCAAAAAATTTAAATCATATTAAACAATTCTTGATAGTAACATACAAACCAACTCAATTGATTTGAATTTGAATTTTTTTATTAATAACTAATTATTAAAATAAAATTTCGTAAATAACCGCGTTTTGGAAAAAAATACGCAAATAACCATGTTTCAGATGACTCTTCAAAGGAGGAGCCATCTGAAATGGCGCATACACCTATATTTTAAGGGGAGGCGCCATCTCACTTGGCGCCTATGTGCTTAGGGCATGCCCTAAGCCAAGTGAGATGGCGCCTAGGTGTATTTTTAGGGCAAAAATTATTTTTTTTTGTCCGGTGCGTTGCGTGTTGGATAGAGGATCAACAAAATGGACTTTTTATTATAAAAAAAAAATTACATTCAACTGTATTACATTAAAATAACAGTAAAAAAACAGATTAAAAAAATGGATAAAAAAAAACAGGAAAAAAAAACAGATAAATCAGTGATCCCCCGGAACCCGGTAATGACCCCCGGTTCCGCAGCCCCGTCCTCGCCTTTCTCGTGCTAGGTGTCGTCGTGTTTCCTGCTGCGGCAGGTCGATGGCCCAGCGAAGTCAATGCGGTCCGGATCCATAAAATCAGTCAGATCTTCATATCTAGAAGATCCGCTTTGGTACAGTCGGTTACCCATACCCTCAAAGTTTGGTCGTGTTGGCGATGGGTGGGGTTCCATAGTGGGTCTGTAGCATTGATCGTCTGAGTACGGTGGGTAGAAAGGAAATGGATCTTGGGGTGTTTGGTATTGAGGATGTTGGGTGGTTTGGTGATATTGTGGTTGATGGTAGGTTGGGTCGGTTTGTTCGTAATCTTCCGACATTCCCATATCAGGGCTAAGGCTGGATGTTGAGGGGCCCATATTGGGATATGTGGAAGACTGAAATTGTGTGTGGGGTATGCGGGTGTGCTGGTATTGGGATTGGTATTGTGGTTGGGTGTGAGGCATATCGAGGTATTGGTAGTGTGGTGGTGATTGTGGTTGGTTGTGTGGCATTTGAGTGTAGTTGTGTTGTGGTGGGGACTGTGGTTGGGTGTTTGTGGGTCTGTTTCTTCTTGGGGGTTGGTGGGAGGTTGATGGGTTTTGGGTTTGTTGTTGGGGAACCGAGGGTTGTGCCCATTGTGTGCGTGGGTCAACCAAGTACCTTGGATGAGACACGTGCATTTCAGGGTTACTAACCGACCTGTACCAAGACAAATATTGATCCGAGTGTCGCATATTACCTTGAATTAGGAAAACTGGGAATTGCAAGACATAGCGGTGACGCCTCTGCCACATCTTACACCACTCTGGAGCGAAGTCTTTCCAATTGGTAAGACCCCACTGGGCGTCGACCCTTTTAAGATGCCATGGGGACAAACAAGTTGGATCACTTGGTATCTCTTGATGCATTCCGAACTGCATCTTCACACGGTCGCTGTGGTGTATCTCCACAATGTTGAACCGAATGATTGCAGTCTTCGCGGTCCAAGTTGCTGCATCCTCCGGGTTTGGATTATGGCCCAAACCCAAATATGGTCTCCAAACGAACTGCGATAAAATTTAAATCAGGTTAATGCAAAAGTAATGTATAAATAATTTAATTGAGTAAAAGTTAAAAGCTATGACGTACGTCATCCGGGCCTAAGTGATCCAACAGATTGCGGTAGAGTGCGACATTGAATCTTGGATTCTTGCCGTAATCCATACCCCTCACGCAGTATCTAAAGGAAATGAGAAACATTTTATTCTTAGCATATATTTGGTGAAGAGATGAATAGTTATAAATGCTATAACTTGATGACTTACTTTGTTGCGTACGGGAAACCGAAAGTGTTGTTGTTGACGGGGTTTAAGGACTCCATCCTCCACCAACCCCAGGCTTGTAGTAAAAAAGCGCACCCATAAAATGTACATTTTTCCTTGACTGCGTTTTTGCACAAGGAACTGTATAGGTGGGCTAAAACTGCAGAACCCCAACTATATTTTCTTGTTTTTTCAAAATTTCTTAGTAAATGTAAATACATAAAATTTACACTATTTCCCGTACTTTCGGGAAATAAAAATGCACCAAAAAGTATCATAAGATAAGTTCTGGCTTTTACTACCCTGTCATTCTCGGAGGAATTTTCATTTAATTCCAAACTTGGATAATGACTTTTCAGCTCAGTGAGTAGTATTCCCTGCCCTCTCGCACCACCACCTTCTACCATATCCCTGCCCAACAGTTCTTTACACTGAGAGTTGGGTTGTTGAACTGACCCGTTCACGGCCTTACCGTCGACAGGGAGACCTAGTAGCATGTACACATCCTCTAGCGTGATGGTACATTCACCTATTGGTAGGTGGAATGTATGGGTCTCCGATCTCCACCTTTCCAACATTGCAAGAATGAACTTCGAGTCAATGGTGCAGTTGGAGATCTTTATGACATGTCCAAAACCTGCGTATTCCAGATATGGGACGATAAATGGGTCGGGAGCCAGGTAGTTGTGCGAACGGAATCTGAATCTTTTTGTGTCCTGAGTTCATAACGTAACATGTGTAAGATTAATTAAGATGAACAACGCGTTATTTGAAGTATGAAAAATGTATAACCAAAAAAGAAACTTACAAATGCGGCAATGTTTTCCCTTGTGCCTCTGTGAGTATCGCCCATTGTTAGAAGAGCCATTGTTTAAAATGCTTGATAGTATGAAAGACTTAGGAAGAGATAGAGAGTATGATAGACTTATGAAATATTTCGTAGCAGAGAGTGAGACTTGTGTGGGTGTGAGAGATGTATCATATGGTATGTATTTATAGGCAAATAAATTTGATATAGTGGTTGCTTGTGCTTGCATGTCTGCGAAGTGTCACATTTGCAGGCTAGGTGGCAGCCTAGGGGGTTACACATATGCATGCATGCATGTACAAAAAATGAAATGTGTCACTCTTGCAGGCTAGGTGGAAGCCCATGCTTGTATCACGATTGGACAGTAAGGGAGACGCCATTGGACTTGGTGAAAGAGTACAAAAATGAATGGTGTCGCCACCCCAATTGGCGAATAAGAGGTGTCCTTTGTTGCAGCCTAGGCTCAGGCTACCTGACAGCCTTTGGGATTCCTTGCATTAGTGCATGTAAGTCCATTGGAGTTGATGGGAGGAGACTTACAAAATAAATGTGTAGGTGCAGACTTGGGGCAGGCTAGGTGGCAGCCTAGGGGGTTACACATATGCATGCATGCATGTACAAAAAATGAAATGTGTCACTCTTGCAGGCTAGGTGGCAGCCCATGCATGTATCACGATTGGACAGTAAGGGAGGCGCCATTGGACTTGGCGAAAGAGTACAAAAATGAATGGTGTCGCCACCCCAATTGGCGAATAAGAGGTGTCCTTTGTTGCAGCCTAGGCTCAGGCTACGTGACAGCCTTTGGGATTCCTTGCATTAGTGCATGTAACATTATTGGCAGCCTTGGGGGGTTGCATCATTACTTAATTGAAATTTTTAGCCTTACGTTTATCATAACATTGATTCACATAATCTGTCAAATCTTCCAACCTTCAAACGTTCTTACAACCAAACCTTCAAACCTGCAAACAATCAAACATTCCAACCTTCAAATCACTCATAAAATTCAAACATTCCAACCTTCAAACATTACCGCATTCAAACCTTCATACAATCAATAAACCTCAAACATTCCAAGCTTCAAACCTTAAAATAATTCTACGCAATGGCCTCTTCACCACAATTTGTCGTCAAAGCACATTTCAACGGTGAGACATACATTTGTCCCACCGCTGGGTTTTTGTTTAGAGACACAGACAACATCCGATTTCTCTTAAACGGGAAATCCAATTTTTCGTACTTCAAAAAAAGATTGGAGGCCAAACTTGAACGAGACCCGGTGTCCCAGATATTTTATCAGAATCCAGTTTTCTTTGGAAACAACCAAGTAATTTTTTATAAGGTTGAAGTTCAAGATGACGAGGATCTCCAGAATATGATTTCCAGCCATGTTTATTCCGGATACGACTCTATTGAGTTGTACGTTTTGCTGCGAGAGCCTCAGGTGACACAGGAGGTTGATCCTTTGGAGAATGAACAAGTTGAGGTAGATGCAGTTGATGATGAAGAAGAAGATAACAAGTTAGAGTTTGATGAAATGGTGAATGATGATTCCGACGATGATGGCATCCCTAGTATTCCTGCAAACGAAATCTACACACCACCTCCGCACATGACAAACTTCAACATGGGCGGAGATGAACCTTCTACTGACTTATTTTTCAATCCGTATATGCAGTCAGATGAAAATTTAAAAGAGAAGGACAAGTTTCGTAACAGAGAGGAATGAATCAGGGCCATTAAAAAATTTCACATGCTCAACTGGTTGATTTTAAGGTGGATCGTGTCAACCCGGAAAGGTACAAGATCAAGTGTGTCCACCCTGACTGTATGTTCAAGCTGACCGCATCATACAGATTAAGGGGTGACTGTTGGGTCATAGGTTCCATGACTACCCACACTTGTGTAAGTTCCACTCAATCACAGGACCACCGAAAACTCAACTATGATCTAATCTGTCAAGAAATCCTACCCCTGGTCAGCAATGACCCATCTTTGAAGGTGAAAACAATCATCTCCCACATCACCATGATTTTTAACTACACTCCGTCTTACCGTAAGGCGTGGTTAGCAAAGACTAAGGCGATTGAAAGGGTGTACGGAAACTGGGAGGAGTCATACCGAGAACTTCCCTACTACCTGAATGCACTCAAGACATATTCTCCAGGTAGTGTTTACGTTCTGGAAACATTGCCAGCGTACGCCCAAGATGGTAGTCTACTGAATGGCAACATAATATTCAGTTGCGTGTTTTGGGCATTTCAACCATGCATCACAGGGTTTGCATCATGCAAACCAATTATACAAATTGATGGGACTTGGTTGTATGGGAAGTACAAAGGCACGCTATTGATGGCAGTTGCACAAGATGGCAACAACAACATTTTCCCCATTGCCTTTGCCCTTGTCAAGGGGGAGACCGGTGGTGCTTGGAGCTTTTTCCTGAAAAATCTGTGGACACACGTGGCTCCTCAACCAGATCTCTGTTTGATCTCGGACAGACATGCCTCCATTGAAAGTGCCTATAATAATCCAGTAAATGGTTGGCATGACCCTTCTTCTACGCATGTCTATTGCGTTAGGCATATCGTCTAGAATTTCTCGAGGGAGGTCAAGGACAAAACATTGAGGAAAGCGGTTATGAATGCGGGATATGCATTGACACAACCCACATTCAAATATTACCGTAACGAGATCCGTTTGTCTAATCCGGAAGCCGGTAGGTGGATCGACAATATTCCGGTGGAAAAATGGACTAGGTCATACGACAATGGCCAAAGATGGGGGCATATGACAACAAATCTTATTGAATCAATGAATGGGGTATTCAAAGGCATATGAAACCTCTCAATCACTGCCTTGGTAAAATCTACGTATTTTAGGATGGCTGCGTTATTTGTAAAAAGAGGTGAAATGTGGAATGCGGTGTTGCAATCTGGACAACTTTGGAGTAAAAGCTGCATGAAATACATTAAGGCTGAAAGTGCTAAAGCCAACACTCACATGGTTATACGGTTTGACCGACACAGCCACAACTTCATTGTGAAAGAGACAATCGACCACAATGAAGGCCTGCCAAGACAAGAATATAGGGTTATTTTACCTTCTCAATGGTGCGATTATGGCAGGTTTCAAGCATTTCGTATGCCTTGCTCTCATGTCATTGCCGCTTGTGCTCATACCCATCAAGACGCGCTGCAACTTCTGTCAAACGTTTACAAATCTGAAACGTTGCTCAACGTTTACAACAACAACTTTCCTTTGGTAGCAAAACTAGATTATTGACCTGCATACGACGGTGAAATAGTGTGGCACAATGACCAAATGCGAAGGAACAAGAAGGGTCGTCCCAAAAGTAAGCGCATCACAACAGAAATGGACGATCTTGACAGGTTGGAAAGAAAGTGTGGTTTATGCTGTCAGGTCGGACACAATCGCAAAAACTATCCGAATTGGGCGTCTGGCTTGACCATATAAATATTGTAATACATAAAATCTTTTCATAATTGTGTTGTAAACATTTGGGTTTTCCATTAACAGATTTTGCTACAATTAATAAAACGCGTACATAAATAACTAACGATATTCCATCTACGAAATTACAACTGTTAACACAATTTCATCTGACCCATGCATCATCAACATTACATCGCTGTCTGTTTTGACTTCCTCCAACCACACATTAGGTCTTCCTGTCGCATATGAGGTTGTTGTTCGTTTTCGCTGGATCCTTCGAATTTTTCCCCCCTCCGCAATGTCTCCATCTAGCCATCGCATCAACTCCCGCTTCAGACGCTCCATGGAGTGAATGTGCCAGAATTTCATTTTCATCGCAGGTTTCGTGGCGGAGAAGATAACGTAATCGTCTCTGCTAAAAATCATAGGCGACGTCATGACGCAAATACCAGAGTACAAAATAAAAATACAGTGCGAGAAAGTGTGAGAAATTTCGGAGAAACGGACGAATTATTTATAAAACAGCATTTTGCCCTAGTTTTGCCCTAGGAGCCAAGTGAGATGGCGCTTCCTCTCACTTTTAAGGAGCATGCGCCATCTCACTTGGCTAAAAGCCAAGGGAGGCGCCAAGTGAGATGACGCCTAGGGCAAAACCCTAGGTGGAGGCGCCAAGTGAGATGGCTCCTCCTTTGTGGAGTCATCTGAAACATGATTATTTGCGTAATTTTTTCCGAAACCCGATTTTTTGCGAAATATTATTTTAATACATGATTATTAATAAAAAAAATTCTTTTAATTTACTCAAAAATGGAATTGGTGTGTTTCCCTTAGTGAAACACAACAAACAAAACAAAATTCTTAACCAATAACAAAGAGATCAATTTGATGTTTTAAGTTTTTGGAAAAAAAAAAGAAAGAAATTCAATAATGGAACAGTGTAGAATAGATTTAAAATTTGAGAAAATAAAATACCTGATTTTTGAACATTTTTTGTTTTGGATTTTGATGTTGAGGTAAATCCATAAACATATGAAACTCAAAAAAAAAAATTTAAAAAAAATAGTAATAATAATAACCACTGTGAGAAACAAAATATGAAGGTTCATTTTTTGAGGTTTGAACATTCACTGTCTCTCTATTTTTGTTTTTGTGTATGTAAATGTTTTTATATGTTCTTTTTTCCTTCTTCAAAGGGTAAATTGGTCAATTGGGGATGTTATTATGGTAAGGTGGAAGCGCAAGCGCACGACAAACATGTGAGTTTCTCCAAAAAGAGATAACTTTGTATTACAAAATATTCTTATATTTATGTTCCTTTTTGGTGAATTTACTTTTTTTTCTTCTTTTTGTTAAATGACAGAAAGTTGTTGCAATTGCATTAGTATGTAGCCAATTTCAAGTAGGCATGTTAATGGGATATGTCGGGACGGTTTTTATCTTTTACAAATTTAAATTTGAATTTGAATTTTTAAACAATTCGTATTTTTCACTCAAAATTTAAACGGGGATGGAAAATTAAAACTCAAATCTGTTCTAAATGAATTTGGGTTGAGTTCGGACATCTCCGCCCAGCCACCATATATTTAGTAATTTTTTTAAAAATTATTCTAAAATTAAATTACATTATAAATTAAAATAAAATAATCTTAAAAAATTACAAATTATCAAAATATTGACCAAATATTTAATATTCTAAATTATAAAAAATAAATAATAATGTACATATAAAATAAACGGGACGAGTTCGGGGTGGATATTAATGTCCCATTATCCGACCCATTCCCATATTTTGTAATGGGAAAAAACTCAAACTCAAACCTAAATCCAGTCAAATCGGGTTTTCGTCTTCAACTTCGAGGCATGTTCGGATGGATACCCGCGGGTACGAGTTTTGTTGTCATTTCTAATTCCAAGTAATGAGAACAAGTTGAAATTTGGTCAATGATATGTATTGGGGTGAATTCAATGCTTTTTAAAACCAGATTGAAAGGAAAGAGAAATAGTTATATGAAAATAGGAGCAGATTACTAGAGTTTTTCCAATTTATCGATAACTTTGAAGTGGTGGATTTGCCTTTAGGGAAAAACTATTTTACTTGGATTGATTTGGAGGGGAGTTCTATGAATAGATTGATATGTTTCTTCAATCAAAAGGTTTAGTACATAAGTGGAAGATTGTATATCAAGTGGTTGGGGAGAGGGAAGTTTTAGATCATACACCTATATGGCTTGAAGCAAATAATGTCAATTGGGGGTCAAAATATTTTAAGATCTTCCCTTGTTGGTTTAAGCATCCAGAATATGAATCCTTTTGGAGTGTGTGTGGAAAACTAGTTTTAGTGTTTGTATGTTCTGATGTCACATGTCTTGACATGTTGGTTTAACATTATGATAGGACTGTGTGCTACTGCTTTTGGGAGAGCAACTGTTTGTGGTTGCTTGCTGTATGAAAATATTCAGGGGGAGCATGATAGTTTGTCATGTGCTTCTGCTGCTGCTTCTGCTGCATGTGCTCTAATTTAGGGGTTTTCCCTTGAGGGGGGGGGGGGGACTTATTGTGTATGATAGGGGGAGTCATAGACCTGTCTGATTGCACAAGTTTTTTAGCTGTGTTGTGTTTTTACAAAGTTTACATGTATTCATGTAACTTGTGTTTATGGTTTTATTCCTCTCTCCAGGATTTGTATGCAAAGATTGTTTTAGTCAAAATTTGCCAAAGGGAGAGATTGTTAGGTCTGTGATTTTATGGTTGACAATAATTTTGGTAAAATAAAGAGTTGACAATTTTTTTATCAAAACATGTTTCATGTGGAAAACATGTATTGCAGCCTAATATTGAGCAAGATGTCATAACATCTTGACCAGCTGGTACAACAGAGTTTGCTGATACTTTATTTGACAGATGTTTTATCAGATGTTGTAACATGTTACAATAAAACATCATAACAGTACAACTGATATATAACCTTGAAGGTTTGATTGAAAAATATGAGTTTCTGGAAGATTCTAGTACTCATACAGGCGTAGAGAATCAAGGGTTCTTTAGGAACATGTGCAAATTTGATTTGTTTCATAAAAAGGATTTTGAGACTTTTTAGGAAACTTTTGAAGATTCATTCCTATTATTGTGGAGAATATTTTGCAGGGATTTATAGTTGAATATTGGATTTGATTGAAGAGTCCAAGCCAGTCCAAGCCCAACTGTAAAAGTCTATTTAAGGAGTCTTATTTGACCTAGTTTTTTAAGCATTGTTTTTTTTAAAACCGTATGCAAATAAGGGTTTTGGGTTTGAGTATTCCTTAGTTTTTCCGTGTGCTTTTGTACGTACCCATGTATCTTTTGATACATTTGAGTTGACTGATTATTACTTGTTTATCAAGTTATTGTTCTCCTCTAAGCTTTTAAGCAAAGAGTTGAGTATTGTTCTTAGTGAAGCTTTTAAGCAAGCTAAGTGTTATTTATTGGAAGAGTGATCTTCTTTTTGGTTTCTTGAGAAATTTTCTGGAATTGGAATTGTTTGATATCACTGCGATGATAGGGAGTGAAATGGGTTCTCATATCTAGGAGGTTCCTAGGTAGAAATTGCATTGGATAGAGATTAAGTGAGAAGTTGTAAACTGTGACTGTTTAGCTTCAAATTGATGATAATGATAATGGATTTCCTTCCTTGCTTGGTATCCCCCATAGTAGGTGAAGTTGCACTGAACTGTGTTAACAATTGATTGTGTTCTTTAAGTTTCTACAATTTACTTTTCTGCATAATCTTTCTATTTTCAGCAATTCTATTTTCCTATCAACAAATGTTATAACATCTGTCTTGACATTGTGTGTTGTTGAGACGTCAGTTTTAACTTCTGTTATTACAATGCCCGAATTTCAGGATTCATCTGAGTGAAAGCTTCAAAGAATGATGGGTTCGATTGGAGGAGTATCATGAGACAAATGATCAAATTGGTAAATCTTGGGCCACAACATGTTCGCAATTTGGATTCATTCGAGTGAAGTCTTTGAAGAACGGGGATTCTTGCAAAGGAGTAGTGTGACACGAAGGATCAAATTGGAAGTATCAGGTTCACTTAATCGAGCTCAAGATCAAGGGGAGAGAAGAAGGTAGGATCGATAACATACTTATGGTTTTGCTTGTTGGATTACTATTTGTTCTCTTGTGTCAACATTTTGAAAATGTTAATTTTCATTATCTCAATTCCGAACAGAATTGGGGGGAGACGTACCCATAACGATGCTGATTGGGGAATTGCCTAAAAAAATCCCTGTGTCTCTCTCTTTCTCTCTTACTCTCTACTTTATGTTTTATTGCAAATTGTAAAAAATTTGATTGTGCGTTGGATACATCAATATAATCTCTTAGGTTAATACCATAAACTATTTTGTTGATTTGATTATAATCTTTTTGATTGTAATTGGTTTCTAACAACAACAAAATCATACAAAAATATGGTTTGTCTCGATTGCACTCCAAATGTTCGACAAATTGCCTTAGATAAATTTTATCAATTATTTCACTGGAAATTGATTGCTATAGTGTGGTTTATTCAAAGTTGGTTTGCTGGAAATATATTGGTTATTTTTCTCATCATACGTAAATTCGTTCTATCAGTTTAACACATATCTGGTCTTTTCGATAACGATTCACATAGACGATTGTCGATCAAGATTTGTTTCCGTGCGACATAGTTTAAAAATTTTTAAAATAGAATTTTAAATAGAAAATTTTATTTGAGATCTATTCAACCCCCCTTCTAGATCGTAGTTGTAACACCCTGGTTCTTGAATTGATGTCTTATAATTAATTAATTATTTAATTGCATATGTTGTGTGATTTGTTTGATTATTGGGATATAAGTGGGAGTGATAATTAATTAGAATTATTTAAATAATAGTTCTATATAGTTTATTAATAAAATAATTTAGATAAATAGAATAACATGGTGTACAAAGGATTAAATGGCAAAATTGGAAAATGGGTGAATATTGAGGACATAATAGAGAGTTAGAGGAGTAAGTGAAGGTAGAAGTGGAAAAACATAGAAAAGAGGTATTCATAAAAGGGAAAATAGAGAGAAAAGTGATGTCAGTTATACAGTACGTGAAATTGAGAAGAAGAGAAGAGTGATACGACAAAAGAAGGCTTAATAAGAATCATCTATCCATAGAGCTTGAGAATCAAACTTGTAAGGAATAACAAGGTAAGAGTGGGTAATGGTTTTCAATTGTGAATGATGTAAGGGAATGGTAGACATAGGGTTTGAACATTATTTGGGTGTTGATAATTTTATGATGATGAATTATTGTATGGTTGATTGTTGATGAATTATAATGATGAATTATTGTATGTTGATCTTTGATGATTTATGCCTATGATGATGAGCCGTTGTGCTGCAATCCTTGATCCCATGAGATGATGATTTATATGTTAATTATGATGAATTTATGTGTTGATGATGATGAATTGATGAATTGATGTTATTGTTTTTTTATGTTGTTAATCCACGAGTCTACAACATCATAAGTGATTTTTAGAATGTTAAGATAACTGAAACCTGGGATTGTGATGATATAATTTCGTAGTATAGGTTCTATCATAATAAACCCGTGTAAAAGTGATTTTAAAAAGTTATTTTGTGGCAAACATAATAGTATGTGCCGACCTATACATTTTATGTGCCGACACATAGCCTTTAGAAAAGCGTTTTTTGGGAAATATGGTAGTATGCACTGGCCTGAAATACTTATGTGCCGGCACATGCAAGATAGACACTACATGCTTAAATACAATAATACATGTGCCAACCTAAAACTCATATGTGTCTGCACATGCACTCAGATTTTGCCCAAAAATGCTACTTTTTCCATACGATTTCGATTATAACTTTTTAACCGTATATCCAAATAACAAACCGTTTGAAGAATTGTAAAGCTAATAAACAGAACTATAACATGGTAAATATAGGAGAATAGTTTGACCAGTATTTACATGTGTAAATGTGTTTAGGAATTCAATTGTGTATATGTTCTATTAATGAATTGTTGTACTGTTGCGCTAATGATGTACCATGATGATCTGTTATGATGATGAAACTTGATGTTGTAGCTATGGTGATTAATTTTTTATGTTGTTGCTGTTGTATGTTATAAATTATTGTAACCATGTTATGGAATTTTATGATGTTTTTCTGCGTGTCTCATTTTCTATGGTGGTGTTTCGATTTCAATCTCTATGTTGAAGTTTATTATGTGGACGGTGTTGTTGTGCATATTGAGAGTCCATGCATCCATGCCGTGGAACTTATGTTTTGAATAATGTTGTGGCCTCATTTTCTATGGTGATGGTTTGAGTGTGAGTAGCTAAATCCTTGTCTGAGGGTTTGGTGAAGCGTTACCTATGGTGATGGTGGCAATTTGATGTACTCCAATTCCAAGAGGAAATCAATCCTATGATGGGGATCATGGAGCGAAATGAACCTAAGTGTTCATATTATGGTACCACGTACATCATGTCAGTGTCGTTGCATTAACATTCTATGTGGAATTTATGAGTTTCAATTATGAAGTAATGAAGTGATGTTATTGATGATTGTTGTGTGGCTATTTGTGATGAATGAGATATATGAATTATTTTCTAATGAAATGAAGGTGTGAGTACACGCGATATTGATGTTGCTGAATTGTAGACTATATTTGTTGAAGTTTACTTTCTCTTATATTGTTTATGATTTATTATCATTACACACCTCTTCTTTTTTATGTTGCCTCTATGTGGGTAACATGCAATTTCTTAGGAGTAGAGTTGCTGAAGTAAATGGAAGAATTAGCTATGGAAGTTCCTTCCATTTAGTGTCGTTTATTTATAGTAGGGTCTGCTCTGATCATGTAACATCGGAACATGAACCGTTTTGTGTTATTTACAATTTTTTATTGTTTGTTGAACCCATGTTTTATGTTGTTTAGAGTAGAATATTGTAACTCTCTTTTGTATGTTAATTGAAGTTGAAAAGGGTTTTATGAGACCAATGACATGTTTGCTTACATGTTAGACTATATGTTTTAATTGTATTCTGTTGTGATGCTATTCAAAATGATTGGATGTCGTGTAACATCCCAGGTGATTTATCAGACGTGTTTGGATATCGTGTAAGATCCCAGGTGAGTTATCAGATGTGTTTAGATGTTGTGTAACATCCCAGGTATAAAAATGTGTAAATTAAATATTTATGGTAACCCGTGTTATGGAGCAAGACATGTTATATGTTTTGATAAGTGTGACACCCATGTGGTTATGTTTTTTAATTGAAATATCCGATTATTATTTTGAGGTTTAGAAGGGTGTTACATTTGTGGTATTAGAGCCTGGTTGGTCCGTTCGACCATATTGTCTAATGTTGTTTGTTACTTAGTATACAATATGTGTTTGAAACACGGTCGATACTCGTTTGTTTTTCTAACCATTTTTCTGCAGGAGTGGTATTGAAACAAGTGGAGGAGAAGATTTTGCTTCACTGAGATGTTTCAGGTATGGAGAGTTGGTGTAGTGTATCATTTATTTCAAGAGTGCAAGTGTTATTGAGGTGTTGTTGTTTCCTGCACCCGAAGAGAGTACGAATTTGTAATTCTTATCTGCCGATCAAGTTGGGATGTCTTTAAGGGAAAACTATCATGTATTGTTGATGTTTGTTTCTATGTGTAGAGGGAAATGTGATGACTAACAATATACCAGTGGTGTGTAAATTTCCTGATGTTTTTCCTGAAAGTATTTGCGACTTGCCTCCAGAGCGTGAATATAAGTTCGAAGAAGTGATTAGTTGATGTTTTTGTCTGCTAGGCAAGTATAAGAATTCTTAGATGATGAAGCTCAGATGTTTGCAATGTTTGCATCATTGCACATCAACAGCGGAGCTGCAAGTGTCGATTTACCTTTTGTGTGTGATTTCCAAGATGTTTTTCCAGATGACATTGGTGAATTACCTCTATAGCGAGATATTGATTTTTCTATAAACTTGATGCCTGATACTACTTAAGTGTCTATGGCTCCTTATAGGATGTCAGCGTCAAAATTGGTTGAGTTGAAGAAGTAACTAGAAGAATTGTTAGAGAAGAAGTTTGTTCGACCAAGTGTTTCTCCGTAGGGTGCACCTGTGTTGTTGTTTAAGAAGAAGGATGGCAGTATGAGGATGTGTGTGGACTTCATACAATTGAATAAGGTGGCTATCAAGAATAAGTATTCACTTCTGAGGATTTATGATATGATGGATCAATTAGTAGGTGCATGTGTGTTTAGAAAGATTGACTTGAGGTTTGGTTACCATAAGATTCATGTTAAACTAGATGATATTCTGAAGACAATATTCAGGATGATATATGGTCACTATGAGTATACTGTGATTTCATTTGGAGTATCTAATGTACCAGGCGTGTTCATGGAATATATGAACCAAAATTTTCATCCACATATGGATAAGTTGTGGTGGTCTTCATCGATGATATTTTGATATATTCTAAGACTAACGAAGAGCATGTAGAACATCTCCAAATTGTGTTGCAGGTGATAACGAAGAAGAAACTTTATGCTAAGTTGTCTAAATGTGAATTCTGGTTGAAAGAAATGAGTTTCCTTGGCCATGTGATTTTTAGTGGTGGAATTTTTGTAGATCCTTCCAAGGTTGATGTTGTGTTACAGTGGGAGACTCCGAAGTCTTCTACTGAGATACGAAGTTTTCTTGGTTTGGGTTGTTATTATCGCATGTTTACCTAAGGCTTTTCGAAGTTGGTATTACCTTTGACTCAACTGACTCGAAAGGGTCAAGCTTACATGTGGAATGTGGTGTGTGAAGAAAGTTTTGTGGAACTAAAGAACAAGTTGGCGAGTGCTTCAATATTGATTTTTCCTAATTCGAGTGAGTCTTTTGCAATATATTGTGATGCATCGAAGATGGGTTTTGGTGGTGTACTGATGCTGAATGGTCAAGTTGTTGCTTATGCTTCCAGAAAACTGAAGGTTCATGAGAGGAATTATCCTACACATGACTTAGAGTTGGAAACTGAGGTATTTGTTTTAAAAATTTGGAGGCATTATCTATTTGGCTCCAAATTCAAAGTGTTAAGTGATCACTAGAGTCTGAAGTATTTATTGATCAAAAAGAGTTGCATATGAGGCAGAAGAGGTGGCTTGAACTTCTGAAAGATTATGATTTTTCTTTGAGTTACCACCCTGGTAAGGCTAGTGTCGTGGTTGATGCTTTGAGTAGGAAGTTTTTACACAATGTCGATGCTTATGGTGTAAGAGTTAGAATTGACCGAGAAATTTAGATATATGAGCTTAGTGTGTGAAGAAACTCCTAACAATGTGAAATTGGGGATGTTGAAGCTTACAAGTGGTATTCTTGAAGTGATCAAGGAAGGCCAGAAATATGATCTGAGTTTGGTTGACAGATTGCTGCTAATTAACCAAGTTAACATATGTAATTTTCGAGTCGGTGAGAATGGTATGATGAGGTCCAGAGATAGAGTGTGTGTTCTCGATGTACCAGAACTTAAGAAGAGTATTCTTGAGGAGGGACATCGAAGTGGTCTAAGTATTCATCCCGATGCGGTGAAGATGTATTAGGATTTGAAGAAATTGTTTGGGTGGTCCAGTATAAAGAGGGAAATTCCTGAGTTTGTTTATGCTTGTTTGACTTGTCAGAAGTCAAAGATTTAACACTAGAAGCCTTTGGGTATAATGCAATAGTTGAATATTACGGAGTAGAAATGCGACAATATTTCCATGGATTTTGTGTTGGATTTGCCAAAAACTGCTAAGGGAAATGATTCAATTTTTGTGGTAGTGGATAGATTGACTAAATCGACTCATTTCTTATCGATAAAGATCAATCATCCCATGCAGAAGTTAGATGAGTTGTATATTTAAGAGGTTGTGAGGTTACATGGTATACCTTTGAGTATTGTGTCAGATGGAGATTCGAGGTTTACGTCAAAGTTCTGGGAAGGTTTGCATAAGGCTTTGGGTACTAAGTTGAGGTTGAGTTCTGCATATCATTCACAAATGGTTGGTCATACACAGAGAACTATCCAATATTTGGAGAATTTGCTGAGGGCTTATGTGTTAGAACAAGAAGGTGCTTGGGATAACCATTTTCCATTGATTGAGTTTACTTATAATAATAGTTTCCACTGATTGAGTTTACTTATAATAATAGTTTCCACACTAGTATTGGAATGACACCATATGAGGCATTGTATGGTAGGAGGTTTAAAACTCCATTGTGTTGGTATGAGGCAGGAGAGAGTGTTGTGCTCAGACATGAGATTATGCAGAAGATGACTAAAAGATTAAGATGATTCAAGAGAAGATGAAATCTTCTTAGATTCATCAGAAGAACTTTCATGATAAGAGGAGGAAAGCATTTGAGTTCCAGAAGGAGATCACATGTTCTTGAGAGTTACTCTAGTAACTGGTGTTGGTAGAGATATGAAGTCGCGAAAGGTTACGCCATATTTTGTTGGTCCATAACAAATTTCAGAGAGGACAAGTGGAGTGGCCTATCATATTGCTTTATCACTGTCGCTTGCAAATATTCATGACGTGTTTGATGTATCTTAGTTGAGGAAATACATTCTGGATCTGTCGCATGTGATCTAAATGGATGATGTACATGTGAGAGGTAACCTAATAGTTGAAACATCACCCATGCAGATAAAGGGTCATGAAGTGAAGCAGTTATAGGGTAAAGAGATTTCCTTGGTGAAGGTAGTGTGGGGTTGATCAGCTGATTGAAGTATGACTTAGGAGCATGAGGATTAGATGAGAGATTCGCACGCGACTCTCTTTTCTTCAGGTAATTTTCAGGGGCGAAAATTATTTAAGTGGGGGGAGAATTGTAACACTGCGGTTCTTGAATTGATGTTTTTTATAATTAATTAATTGTTGAATTGCATATGTTGTGTGATTTGTTTGATTATTGGGATATAAGTGGGAGTGAGAATTAATTAGAATTATTTAAATAATAATTCTATATAGTTTATTAATAAAATAAACGAGATAAATAGAATAACATGATGTATAGAGGATTAAATGGCAGAATTGGCAAATGGGAGAATATTGAGGACATAATAGAGAATTAGAGGAGTAAGTGAGGATAGAAGTGGAAAAATATAGAAAGGGGTATTCATGAAAGGGAAAATAGAGAGAGAAGTGATGTCAGTTATACAATACGTGAACTTGAGAAGAAGAGAAGAGTACTAGGGCAAGATATGGTAACTGGTTTTAAATAAGAGTCGGCACCCTTAATTTTTATCTTAAAGGAAGGGAGTATCAAGCAATAACCCTAAAGTTTAGTGATTCTAGGTTTGGACTCGATTCTAGACGAGGGGAAGGTGTTAGGTACTCCTTATCTACCTTGTTCACAAGGATACTAGGTTTTGAAGCGCTTTTTTTTTTAAGGAAATAGGGTTTTTATTTTTATTAGGGGAACTTGCCACTATTTGTTTATCGTATGCCTGCATATCCTCTTACGAGGAATCAGGGTCCCATTTTTTAGTTCGCGGTTGGTTTGTGTTTTTTATCGATTACGACAACTATTCGAATTTCTCGCACGCTTAGCCTATATGTGTGAATGGCGAAGATTTTTAGACAAAGCAGGCAGTCGTTTCAAATACTATCGTAATCTTTTTGAAATTTGATTGTTGCATTGATTTGATTTTGAAAATAATTTATTGTTGGTTAAGATATTTTTTAGAGTTTTAATTGTGAAAATACCTTTAATTAAATGCATGATTAATATAAATAATTTAGTGCAAAAAACATATTTTGAATGAATTTTGGAAAATAAGATTTATGTGATGATAATAATATTATGAGTTTAGAAAATAAGAAATTTGTGTGATAAAAATAATAATGAATATTAGATATATAGTATAATTACGAAAACATATAATATTTATTATAATTAAATAAATAAAGATAGAAAATGTAAAAATTTATAAAATGAAATAAAAAAATTAAGAAAAAAAATTAAAAACGTAGGGAGGGGGTGCAAAATATATAAAGCTGGTAAAAAGTGGGGGTTCTAATAGAAAGGGCATGAATTTATATTTTGAATTCAGATCCCAAACGCCAAGGGATGCGTTTTAACGTTAGTAAGCAAAACAAAGGGGTGTCAATATAGTAGGGCCTTAGTCCAGATTTTTGGACTAGGCCCAAATAAGACTGAGGTGCATTTTTAGGTGCTACAAAAAATGGGAGGGTCGGGTGGCAGTAGGAGGCCCAAATCCAAATATTGGATTGGGCCTGTTTGGCCTAGGGAGCTTGTTTCTACGTGCGCTATAAAAATAGAAGGGGGTGCGTATAATAATGGGCCTTAGCCCAAAAGGTTGGGAGTCCGTTTGGACTCTATGTGGATGGTTACACCGTAATGACATAGACACACACATTGAGACCATATGATGAAGATCGTGAGGTTGTGATTTGAGGAACATGATAGTGATTGTGAGTTAGCATGCACGGGATTGGTAAGCATTGTTATTGTTCTGTTTCACACAACAATTTTCTTTCATTTTTTAATTACTTCTCTCTCTCTCTCTCTCTCTCTCTCTCTCTCTCTCTCTCTCTCTCTCTCTCTCTCTCTCTCTCTCTTCGCCTCCTGTCTCTCTCAAACCTACATCTATAGAAAAAACCCTACTGTCTCTCTCAACCATAAAACAGAAGCGGAATCCTTAACTCTTCTCTCTTCAAATCATGACGACGCCACCCATCTTTACCCCAACCTACACAATAACCTAACCACCCAAACCAAACCCAAAATCATAATAATCAAGAAAAGAAAAATTAAGCTAAGCATTCCGTTTACCTCCAAACGCGATCTTTCGGTGTTTGTTTTATCCGATTTGGGGTTCTGACCTCTTTCCCCTCTTTGTTTCGTGTTTGTAGGTACAACGAATGATAAGGGTAACGAAGATGAAGATAACAACGATGAAAGGGTGGCGGCGGTGGAACAACTAGGGTTTCAGATATTGAAACCCTAGGCTAGCTTTGCGAATTGGTGAAGAAGACAACGCCTCTCCAAGATTTCCTCTCTCCAGCTCCGTAAAAATTTCTCCTCAATATAATTTTTAGTATCGATTCTTCTTCATACCTCTTTCTGTAGATTATTCTGGTTTTTATTGCATTTTTTAGAAAATTAGGATTTAGGAAAGAGTTAAATGTGTCTGTAATGTTGAATTAGGAATTAATTTGGGGTTTGTGAATTAGGAAATAATTTGAAAGTTTGTCTGTAAATTAAGAACATAGTAAATTATTTCTATTTTGTAACTTACCGCATTGATTTGCTATGTATTGATGTTTCAATTTTGTTTATGTATATAGCAAGATAATGTTTCAGCTTTTTTTATTGATTTTGAACAGTAAGTGTTTTATTGATAAGTGCAAATTATAGTTATTTTTGTATATACTTTTTGTTGCACTTATCGAATCTTTATGGTATATATCAGTTGAATAACCCAGCTTTTTGTGTATAAATACATTTAGTTCGTCTATAATGCATTTTCTTGTATAAAGTGTATCGTTTGGTAGTTTTATATTTATTTTGCAGGTATTTGAGCATTGTTGGAGCAATAGGAATAAATCTCAAAGATGAATTTTTGGATCAATAAAGGAATAAGGCCAAGATTGGAAGCCATTGGAAGTTATGCAGAGAAAGCAAAAGAAGTTTCCTTCCTTTCATGGATCGTCGGGCAAAAGGAAGGCGTCGCCGGGTGAAATTTGTAGTCAAATTTCCATGTTATTCTGCCATGCGTCGCTGGGCGAAAGGGAGCGTCGCCAGGAGAAAGTAAGAAAAGTCTACGGGCGATGAATCATGGTCGCCGGGTGACAGTAGATATTTGTTTCAGTTGAGGACGTGGCTTTTCCTGGGCCCTGTAAATAAGATCTGTCACCGGGCGACGCTTTTACATCGTCGGGCGATGGTTGCAGATCATATTTTCTTTACATTTCCTTTTTGTTTCATTTGGAGGGTTATGGTTTTGGGGGGTGATTTTTGTTCTCCCAACTCCATCAACCTCATTTTTTTAGTGGATTAGCTTTGATACCTGTTGTACCCCAAAATTTGCCCTCCTATTTTCCTCAACATTTTCTCATCACAAGACCCTTGGAGCTCAAGATCCAATTAGGGGTTGCTCTGCTCAAGACTCCTCCTTGCACTGTTGACCCAAATTAGGGTTTGTGTTTGCACAAAGATGTTTTGACCTAAAATGCCCAAAGTGACTTTCATGCTTCATGTTGGACTCACAAGTTTATCCATACCAAGTTCCTAGCCTTGATTCCAATCTTTGCCCAATCAATTGGACAGTTGACCTAGAAATCAGCTGTATTGGGGAAAAAGTCAACTGTGGCCAATGGACAGTCAAACCTCATGATTTTTGACCCACATCAACATTATGAACTCATATGGACCTTTTGATCAAGTTTGGATCATAATTCCACAAGAAATTTGATCAGATCATCAAAAGGGCAAAATGGTCATTTTTAGGGTTTTGACTGCACAAAGGCAATTTTTGACTGTTTGGCCTAGCCAATGGCAAACCAAGCTCACATATGGACTCAAGGACCCAATGTCATGGTCTTGACATGTTCAACAAGTTCAAAAGATCCCAATTGCACAAGATTGACAGATGAATTTTCCAGTCAACTGAGCCAAAATTGACTGTATACTGAAAAGTCAAACTTTGAATTTTTGGTCAAAGTCAAGTGTCAAGATTCATTTTTCATCAAAACATGCCAAGTCATGAAACTTGTTCATCAAGAAATCCAAAATCACAAATTAGGGTTTGAAATGAAGAAATTTCATAACTTAGAATTTTCTAAGTTATGAAAATTCCTAATTTTTTCCTAACTTTGTCCCATCTTTTCATCAAGATAAATTTGGATTCAAGGAAAACTCAAAACATGAAAGTTATAGTCCATTGCAAAATCTACAACTTTGATTCACAAAGTTTCCTCAAAAGAAGCTTGTAGCTCAAGTTATGATTTTTGGAATAGGGGTGCAAAACATTCTTAACTTAGAAAAATTTTGACCTATTTTAGGCAGGATTTTTGCCTAACTTCATGGACACTTTTCACATGCTTCCACTTGGAATCTCAACTTGCATTACAAAGATGAATTGTAGTACACATTCCAAGCTTTCCAAAATGTCCAAGAAATCATCAAACAACCTTGTGGTTAGGGAGAATCAAATTTGGCAATATGGGCAAAATTCACTTTGTTCATGGCCAAATTCATGTTCATAACACTTTGCATTTTTGAACTCAGCATGCTTCAAGCTAGATTACAGGCCTTTTATCTCATCCACACTCAATAATTTAATGCAAAACCTTTGTGTCCTAGCATTATCTTGTTCATTAAGCCATTACACAAAAGATTAACCTTAAAATGGAAAAAGCATTTTAGCCATTTTTGAAAAGATTGCTTTATGTCAAGTTCACATATCTTTGAAGTACAAAGAAATCTCAGAGGCACAAGTTATTAGACATATCCCACTGATCAAGAGAGAACTTGGTAGCACATTTGAGGGGCCTAGAGGAGCCTGTAATAGAACTTGACATTCTTGACTTAAAAAACAAGAAACTTGCATAACTAACCACAACTTACATTCCTGCAAGCAAGAACAAAAACAAACTTTCTCCACACACTTCATACTCCCTAACTACCCTGAAACACGACCAAATCATCCCTAATATTCCCTCATCCACAGAAACACCATTTTTCTGCAAAACAGAGTCCCTGTTACAGATTGACTTGGCCAGTCCATTCCTATCGTGCGTTTTAGCTGAAACCTCTTCAAACACACTCACTATCATCCATTGAAGTTATCCCAAGCATTGAACTGGAATTGTAACAACCATAGCCAAGTGTGCCATTTTCATTTTTCATCTGTGCAGGTTGACTTCCATGGAGTGATTCAGAAGGATTCAAGACACACCAAGCATTGGAATAGCATCCCTGGACTTCAAGCAAGCTGTACAAGTCCTCACATTGCCTTGAAAGTACCTCCATTGTTGCACACGATTCCAACTGAACAGGTAAGTTCTTGAACTTCTATCTCTCTATCCAGGCATATCTAGGCTTAGGTTTGTGAAGAAGTTATGTCCTACTCATGGCCCTGAAGCTACCCATATCATTACTTTTCATTTATGTTACGTGTACTAAGAGAATTTTGGAACTGAACATCTGAAAAAAGCTAGGTCAGGAATTGGGGGAGAAGAAATTCTCTCTCATTTCTGAGAGTTAGATCATGTTCTTTATATGTATGAATTCGTGATTTAATGCTCTACATTTTTGGTGTTATGAGTTTTGCTTGAAAATCAAAGAATCAGGATATTTGAATCAGCATGAGAAACACGCGTTTTTCTTGACAAACTGGCTGGAGGTTGAAGAAGCTTGTCCTTTGGGCTGGGCCTGATTCATTTTCCTTTTTACACCACAGTTTCACACATACACCCCCTTGGCCCATTGTGCTTTATTTTTATCATTTTTGATTTTTTTCTTTTTGTTTCTGACTTGTTTATTTTTTGTCAAGACATAAAAAATATTAAAAATATTTTTCACACATTTTTGAATTTATTTTGAATTTATTTGCTTTTATTTGAACTTGTACATATAAAATAACACATATATACTTTTTATTTAAAATACTAAACATAATACAAATCTATTTTATTTTCTGATTTTTATTTTATTTTATCTTTTGAAAACATTTTATAAAAAATATACTTTTTTGTAAATATTAAATATTTTATTTTTGTACATATTTAATATATTTAGTAAATAATATAAATACATATATATATATATATATATATATATATATATATATATATATATATATATATATATATATATATATATATATATATATATATATATATATATATATATATATATATATATATATATATATATATATATATATATATATATATATATATATATATATATATATATATATATATATATATATATATATATATATATATATATATATATATTTATTAGAATATTTAGGATAAAAATACAAAATAATACATTTTTTTATTTTATTAATATTTGATCTCAAAAATACCTTTTTTACAATATACTTCCTTTTATTTATTTTTTGTACATAATTAATAAATATTATATATATTAAATAATAAATACCTTTTATTTAGCAAAATTAGGGTTTTGCCCTAAACATGAAAATATCCAAATTAACCCTTTTTTCATTTATTATTTCACTTGTAAATAATTATATACATTTACACATACACATTTGTTTATTCTTGTACATTACTTCCCATATTACATTTGTGATTAATTCAATTTGGTTGTAAATATTGGACACTACTCTCCTATGAGGTCTCATCCCCATTTGAACATTTGTATCCCCCCATCCCATAATTGTGTTGTAATAATTTAGGACCTTTATTTTTCGCACTTTAAAGCTTTCCAATTATACCATGATAGACTTAGGGTTTTGTATGCAAAAATCAACCAAACCAATAGCTTGACCTAATTCCAAGATAAAAGCATGAAAATGAACAAACACCAATCACACTTGCACCCCTAGGGTTACTCCACTTGTTGCCTTCAATAATGGGCCATGTTGCATGTTAGGTGTCTTTGGCAAAAAACAAAACAATTCAAATGATCATAGTCCCTCGATGACGCTTTCGAAAGTTGCCTAAAAATGATCAAGTCCCTTAAAGGAAAAATGGCCCAAAGACACTTGGCACCATTGCAATCATGGTCTAAACGATGACCCGCGCCCGTTCAGTTCACATCCTAACACAAGATTGTCCACCAAATACAATGGTGGAACAAAATTGTTAAAAGGGTTAAAACATAGCAAAGATCTTTGAGTAAATTTAGGAGTAGACAACTTTTGGTTACTTGCCAACTTGCAAAACAAAAACACTTGCCTATTTTTCAAAACACACATCACAACACACTTTCAAAACAACTTTCAAAAACATTGAAAATTTTTCAAAAGACATACACCTTTGTATACATCCCAACATGGATCATTACAAAGGTTTCCACCACATTGGCCTCTTTTCAAAACATTTTCAAACCCACACACACGCAAAAGCACCATTTCAAACAATTGAAAATCAAGGCAAGTAACTAAGAGCCCATGGATAACCATGGATAGAAAGGGTGCTAATACCTTTCCTTTCTATAATCTACTCCCTGAACCCAAGAAAACATCTCAAAGGTTTTTGCTGTGCTTTTTAACCTTTCCTTAGGATAAAATAAAAAGTCGATGGTGACTCTTGCTCAATCGAAACATTTGTGAAAACAAATGCAAAACCTCAAGTCAGTTCTCCCACCGTATCACAATACCAACACTAGGGCTTTGCTTATGGATGATTAGAGGTGGATTTCTCATTGACTGACTCTGACAAACCAGAAGATTTGTGGTTTATCTCTTTTCCTCTCTACGTATTTCTCTTTTGTTGGGTTTTATATATATTTTACTTTGAACTTATGTATATTTGTCGCCCATGGTGTTATATTAAACTTGCTTTATAAATCTATGTCAATTATTGTCTTAGATTTTTGCTCTGTGCTAGGGATTTGAGTTGTTACAGACATATACTGCTTAGATTCTTATCTAGGATGATTATCTGTTAGTTTCTGAACTCTAGAGATAGATTTAGAGCTGACATCTACTTGGGTATCAGAGCTTAATGCGTCTATGTGGTTGTGTTGTACTGAGAGATCGTCAGTGCGATTACATAGTTGTCTTCTGTATTGTTGAGGAGGTAGAGAGATCATTTCCTTGGTGATATAGTCGGTCTCAAAATTTAGGTTAGAAATGACTTAGGTTGTGAGTGATACGTAGTGACATTGATGAGTATTGTTAGGTTGAATGTAACTAGTCGATAGATTTAAGTCTGTGATGAGTAGATTATATGCATGCTTGATAAATTCTTCCTTAGTTTTTTCTTTTGTTTACATTTATTTTCTGTTGATAACATTTTCTTTACAAACCCATTCATCCCCAAACTCATTAACGAGAGATTTGTCGAACGACAGATCAATAACCAATCTCCGTGGACACGATAAATTCCCGGATAAATATTTCCAAAACTTTTGTTACTTACCGCTACACCGCTTCCAACAAAATGTCGCCGTTTCCGGGGATTAGTTCTATTGCCTTCGCATTGCGATAATTCTTTTGTTTTTGAGTTTTGTAATTAATGTATATGTTGTATAGAAATTGTACATTAACTTGTATATGATATTTGGGCATATATGTGTTTTCACGTACTGTTGTGAATTGTCTCGTTTTTGTAACGTTGGTTGTGTGATTGTTAAGACACTTTCTTTAGGTTTGCACGGTGTGACAATACCATGGCATGATGAGAGGAGGTTACTAGCTCGTATAATAAAGGCGTCGAGCTTACGACGTAAAACAAGCATGTTTGTTTGTATTTGTTTATGTGTGTGGTGATTTGTGCTTTAACAAGTTGAAACAAGGAAATATTCTGAATTTCAAATCTTCACTTTTCAACTTGTTAATTCATTTTCACTCGGTTTTCATATCGTTATTTGTATTTGTTTTGTTATGTCAATTTGTGTTTTCCGAAAGCTTGTCGTGTTTAGCTTGAGGAGTTCTGTTCGTTGTATATTTTGTAAATTTTGTACATTGAAATTTTGTAGGAGTATTATTTTTCTAATTCTTTTGTTGTTGTTTGCACTTAAGTTTTAGTCCGATAACTTGTAAGAGTACTAAGGTGATTTGTCAAGTTTGATCGTTTCGACTTGCAAATGCGTGGTAATGATTTTGTTAAAGTTTTGTACACGTTTGAGGTATGTGTTTATCACTTTCTATACTTTAGCATATTCTTGATACTTAGACTTTTTACAATTTTTATGCCATTCATTCTTTTATATACTTGTTCATTTGTGAATAACTTTAGTTCCTATCCTATTTGTGAGGTAGCTTTCCATTATTCACATATGCTGGAGACCACAATTCTTATTTTAACTGGATTTTATTATGCTTAGTCTTTTGTTTGTGTTGATTGTATGAAAGCATGAACATGACCAAGGCATTTTTTTGTTTCATTTTTAGCACAACTACCTTGGCCAAATAAGTCAATTCACATTGTGATTGTGTGATCATTAGTAACCCCTTTGAGCTTTTTGTCGATATCCGTGTTGTATTTTCTAAATGCTTGTCTATGAGTGTTTAGTTTCCCTTTTTGCATGGATGTTAATTCCGCTGTTTTCTTGAACCCTCAACTATGATTTTTAGTTGAATTTTTACCTTGCCTTAGAAAGAAGGGATTATTCACTTTAATGTATGGTTGAATTCAAGTTGGGGAGAAAATGATTATGTATCATTAGATGATTGCTATGAGGTTGAAAAGAAAAGAAAAAATGTGAAAAAGAAAGATATAAAAAGAAAGAAAAAAATTGAAAAGCATTGAAAAAAAAAAGAGTATGGAATAATGTTGTGTTAATAAGTGATGGTGCTTTGCTGTGAAATTTGTGGTAAAGAAGAAGTTTGATTGGAATTCTGTTGTTTGAATCTTTGGTGGATTGATCACTCCTTTAGGTTTAGGCAAGTTTTTGTTTCGATTATCTTTAAGACTTGTCACTTGTTTGTTAACCAAGCCATATTACAACCTTGAAAGCCCTTGAGATTCTTACTTTTATATTTTCAATGTAAATTTTTGGATGAATGCATAATTTAGTCTATTGTTTGCAAGATTGTTGGATGAGTGAAAATACCCTATTTTTGCGTGCTTTTCATCTACCAATGATTGTGTTTGCTAGGTGTGATTCATTTGTGAACAATTATTATTTTAGAATGTTTGGCATATTCCTTGTTTATGTTATAGTCGTAGTTTAGTGGTAAGTATGTTTCTTCATGTATATCGTTTTTCATTTAATCCATTGCATTTGTTTCTGTTTTCAAAACTTGTTGATTTGTGATTCTCTAATTATCGTTCCTTTGTTCTTTGAGTATTTGACTTTGTTTGAGGGGAAACAAATATTCAAGTTGGGGAGAGTTTGATAAGTGCAAATTGTAGTTATTTTTGTATATACTTTTTGTCGCACTTATCGAATCTTTGTGGTATATATCAGTTGAATAACCCAACTTTTTGTGTATAAATACGTATAGTTTGTGTATAATGCATTTTCGTGTATAAAGTGTATCGTTTGATAACTTTATATTTATTTTATAGGTATTTGAGCATTGTTGGAGCAATAGGAATAAAGCTCCAAGATGCATTTTTGGATCAATAAAGGAATAAGGCCAAGATTGAAAGCCATTGGAAGTTATACAGAGAAAACAAAAGAAGTTGCCTTCCTGTCATGGATCGCCGGGCGAAAGGAAGGCGTCGTCGGGTGAAATTTGTAGACAAATTTCCATGTTATTCTTCCATGTTTCGCTGGGCGAAAGGGAGCGCCACGGGAGAAAGTAAGAAGAGTCGTCGGGCAATGAATTTTGGTCGTCGGGCGACAGTAGATATTTGTTTCAGTTGAGGATGTGGCTTTTTCTGGGACTTGTAAATAAGAGCTGTCGCCGAGCGACGCTTTTATATCGTCGGGCGATGGTTGCGAATCATATTTTATTTATATTTCCTTTTTGTTTCATTTGGAGGGTTATGGTTTTGGGGGGGTGATTTTTGTTCTCCCAACTCCATCAGCCTCATTTTTTAGTGGATTAGCTTAGATACCAACACTAGGGCTTTTCCTATGGATGATTGGAGGTGGATTTCTCATTGGCCGGCTCTAACAAACCAGAAGATTTGTGGGTTATCTCTTCTCCTCTCTATGTATTTCTCTTTTGTTGGGTTTTGTATATATTTTACTTTGAACTTATGTATATTTGTCGCCCATGGAATTATATTAAACTTTATTTATAAATCTGTGTCGACTATTGTCTTAGATTTTTGCTTTGCGCTAGGGATTTGAGTTGTTATAGACATATACTGCTTAGATTCTTATTTAGGATGATTATCTGTTAATTTCTGAACTCTAGAGATAGATTTAGAGCTGACATCTACTTGGGTACCAGAGCTTAATGCCTCTATGTGGTTGTGATGTACTGAGAGATCGTCAGTGCAATTACATAGTTGTCTTCTGTGTTGTTGAGGTAGAGAGATCATTTCCTTGGTGATACAGTCGGTCTCTCAATTTGGGTTAGAAATGACTTAGGTTGTGAATGATACATAGTGACATTGATGAGTATTGTTAGGTTGAATGTAACTGATCGATATATTTAAGTATGTGATGAGTAGGTTATATGCATGCTTAATAAGTTCTTCCTTAGTTTTTACTTTTGTTTACATTTATTTTCTGTTGATAACATTTTCTTTACAAACCCATTTATCCCCAAACTCATTAACGAGAGATTTGTCGAACGACGAATCAATAACCAATCTCTGTGGACACGATCGATTCTTCTTCGTCCCTCTTTCTATAGATTATTCTGGTTTTTATAGCGTTTTTTTAGAAAATTAGGATTTAGGAAAGAGTTAAATGTGTATGTATTGTTGAATTAGGAATTAATTTAGGGTTTGTGAATTAGGAAATAATTTGAAAGTTTGTCTGTAAATTAAGAACACAGTAAATTATTTCCATTATGTAAATTACCGCATTGATTTGCTATCTGTTGATGTTTCAATTTTGTTTCTGCATTTAGCAAGATAATGTTTCTGCTTTTTTTATTGATTATTTAGTAAGTATTTTATGCAAAAAACGTGTTTCAGTCTGTTTGATTTCAACAGTAAGCGTTAATTGGACCGAGCACGTTTGGACTTTGGATTGGTCCTTCTGGGATAAAATGTGAAACAACAAAAAAAGCCTCCTTATTCTTTTTGTAAATCAGACTTCAATAATTGACAAAATTATAATAACTGGGCCGAGGTTTAGTGTTTTGGGCCTGCGTATTTTTAGACTGGGCTTGCACTTCCATTTTTTATAAAAATGTTTTTCTAATCAGCAATCAAAATACACTTAATAAGTTTATGATGTAATAAAATTAGTAAAATTCAAAAAATATTAATTAAAATAGAAATAATCTTTCAAAACAGACCAAAAAATAAAAGAAGACATACTGGACCATATTGCTTTGGGCCTGCCAGTCCAAAAGATTTTCTTAATAAACCAATCAATTTGATAATAATACTTACCAATAATCAGTAAAACAAACACAAAATTTTCAAAAGAAATGGTCTTCAAAGCAAAATGTTTCATACATTCTTCACAAACTTAAATGAGCCTTGCAAATTTTAATTCATTGGGCTTCTACAGAACCAACAAAACGAATTACTCTTATACACTCTTTCAACTCCTAAAAACCAAATGGGCCTTATGCCTTCCTAGATTTTGGGCCTCAACACAACTTAATTTCATTTAAACACCCCCTTCTCAATATTTTGAAATGAACTAAAAAAATGCACGAGTCCTTTCTAATTAAGAAAGACCTATGATTTCTTTAAAACCCCTTTAAAAATCTTAAACCCCCCATGGCTATAATGACTTAAAGATAATCCTAGAAATTAAGAAATAGAAACTAGTAGGGTAAATTTGGGGTATGACATCTGCCCCTATTTAATTGCATTTCAATTAAATAGTGCGAAAATACGTAGGTCTCACACGTTCTGATTGAAAGTTTATTAAATATTGGAAGACCCCAAAATTTTCTCGAAAGATTTATAAGGACACGCTGTACAACGCTCCTATAGATATGAAGAGCAAGCATAGATGATGATGTATCATCTAATCCACGTTTGAACCAAAGTTAAGTTGACCTAGACATGACGACGCGGATAACTCGTCGGTATCTAAGAAGAGATTGTTTGCATATCTATTGTTACCTAGGAGGTAAATGATGCAGGTTTGAACAATTAACTCTACTAATGCTTGGAGACTAATATAGCAAGTTTTGGTTTGTTTTAAGTTTGTTTATTCATTGCGACCTAGAGAACTGGTAAAATAAAATTTGACAATATATTTCTGCATAGAGACTAACGCAATAGAGCTAAATCGTAAGATAACTGATAATGCCACTCCTTCATAGAGACTGATGCAATGAGTTAAATTGAGGAAGCAACATGATAATAACATCGCCGCCTGAAGACTGATGCAATGGATTTTTGTTGCAGAAAAGTTTTGACAATAACATTGCTACATGGAGACTGATGCAATGGAAAAGGTTTGATAATATCATTGCTACATAGAGACTAATGCAATAAACTAGATCGTGAAGAAATAACATATTGCTGCATGGAAACTGACACAACGGGCTCGAGTTTAATAACAACATTGCTGCATGGAGACTGACACAATAAGTTAAATGTAGAAAATTCACACATAGTCGTGTAGAGACTGACACAATGGGTGGAATCGCCGACTTTGCAACATTGTTGCCTGGGGCTTGACACAATGGGCTAAGATCGCAAAGAAAGAAACATATTGATGTGTGGAGACTGATACAATAAGTTTAATATGGAAATTTTCATACATTGTCGCATAGAGACTGACACAATGGGTGGAATTGCTGATTTGGTAACATTGATGCCTGGGGTCTGACACAACAGGCTAAGATCGCAAAGAAAGAAACATATTGCTGCGTGGAGACTGATACAATAAGTTTAATATGGAAAATTTCATACATTGTCGCATAGAGACTGACACAATGGGTGGAATATATAGGAAGTTATTTTAAATGATCCACATATTAGATAATTAAATTAGATATGAGAATGGATTTTACCGGTTATTTGTTTCTAACTGAGGTAAGAACTAATGGAGGGCCCTAAGATATTGGCTCTGCCCAAAGTGTTTTTTTTTAGAAATGTCATGTGTGATGTATGTGCATGATGCGTGTGTATGGAAATATGGACTTTGGAATGCATATGCAACGAATGTGTGTATGCCTCAATATACATTAGTAAAAACTATGTATACATGTCCTAAATGTTGTGGGAAATGCTTTTGTATTCTCCTTTTTTAACTACTGGCTTTGAGTTACCAACCCCCCGACATTGTGTATTGCGATGTCGTGGTATCCTTTGAATTTGATTTGGACATAGATCTTGATGTTTGTATCGTAGGCATAGGTGTAGCATAGGCGCAAGCGTAATCATGGAGGAAAGCATAGACATGGACGCAGACGTGGATCGTCTTTCGATATTTTCTAACCAAAATGTTTTTCGATATTTTATCCAGTGTTTTTTTACTTTGTCAAATCCTCGAAATGATTTCAACACAATATTCAAAAGAAATAATCATAGTGTTTTGCAAACAAGTCTGAAAAAGAAAAATGCAATTCACGAGATATGAAGAGAAATACAAGTTTTATTGATATGCCTTTGAATAGGCGTGAGTACAAGATGCAATTCCTGAAATGAGGTAATTATAGAAAATTTTAAAACTATAAATGGCAATGAAAAATGATAATTGCTACTGCTATTTTCCCAATATCCTTTTGATAGCTTCCAATCTTCTTTGCTTATGAGTTGGATGATTTTAATCTAACTCTTTCTTCATGGTCTATGGTTGTTGTTCTTAGTCACAGTCTTTTTGTTCTTTATTTCTTTTGGATAAGATCCATAATTTTTGCCTGGATCGCCCTTTCGGGTTTTCAGTCCATCGGGATATTTTTTTGTGTATGTCCCTAATTTTTGCCTGGATCGCCCTTTCGGGTTTTCAATCCATCGAGACACTCCTTTTTTCCTTATTCTCCTATTTAAGGTTCGAGCTTAGTGATATTTCTTATACATAGTATTTTTTGAATGCGTTTGTATTTGTCGGATGTGGTAGTTCTTCCCCATCCATTGTTGTGAGGATACGACCACCACTGGAGAATGCTGTTTTCACCACAAATGGACCTCCGTAGTTGGGTGTTCATTTACCACGTGAATTAAGACGAGGTAGCAGGATATTTTTAAGCACTATATCTCCCTATTTGAATATGGAGGACAAAATTTATTGTCGAATGCTTTCTTCATCCATTTCTGATATAATTGACCATGTCACACAGCTATCAAACGTTTCTCTTCAATGAGGTTGAGCTGATCAAGTCATGTTTGAACCCACTCGACTTCTTCAAGCTTTGTTTCCATTAGCACTCGAAGTGATGGAATTTCTATCTCAACTGGGAGTACTGCCTCCATGTCGTATACCAGAGAAAAAGGAGTTGCACCTGTTGATGTGTGTATAGAGGTACGATAGCCATATACAGCAAATGGAAGCATTTCTTGCCAATCTTTGTAAGTATTCACCATTTTCTGAATGATTTTCTTGATATTTTTATTTCCTCTTCGACGACCCAGTTCATCTTGGGTCGATATGGTTAAGAATTATGGTGCTCGATGTTGTGACTAGTTTTAAATATAGAGTCGCCACTATTAGTTTTTATCCTAGGGAAAAGAATCTAACAGAAAACCCTAATTCGTAGACAGAGATTCTTGGTTTCGGACTCTATTAGACGAAAGGAAGGTGTTAGGCACCTTTCATCTACCTTGTTCACAAGGATACTAGGTTTTAGGTTTACGTTTGGATAAAATAGGGTTTTAAATTTTAATTAGGGGAAAGGGTTTAAATTTTTTATAAGGGAACTCACTACGATTTTTGATCGTATGCCTACGTATCCTCTTATAAGGAATCAGAGTCCCAATTCGTAGTTCGTAGTTGGTTGGTGTTTTTTTATAGGGTTGCGTAGAATTGTTTTTGAATTATTCTTGATCTTTGTCTAGGTTGTAAATTGAGTGATTGTAGATGCAGTTCGCAGCTAATTTGAAAATAATTCTCCTTAATCCCTTTTCAAAAATAATCTTAAGTTTTGATTATGTTAGTAGAAAAAATAGTTTATAGTTGGTTAGCTGTTTTGGTATTTGATTTGATTAAGACGTGAAGCGGGGAGTCTGATATAGTCTCCTCCTCACGCGTTCTCATCACGGGGCCAGATATTGACTACGTGTTGCTCGATATGAAGGATGCAGAGGAAGTATGGTATAGTCTTCCTCCTCACGTGTTCTCATCACGAGGCCAAATATTGACCACGTGTTGCTCACGGGTGGAATATTTGAAGAATTGTGTGGATTTCAATTGTTTGATTTAGTATAATAAACCGGTAGACTATATGTCAACCGATTTAATTACTCGAAGATGGAAATCTTATTATTCATAGAATGTTCAAATTAATTATTTGAAAAAAAATGTTTGCTTAAAAATAAAAGTTTATGTACGTTGATGTTAAGAATATAATCGAGAAACTAAATGTGATTTCAAATTCACTTAACTTAATAAGACTATCTAAATTAGGTAGTTAAAATTTAGGGGTGTGAATTGGATAAGGTGTGTAAAAAGAAGTAAGGGCCCAAGAGCCCAAAACTAAACCATAAAAATATATGATAAATATAATTAAGCAAAAATTTAAAAAAGGCAAAGAATTATACATATTAGTAGCAGCAAGATGGGGCGCTCCACTTCTGATCGTAGAAATTGGCCATTTTCATACCAATACCATCACGACACTTGGCATAACAATTAAAAAAACTAAAAATAATACAAACTATGAGAAAAGAGATAATATAAAAGTTAGAAATTGGTACTCTTTATTTCCTTCTCTGCTCCACGTTGAACATCTCTTCCATTTGATGCAAGCCAAGGCGGGGATATGATATGGGTTGGGGATACGTGGATCCGGTCGGAGTGGTGTTGAATCAACGCTATATATTGTAGTCCGACTTTATGTTTCTCAGTTCTCTTCCTGCGTAACAAATAAAGGCACATATATATTGTACAATTGGAAATTGACATTCTATGTTTTGAAAAATAAGTGAGGATTTTGAGTTGTTAAGCTTTGGTTTAAATGTGACAGTGTTGATTATCCAATATTATTGCAGGTTGTGTTAATTGTTAGCGACCATTAGAAACCTTATCTATGGGGTTATTTCAGGAAAATGTGTGAATATGTATCGTACGTTTATGGTGAAGGTTACGGTATGAACATGGTGAAGGTTGGATTAAAAAACTTCTGTAAAGTTGCATTAGAAAATGGTTGGGATTTAATATAGGTTAGGTTACCTCACGGTTGTGTTTGGTTAAAAATAGAGATTTTCGTGTGTACGTTAGTTTGTGTGTGGAGGATATGCTACATGAAGGGGATGATTTTCCTATACATGTTTTCTACAAGTTCTCTACATGTATGAAAAGTAGAAATTAGTACAGAAAAGACAGAAAAACATAATTAGGGTGGAAGAAAAAAAGTGAATGGAAATTGCTGATTTTTAAAAATATAATTTTGAAACAACCATTAGTATAAGATCATTATGTTGCTTAAACAGATGAAAAAAATAAAATAAAAATGAAACTGAAAACAAAGAATGGGGCCTCATACAAAATTCTTGGCTAAGAATAAAGAAACAAAAATATCCAAAGTGTACCAAGTGGGATTCAAACCCGTAACCTTTTGCTTACCGGTCTTTCTTTCTTACCAACTATGCTATGTTACTTATTCAAAAGTAAAAAGCCAATTGAAACCATATGACAACGAACAATTATTCGTTATTTTTACAAATAATTATTATATTTTCAAACAGACTTGAAAGTGAATTTTTATTAAAAAAACCTCAGAATGTTAATATAATTAAATCGAAGGAATTTTATACTCTGAAATCCAAGTTCAAAAATAAATTTGACGGTAACACTAAGGCGGGAAAATTTGGGGTATGACACTCGATCTTGAAATCCTCACATAATTCTTTCATCATTTTGTTGTTTAGATTAGACCCGTTATCAGTTATGTTCCTGTTTGGAACCCTGTATCTGCATATGAGATTTTGTTTGATGAATCGAGTGACCACCTGGCTTGTAAAATTTGCATATGATGCTGCTTCTACCCACTTGTCGAAGTAATCAATGGCGACTAGTATAAACCGGTGTCTGTTAGATGCTTTCGGCTCAATCATACATATCATATCAATTCCCCACATCGAGAACGACCAAGGAGAGATCGTGACATTTATAGGAGTAGGGGGAACATTCATTTTGTCGGCGTAGATTTGGCACTTGTGACAGGTTTTTGGGTAATGATAGCAATATGCTTCCATTGTTAACCAGTAATACCCTGCCCGTAGAATATTTCTTGCCATAGCATGCCCATTTGTATGGGTTCCAAAAGCCTTCGCGGATTTCCCTCATAAGCGTATCTGCTTCTTGTTTCTCCACACACCTGGGTAGCACCATATCGTAATTTCTTTTGTATAATACATTTACCACTCAAATAATTTTGATGCTAGCCTTCGTAGAGTTCGTTTGTCGACGATAGAGGCATTTTTCGGATATTCTTGCTTTTCAAGAAACCTCTTGATGTCATAGAGCCAAGGCTTGCCATCTGGTCCTTCTTCAATAGCGAGGCAGTGTGTAGGCTCTTCAAAATGCCTGATAGTAATGCGCGACTCATGGTTAGGCCAAGTTGCTTTAAACATGGCAGACAAGGTTGCTAGAGCATCTGCCATTTGATTTTCTTCTCGTGGGATGTGGTTGAAAGTAATCTCATTGAATTCCACAGCTAGCTTCAAGACATGATCCCGATATGCAATCAAGTTGGGATGTTTGGTGTCCCATTCACCTTTGACTTGGTATTTGACTAACGCTGAGTCCCTGAATACTTCAAGATATTTGATTCTCTGATCAATGGCAGCTTCCAGACCTAGGATGCAAGCTTCATATTCGACGATGTTGTTTGTGTAACCGAAACATAACCTTGCAGTATAAGGTTTGTGATAATTCTTTGGAGAAGTCAAAACTTCCCCAATACCATGGCCCAGCGCATCTGAAGCTCTGTCAAACATGAGTATCCAACGTGCCCCTGGTTCAGGTCCTTCATTGGGTCATGGTATTTCGTAGTCATCTATAGCCATAACATATTCACCTGGAAAGTCGAACTTTATGGGATGATACTCTGGCAACGGTTGATGGGCAAGATGATTAGCAAGTATACTACCTTTGATGGTCTTTTGAGTAACATATAATATGTCGTACTCCGATAATAACATCTGCCATCGAGCAATCCTCCCTGTAAGAGCTGGTTTTTCGAACACGTATTTTAAGGGATCCATCCTTTCTATTAGCCACGTGGTGTGTGTTAACATGTATTGCCTCAACCTTTTAGTAGCCCAAGCTAATTCATAACAATTTTTCTCGAGGAGTGAGTACCTGGTTTTGTATTCAGTGAATTTTTTACTAAGGTAGTAGATTGCATGCTCTCTTCTACCTGTTTTGTCTTGTCGGCCCAATACACATCCCATCGATCCTTCAAGTATTGTTAGGTATATAATGAGCAGTCTCCCAGGAATCGGTGGCATCAAGATTGGTGGCTCCTACTTTATCGTCTCAAAAGATGTATGGAAATCATTATTCCATGTTATTGTTTGATCTTTCCGTAGTAGTTTGAATATAGGCTCGCACGTAGCAGTTATGTGTGATATGAACCTTGAAATGTAGTTCAATCGCCCTAAGAAACCAAGAACCTCCTTCTTCGTCTTTAGCGCTGGAGTTTCTTGTATAGCTTTTACTTTGGCAGGGTCCACTTTGATACCATGTTGGCTTACAATAAACCCCATTAACTTACCCGACCTGACACCAAAGGTACATTTGTTTGGATTCAACCTTAATTTAAACCTTCGCAGTCGATCAAATAACTTATGTAGATGTATGATGTTGTCATCCTTTGTATGAGATTTGGCAATTATATCATCTACGTACACCTCTACCTCTTTGTGAATCATATCATGGAACAATGTCACCATTTCCCGTTGATAGGTTGCTCCTGCATTCTTTAGGCCGAACGTCATTACTTTGTAGCAAAAAGTCTCCCAAGGTGTCACGAAGGTAGTCTTATCCATATCTCTGGGTGACATTTTGATATGATTATAGCATGAGAAGCCGTGCATGAATAAGAATACTGAAGCTTGAGCCGTGTTATCTACAAGGACATCTATGTGAGGTAGCGAGAAATCGTCTTTAGGACTTGCTTTGTTTAGATCCCGATAATCTACACACATATGTACTTTTCCATCTTTCTTGGGTACTGGCACAATGTTAGCTATCCAAGGTGGATAGTCTACCACTGCCAAGAACCCTGCATCAAATTGTTTAAGAACCTCTTCCCGAATTTTGCTGGACATATCTGAACGAGTTCTCCTGAGCTTTTACCTAACCGGGGGACAACCTTCTTTGAGAGGTAATCTGTGTACTATAATGTCTGTATCCAACTCTGGCATGTCTTTGTAGGACAGGGCGAATATATCCACATACTCATGTAACAACTTGATAAGTCTTTCTTTGATGCTTTCTTCTAATGTTGCCCCTAGCTTGATCTCTTTCGAGTCCTCTTCTGTGCCAAGATTAATGGTCTCAATAGGCTCTTGATACAGTTGTATACTGTCATCTTTTTACTCTATACTTCTTGCCAATTCTTCAGAAAGTTCAAAGTCCTCATCATCTTCCTCTTTAACTTGGTTGACGGGAGCATCAAAATTACATCGGATAGCAGCAGTAACAATATCAGTGATTTTGGGAATGGATCTTCACATTTATCATGTTTTGGCACAATTTTTGTTTAGTACGTGAATTTGGAAAATGCATATGAGAGAAAGTATTGCCATTTTAAAATATGTAGTATAAATGCAAAAGAAAAACAAGGATCTTAATTGAATACAAAACACATTTTTATTAATTATGAGTATTGATTGAAACACACGGGGGAACCTTACGAACAACCCCCATTCTCGGGCTTGACATAGGTTCTTTCAAAAACAAAGAAAAATTACTTTGGAAAGAAAATCTCAGGAATCTCCACAACTGTCCAGTTTTTCAGCTCTTCGTCTGGAGTGCATTCACGGATGTAATTTGATGCCCTTTTGATATTGTCTTCGTGGAAAGTCATTTCCACTTGTTCGCCATGCTCTACCCCTTTACTGATGAAGGTTTCCCGGATTGGTGGAAACCGTGCCTTCCTCTTTAGAGTAGCCTTTGATGATTCATAACCTAAACGAAAATGATTCTTCTTCTCAGATATTTCGGGGAGCTTTCCCCAGATTTTTGAGTCACCATTCTCCATTTCTATTTGTAAATCTCTCCACAATGTCACAATGGTTTTATTAGCCTTTTCTACCGGTAGGGTTACCATTGAAGCAACTTCTAATACTTGAAATGGTGTAGCTATGCAATCTCCGTCATCACTGATGTACCTGTAGGACTCAATGTGACTTACAAAGATGTCTTCCTCTCCACCAATTATGACCAATCTTCCTTCAACGAAGAATTTCAATTTTTTATGTAAGGTTGAAGTGACTGCCCCTGCTGCATGGATCCAAGGTCGTTAGAGTAAATATGTATACGCCGGCTCTATATCCATGACTTGAAAGGTAATATAGAACATGTATGGACCAATCTTGACGGGAAGGTCTACTTCTCCGAATACTGTACTTTGAGAACCATCAAAAGCTATGACTATCGTGGAACTCTGCCTTATCACAACATCGTCTAATGTTAACTTCATCAGGATAGATTTGGGTAACACATTGATGGCAGAATCGATATCGGTGAGTGCCCTGGATAGACTTGTAGTACCTATCTGTATTGAAATGTGTAGTGCTTTATTGTGAGCTCAGCCTTGCAGAGGTAAGTCACTATCGTTGAAACCTAGATATGACCCGAATGTCAGATTCACTACCACATTATCAAATTGGTTCACAGTAATTTCTTCTGTAACATGTGCAGAATTTAAGACTTTCATCAAAGAATCCTAATATGCTTCTGAATTAATGAGCAACGAGAGTATGCAAATCTTGGCTGGAGTTTGTTGAAGTTGTTCCACCACCCTATAGTCACTTCTCTTAATTATCTCTAATAATTCGTCGGCCTCTTGGTCAGTGAAGCTTTTGTTCGGAGGCTCTTAATTCACTTCCTCTATCGCTTTTCCTTTCTCTTTTGTAAACAAGTCATTTTTCAACACATTGTCATTCTTCTCCGATGGTTTAGATCCGAACACCCGTCCACTACGGGTTCTTCCCCTTGTCCCTGCTATATTTGAAATTGCAGGTTCATGACTTGATTATGACTCACATTCTTGTTTCGAACCATTGATATATACAGTTGGATCATAATTCCATGGTACTGCCTTGTCAGTTTTGTAAGGGATATGAGATGGCCCATTAATTACCATCGTAGTCTTTGGTGCTACTGGTATTCTCAGAGTCTGCTTTATTGTAGGAGTTTTTGTCAAATCTCCCCACGGGATCACGAGAGTATTTTTGTCATGGTTTAGCCTTTGATAAGGAATTACCAATGGCTTCTTCTCACTTCCTTCAATTGCTGCTATATACTCAACTTCAGGGTATGGTCTGAATTGGACTATCCCCTGATCCACAAATTATTGTGAGGTCTTTTCGAAAGCTTTGTTATGTTCCAGAAGGAATCCACATTCCAACAGATATCCCTTCAATAGATTTATCAGAGACTTTACTTGTTTGCATGCCCCACAGTCGGTGACTACTTCAATTGTATTTATTGTCGGACCATCAAGCGCATGCATGGGGTTTGATTTGATGTTTTATTTCTCAAAAGTAATGTCTTGGGAGTCTACTAGATCCTGTACTTTATGCTTGAAATCCTAACATTGATCTATGGTATGCCCCAGAGAATTGGCATGGTATTCACATTTCGCATTGGCGTTGTACTTGGGAGGCAATGACTCAACTGGAGGAGCTAAAGGTTTAAACTCTATCAAAGATGATTTAATCAGATGTTGTAGTAATTAGCTGGGTGGCATAGGGAGTGGATCCAATTTTCTTGGTGGCCTTTCAAATTTGTTTTGTTGTTGTCTCCGTGGGATGATTAATGGTTGTTGTGCTCTTGGTTGTGAAGCCACAACATTAACTTCACCCTCCTTCCTCTTTGTGAAATTAGGAACTGGTCTTCTTGTATTGAAAGGGGAATTTGATGACCCCTTGAATATTTCCATTCTTTATTCCTGTCTCAGTCCTCTCTCCAATAGTTAATAGGTCAGAGAATCCCAAATAGATGCTTCCTACCATCTTTTCATAGTATACCCTTTGCAGGGCTCCCATGAACACGTCGACTAGCTCTTTCTCTAGAAGTGGTGGTTGCACATGAGATGTCATCTCTCTCCACCTTTGAGCAAACTCTTTGAAGGATTCTTCTTTCTTTTGAGACATATTTTGAAGTTGTATGCGGGTGGGCGCCATATCCAGATTATATTTATACTGCTTTAGGAAAGCATTGGAAATATATGCCCATGTCTGGATGTGCATCCACTCAACTGCATATACCAATCTAGAGATGCCCCACTCGAATTATCTTAAATGCAATGAATCATTAACTTCTGGTTCTGAGCGTAAGCATGCATTTTCCTACAATACATGCATAGGTGGTTTCTCATACAAGTGAGTCCCTTGTATCTTCCAAAGTCAAGTACTTTGAATTTCGACGGGATTATTACATCCAAAACGAGTCCCATCTCGAGGGCATCGACGTCAAAAGCATCATATCCTTCCATATCTTTTAACTTTTCCTCTAAAGATTTGTATTGATTTAGTGCCAACGGGTTTTCAACAACAAGGGTGTTAGTCGCCTTCTGAGGTGCCTGATTGACATCCTCTAGATCGGGATCTCCGTATTGTAAATTCAAGTAATTATCATCATTATTAATCAGAATCTGCAGGTTATGAGACGCCCCTTCCTTTGGAGGAGGTGGGATAAACCCTTCAGTTTCTTGTCTTGTCTCGTGTTGAGCCATGATAGATTTTTGTGGCCCTGTCTCCAGTCCTTTTTTCAGTTGGTAACCGCTTGATGCACCGATGACTTGGGTTATTTCCTCAAAATCTACCTTGAGAATTTGTTCTTGTCTATCAATGATATTCTTCAAAGCTAGAAGAACCCGACTCATATCTCCTCTTATTGAGTCGACGTTGCTCTTAACTTGTTTTAGATCTACTTTGAAAGCTACTTGATTTTATTCAATTTGATCCATGGCTCTTAGTTGGTGAGCTCTTGTTTGATACGATGGCTAGGGAGGTGGTGGTTTCCTTCTACCAATGGTTCAACTGGAGAAGATTTTGAAAAAAATGAGTTTTTGAGTTACGAACTTATGAGATGCGAATGTTTCTATGAATGTATGATTATGTATGAATGGTGTTAATAATTATGCTTTGCGTGTCTTATTCACTCGGGTATATAATATCATGTATTATATTTTTTTTAGGTTTTGCTTTTTATTGGTGAGTATCTGGGAAATAAATACGCAAATAAGATAGGAAACACAATGCTTTTATTGAAACACCAATTGTCTTTAAAGGATAACACATTTCAAATACTTAAAAACATTACAATTTTAAAAAAAGAAATTTGCTGGAAGGGAAATAAACAAAAGGAAAACAATATTCTAAGCCTATTTGCGAATGTCTTCTCTGAAACGATCGACCATTGTCCTGCATAGCTTGAGAAAATTGTCAATGTCCTCCGGGAGAGGGACCATTATACTTTCTGCATCCTTTAAGCTTCTGGGAATGTCTTCAATGAAGTTGTTGGCCAAGAAAGTGAGCTTCTCATGCTTATCCTTGGAGTATCGGTATTCTCAGTAGAGGTTGGGAATTACCTTGTGGTTATCCCTTCCTGCTTGAGCAATCTTTGTGTACTGTTCCTCCCAATACGCCCTTTTAGTCCTCAGCTCCGTATAAAGTTTTCGTTGTATCATGAAGTCTTTTCGAGGCCTTCTATCTCAAGGCATATTTGCTCGTACTCTTTAGTTTTCTGGGTCAGGTGTCTTTCTGCCCTCATTTTTGCAAGGCGCTCCCTTACTAAAGATACTTGGGCCAAGCTTTGGATTTGAGCCCTTAACTCTTCCCCCAATGCTTTCTTTTCTTGCACGGATTTTTCATACCATCTATTCAACTTTCCGATTTCATTGGCAGCATCTTCTAGCCTCTGATTATAGGAATCCATATTAAAAGTAGCACTTAACAACCCTTCGATCGAACGCTTCCTTTTCAGACTTTCCTTTTCAAATGCTTCACGTTCTTTTTGAATTTGTTGGTCTTTCGATTAGAGTATGTGCTGCATTTTTCTTTTTTCTTTGGTCAAGTTAAGGAGATTGAGATCTAGCTCTTCCTTCTCCCTCTGAGCCTGCTTTAGTGCTTTCTTCAGATCATCTACCTCTTCTAAAGACACAGAATGAGTGAATGCAACCTCTTGCTTGTATTCAGGATCTATATCAAAAGGAAGCTTGATAATATGTACCCTGTCCAGAACCCATTGAGTGTAGGGTTCTTTTGCTACCACATTCTTCCTTTCCGTTTTTCTTTTGCTAACCCTACTCCAAGCCCGAATAATCTTGTTGAGTAGCTCTCGATCATTTCTACCCATGTCGTGAACGATCAATTGCTGGAGTTGTTCATCGGAAGGCTTGTCTTCCAAAGGATACCCTAGTTACCGTAGGTCCAAGGTAGGATTGTAATTGATGCAGCCTTGTGACCTAATTAATGGAACATTAGGAAAATCCCCACAACTGTAGACAATATCACCAATATCTAACTTTCTGGCATACCACAATACAGAGATACCAGTGAGAGCCCTTAACTTCTGAGGCCATTCATACCTTGTCAGAATCAAAATCAAGTAATATTCCTTGTAAAGATGAGCCATGAACCAGAAGTATAGCAATGGAATACCATAATTTAGGGTACCTGTTTTCTTTTTGTATAGTGTATGAATGGCGTAGTAGATATCAGCAAGCAGAGCTGGAGTTGGATCTGGAATTAAAAGTCTTCGTACCCTAAAACACTCTGGTGGTCGTAGGGTCAATATAGTCTACGGTGCATGGAAATAAGACAACTCCAAATATAAGCATCCCCAGACAATCGACATAAGATTCCCATTCTTTGTTATTTTCCAGGTCAAGAGCTTTATTTTCTAAATAGCACCTCTTAATTCCTCGCACTTCTCCTTCTTTTTTATAATTAAGAGCAAAATCAGGATAAGGGATTTTTAAACCTTCAACCAGTATTTTGATATCGGCGGTTTTCCCAATGGCCATATAAGCCTTCTCTTTGGAGAAGTTCATAATTCTGTCCAATTCTTCTAAGGCCGGAGCCAACTGAAAATCTTGAAAGGTGAAGCATCTCAACGGAGGATCATAAAATTGTACTCAAGTAGAAATAACGTCCAACTGTACTTCGACTTTGGTTAAGTCCAAAATATCCTCATAGCCTTGAAACTCCTTCAGGATGTCTCTAAGATGAATTTTGATCTCACACTTTTGTTCAAATTTTTGAGTTTTCTTCCTGGCTTTTCACGACTGCAAACCTTGTTCTTATGATTTGGAATTGTTCAATACATATAGTAGACTGAATTAGGGTTGTAAAATTGCATCATATCTTGAGAAATAATGGAAATTGGATTTGATTTTCTTCATGTATGATATCTTTCTAAAACAAGCTTCAATCTAATCTTTTCCAACCCTAATGAGCCTTGCACGAATTGATCATCATGCTAGCTATATATGGACTCCGAATGTGCACAAAAATCCCAAGATTTGATTTGTTTTCATTATTTTACCATTTAATTTGATTTATTTTGATTTAAATGAATAAAAAATCAAAATTAATGATAAAGTTAATAAAAATAATAGGTGGAAAATCTCAGGGGTCGTGGGTCCTATTAGAAACATGTTTCAAGCAAGAAAACATGGGCCCCTTTGGAAAAAATGTAAATTTGATCAATGTTGACTTTTGACAATTTTCCAAAAATTGCCAATTTTGGAAATGCACAACTCTCTCAATTTTGATCCTAGGAGGGTGTTCTTGGACTTTTTAGAAATATTAGAATGTCTCCTAAGAAACACTTTTGGTTTCATCTCAATTGGATCTTCCATGTTCATGTATGAAGCTTTGACCCAAAAGGTATTTTTGTTGACTTTTCAAAAGGACCTATAATGTAGGAATTCATATATTTTTGTGAGTGCATATTTTGAACTTGTGAGATGAATATTAATTGTAGGGAATTGCATCTTCTTAAAAATGAGATTTGGATGGAAAATTTATGATAAAGCATGTGGAAGTTATGCTTGGTCAAAGTTGGGTTGACTTTTACTAAGAAACCCTAATTTAGCAACTTTTGGGTTTTGATGAATTGTGAGCAATCCTTGAGGAATCATGATCAACCCTTGATCAAATGATGGATAACACTTCAAAATGATGATTTTGACCAAAAATCTTGAAGTTTGACTATATGTGGGCCACAATTGACTTTTGACCTAATATAGTCGATTCTCAAGCATCTGAGCAGTTGACTAAGCAACCTTCTTGTGCAAGGTATGAAACTTGACATGGATGATCTTGGGAACATATTAGGAGATCAAGAAGAGTTGTCTGGTCAACTCTTGGACTTCCTTGAGCAACTTGGGGACCTCAATTGCCATTGATTGAGTAAAATGGGAGGACAAATTTTGGGGTACAACAATTGTGAACTTGAAGGATTACTTGTGCTCCTGCAGAAGGTGGGAACTCAAAGGACTTCCATGTGCCCATGCCATGTCAGCCATGAAGAGTGATAATTTTAAAGTTGATGATTACATTCCAGATTATTATAGGGCATTTAGGTATAAGGCAGTATATAGGTATGTGCTTTATCCTTTGAATGGAACCAATCTATGGGCCAAAACTCCATGTCCTGATGTGCAGCCACCTAAGTTTAGAAAGATGCCTGGTAGACCAAAGAAAAAGAGAAACCTAGAGCAAGGGGAGATAAATGGCACTGACAGAAAATTGAGAAGAATTGGTTTTATTATAAAGTGCTCTAGGTGCAAGAAAACTGGACATAACAAAAAAACCTGCAAGGTCAATGCAACACAAGGCACTGCATCTCAAACCACTGCAGCTCAAGAAAATGCAAGGCAAGGCAATGCAACTCAAAGCAATGTAACACAAGGAACTGCATCCCAAACCACTGTAACTCAAAGAAATGCAACTCAAGGCACTGCAACTTAAGGCAATGCAAGGCAATGCAACTCAAGGCAATGCAACACAAGGCAATGCAACTCAAGGCAGTGCAACACAAGGCAATGCAACTCAAGGAAATTCAAGGCAAGGCAATGCAATGCAACTCAAGGCACTGCAAGGAAAGGCAATTCAAGTCACGTTGGGACCAATGCAAGTCATATTGGGACAAGACAAATTTCTGCATCTCAAACCACTGCAAGTCAGGTTGTAGCAACACAAGCATCAGTTGCACATGGATACATGAATACAACTCAGTCTTCACAAGGAAAGGCAGTACCAGGGCAAGGAATAAAGGAGAAAGCTAGAGGAATTAGAAATCTATAAAAACTAGGTGCGAGAAGGCCCTTTGTATCCCCAGGACCAACAACAAGACTCTCAACATCCAAGAATACAACTGATCCTACCACCAGGCGATCTACTCCAACCAAGAGAAGCACATCAAAGAGGACCATCTAGTTATAATTTTAGGGTTTATGTACTTTGGAACATGTCTATGTAACGTTTCATTCTGTCAACCATTTGGAACATGTTTATGTAACATGTCATTATGTCAATCTTTTGGAACATGTCTTTATTTTGGAACATATCTATGTAACATGGCAACTATGTATTTTCAGTTTAAGTAATCCGATGTGTTCATTTACTAGTAATTCCCAAAATTATGTTGCTACAAATAATGATATGCCAAATCGATATGCTTTGATTAGTGATATGCCAAACAAAATAAGTGTTATTAAACTGATAACATGTGTTAAAATTACACATAAGCTTGCACATAAATTTCCTAAACTGATAAAATTACACACAAAGTTGCTACATGCTCCTACTCCTAATACAACTTAATGAAAAATACACATAACATTACAAAACACATAATCTTCAATGTTTTTTCCACTTTAACATCTTGTTCAATTGAATTTGAAGTTCTAACACAACATCCCTAATTCTTCATTTCTAACCCTCAATTTTGCATACTGATGTTTGGTTTCATCTAAATCATTTGCTATGCTTTACCATTTATTACTCAATACTTGGTTTATGTCTTCTGCCAATTCCTCTGCCAATTCCTCGTGAAACTAATCGAAGAAGCCACATTCTCTTTGCAAGAATCCCTACAAATTTCACAAATAGATCAAACTGTGTTTACCATCTTCCAACATACCCAAAATAAAATTAGGCTTACCTTGTAATTGTGACAACCCCAAAATTTATTTCCATAATTCTTCTCAGTGGTTTCCCTACGAAGAACATCAGTGTCTCCGCAACGGCAAAGTAGTGCAATTCGCGATCTACTGTATACACATGACCCAACACTTTCAGATTGATTCAGGTTCGCTGGGAAAATGAATGCTTCGTATTCATGGAGAAAGGGCCGAAGATGAAGAAGTAAAGAAAATTTTGGGAAGGAAAATGTAAATATGAAGATGATGGGTATGTAAGAATATGATTATTACAGAGATGATGAACGTTAAGGAAATTTTGTGAACAGGATTTTGCAGAAATGTGAAGAATGCATTCTGCATATAAAGAAGATTAAGAAATCTTCCAGCTCACCTGCCACCTCACGCAAATAAACGAACGTTGGAGGCCAATTAACGGAAGGACTAACGTGGTTGCATTTTGAGACTTAAGGGACCAATATGGCACAAAAAAATAAGGGACCAAAGTGAACCATGACCTATAGTTAAGGGACAAAAATTAGTATTTTGCCGATGATTTTAATGATTGTTTGATCAATTTTTTTATTAAAATATTCCCCTTCCCTCTTCATCTCATCCCCTTCCCTCTTCATCTCATCCACTTACGATTGTTTAACATAGCGCTAAATTTTGTCCCGATTCGAGAAATGATCATTCGTGGCCCAAACCTATGTTTGTAAGCCCAAGTATGTTTAATTTGAAACCTTTGATCCAATAACCTTGAGGTTCATTGTTTGGGGGCTTTGGTCTTATCAATCCTCTAATGAACTTTCATAAGATTTGGTCTAAGTGAATCATTTAAACATCGTTGATCATTTGTTGCTGCCTCGAGACTTTAAAATGAATGATATACTTGACAAAAAGCAAATGAAACTTGTTGTTGAGAGGCTTTGATATTATCAATATTCTAATGAGTTTTCAAATGCAAGATTCAAGATGGTCATTCAACTAACCTCTAATTTCTAACTCATTAACAATTGAATTTTATCTTTATGCTTTTACTTTAAGCACCATTTATTTTAGCATTTACATTTCATGCTATTTTCATCTTTGCTCATTTGAGCATTTATCTTTATGTCATTTTTATCTTTGCTCACTTAAGCTTTCATTTTATTTTTGAAGATACCTAATAATCAACTTGAACAATAAAAAAATTTAATGCTATTTGGACTACTTGGTTACTATCCTTGGCATGATGGAGCTATGGACTTCTTGGACTTAGGATTAGATACCTTGACCTACCGGGAGACCTTAGTGACTTCTACTGTTATTTTGTCTGGAGTTCTTGGGGTTTACCCCGAGACATTGGGTTGTTTGTTTTCTTTGTGTGCAGATTATTCTGATTATATGCTTCGTCTGTGATTGGGAATTCATCTGTATACAACCGTTACTCTGCCCAATTTTTGTGAAGACTTAATCCCTTTGAAGCTTGGTTTTCTTAAGAGGTTTATTATCCTTGCTTGTTTGGTTTCAATCTAAAAGATGGGAATTCTACATTAACTCATTATGTCAAGTGTTGGATTCTTGTTGGTTAGACGGTTCTTTTCACTAGCTTTTACCTTATACTTTAGGATAGTCCCTTCATCTCCTCTCACCTTCTTTAATTTCAAAAATCTTCTCCCTCCTTTTCAAAAACTATTCTTGTCTTCTAAAACTTGAACCGCTTTCACAATAAACTTGGGAATTTTTTTTATTAATAACCATGTATTAAAAAAATATTTCGCAAATAACCGGGTTTCGGAAAAAATTACGCAAATAACCATGTTTGAGATGGCTCCATAAAGGAGGAGCCAAGTCATTTGGCGCATGCACCTAGGGTTTTGCCCTAGGCGCCATCTCACTTGGCGCCTCCATTGGCTTTTAGCCAAGTGAGATGGCGCATGCTCCTTAAAAAGGAGAGGAGGCGCCATCTCACTTGGCGCCTAGGGCAAAACTAGGGTTTTTTGCTGTTTTATAAATAATTCGTCCGTTTCTTTGAAATTTCTCACACTTTCTCGCACTGTATTTTTATTTTGTACTCCCTTATTTACGTAATGACGTCGCCTATGATTTTTAGCAGAGATGGTTACGTTATATTCTCCGCCACGAAACCCGCGATGAAAATGAAATTCTGGCACATTCACTCCATGGAGCGTCTGAAGCGGGAGTTGATGCGGTGGCTAGATGGAGACATCGCCGAGGGGGAAAAATTCGAAGGATCCAGCGAAAACGAACAACAACCTCGCATGCGACAGGAAGACCTAATGTGTGGTTGGAGGAAGTCAAAACAGACAGTGATGTAATGCTGATGATGCATGGGTCAGATGAAATTGTGTTAACAGTTGTAATTTCCTAGATTGATTATCGTTAATCATTGTTGTACGCGAAAACCCTAATGTAATTTCCTATATTGATTATCGTTAATCATTGTTGTACGCGAAAACCCTAATGTAATTTCCTATATTGAATTTCTTAAATTGTGTGAACAGTTTTATTAACGGAAAACCATAATGTTTACAACACAAATATTGAAAAGATTTATTGTATTACAAAATTTATGTGGTCGAGCCAGACGCCCGATTCGGACAGTTTTTGCGATTGTGTCCGACCTGACGGCATAAACCACACTTTCTTTCCAACCTGTCAAGATCGTCCATTTCTGTTGTTATGCGCCTGCTTTTGGGACGACCCTTCTTGTTCCTTCGCATTTGGTCATTGTGCCAAACTATATCACCGTTGTATTCAGGCCAATAGTCCAGTTTTGCCACCAAAGGAAAGTTGTTGTTGTAAACAGTGAGCAACGTTTCAGATTTATAAACGTTTGAGAGCAGTTGAAGCGCGTCTTGATGGGTATGCGCACAAGCGGCAATGACATGAGAGCAAGGCATACGAAAAGCTTGAAACCTGCCACAATCGCACCATTGAGAAGGTAAAATGACCCTGTATTCTTGTCTTGCCAGGCCTTCATTGTGGTCAATTGTCTCTTTCACAATGAAGTTGTGGCTATGGCGGTCAAACCGTGTAACCATGTGAGTGTTGGCTTTAGCACTTTCAGCCTTAATGTATTTCATACAGCTTTCACTCCATAGTTGTCCTGATTGCAAGACCGCATACCACATTTCACCTCTTTTGGCAAATAACGCAGCCATCCTAAAATACGTGGATTTCACCAAGGCAGTGATGGGGAGGTTTCGTATGCCCTTGAATACCCCATTCATTGATTCAATCAGATTTGTTGTCATATGCCCCCATCTTTGGCCATTGTCGTATGACCTAGTCCACTTTTCGACCGGTATATTGTCGATCCACGTACCGGCTTCTGGGTTAGACAAACGGATCTCGTTGCGGTAATATTTGAATGTGGGCTGTGTCAGTGCGTATCCCGCATTCATCACCGCTTTCCTCAATGTTTTGTCCTTGACCTCCCTCGAGAAATTCTGGACGATATGCCTGACGCAATAGACATGCGTAGAAGGAGGGTCATGCCAACCATTTGCCGGATTATTATAGGCACTTTCAATGGAGGCATGTCTGTCCGAGATCAAACAGAGATCTGGTTGAGGAGCCACGTGTGTACGAAGATTTTTCAGGAAAAAGCTCCAAGCACCACCGGTCTCCCCCTCGACAAGGGAAAACGCAACGGGGAAAATGTTATTGTTGCCATCTTGTGCAACTGCCATCAAAAGCGTGCCTTTGTACTTCCCATACAACCATGTCCCGTCTATTTGTAGAATTGGTTTGCATGATGCAAACCCTGCGATGCATGGTTGAAAAGCCCAAAAGACGCGACTGAATATTCCGTTGCCATGTAGTAGACTACCATCTTGAGCGTACGCTGGCAATGTTTCCAGAACATAAACACTACCTGGAGAATATGTCTTGAGTGCATTTAGGTAGCGGGGAAGTTCTCGGTATGACTCCTCCCAGTTTCCGTACACCCTTTCAATCGCCTTAGTCTTTGCTAACCACGCCTTACGGTAAGACGGAGTGTAGTTAAAAACCGTGGTGATGTGGGAGATGATTGTTTTCACCTTCAAAGAAGGGTCGTTGCTGACCAAGGGTAGGATTTCTTGACATATTAGATCATGGTTGAGTTTTCGGTGGTCTTGTGATTGAGTGGAACTTACACAAGTATGGGTAGTCATGGAACCTATGACCCAGCAGTCACCCCTTAGTCTGTATGAAGCGGTCAGCTTGAACATGCAGTCAGGGTGGACACACTTGATCTTGTACCTTTCCGGGTTTACACGATCCACCTTATAATCAACCGAGTTGAGCATGTGAAATTTTTTTATGGCCCTTATGCATTCCTCTCTATTACGAAACTTGTCCTTCTCTTTTAAATTTTCATCTGATTGCATATACGGTTGGAAAAACAAGTCCGTAGAAGGTTCATCTCCGCCCATGTTGAAGTTTGTCATGTGCGTAGGTGGTGTGTAGATTTTGTCGGTAGGAATACTTGGGATGCCATCATCGTCAGAATCGTCGTTCACCATTTCATCGAACTCTAACTCGTTATCTTCTTCCTCATCATCAACTGCATCCACCTCATCTTGCTCATTCTCCAAAGGATCAACCTCCTGTGTCACCGGAGGCTCTACCTCCTGTGTCACCGGAGGCTCTTGAAACAGAACGTACAACTCAATAGAGTCGTTTCCAGAATAGACATGGCTGGAAATCATGTTCTGGAAATCCTCGTCATCTTGAATTGCAACCTTATAAAATATGACTTGGTTGTTTCCAAAAAAGACTGGACTCTGATAAAATATTTGGGATACCGGGCCTCGTTCAAGTTTGGCCTCCAATCTTTTCTTAAAGTAGGTGAAATTTGCTTTCTCGTTTAAGAGAAATCGGACATTGTCGGTGTTTCTAAACAAAAACCCAACTGTGGGACACATGTATGTCTCACCGTTGAAATGTGCTTTGACAACAAATTGTGGTGAAGAGGCCATTGTGTAGAATTGTTTTAGGTATGAAGGTGGGAATGTTTTGGGTTTATTGATTATATGAAGGTAAGAATGCTGGAATGTTTGAAGGTTAGATGACTGATTCGAAGGTTGGAAAATTTTACAGTTTAAGTGAATGAATGTTATGTTCAACCTAAGGCAAAATATTTCAATTAAGTAAGTGATGCAACCCCCCAAGGCTGCCAATAATATTACATGCATGGGCTTATGCTGCCACCTAGCCGGGCCCTATTCTTCACACATAAAAGTTTTGTCTAAGCCTGCCACCCATCAGCTCCAATGGCCTTGCATGCAACAGAGAAAGGAATCCCAAAGGCTGTCACGTAGCCTGAGACAATGCTGTAAAACGTGACACCTCTTATTCGCCAAATGGGGTGGCGACAACATCCATTTTTGTACTATTTCGCCAAGTGAGATGGCGCCTCCCTTACTGTCCAATCGTGATACATGCATGGGCTTATGCTGCCACCTAGCCTGGCCCTATTCTACACACATAAATGTTTTGTCTAAGCCTGCCACCCATCAGCTCCAATGGCCTTGCATGCAACAGAGAAAGGAATCCCAAAGGCTGTCACGTAGCCTGAGACAATGCTGTAAAACGTGACACCTCTTATTCGCCAAATGGGGTGGCGACAACATTCATTTTTGTACTATTTCGCCAAGTTAGATGGCGCCTCCCTTACTGTCCAATCGTGATACATGCATGGGCTTATGCTGCCACCTAGCCTGGCCCTATTCTTCACACATAAAAGTTTTGTCTAAGCCTGCCACCCATCAGCTCCAATGGCCTTGCATGCAACAGAGAAAGGAATCCCAAAGGCTGTCACGTAGCCTGAGTCAATGCTGTAAAACGTGACACCTCTTATTCGCCAAATGGGGTGGCGACAACATCCATTTTTGTACTATTTCGCCAAGTGAGATGGCGCCTCCCTTACTGTCCAATCGTGATACATGCATGGGCTGCCACCTAGCCTGCAAGAGTGACACCTTACATTATTTGTAAATGCATGCATGCATATGTGTAACTCCCTAAGCATGCAAATGTGACACCTCGCAGGCATGCAACCACTACATCAGAATTATTTGCCTATAAATACATACCTTATGAAACATATCTCACACCCACACAACTCTCACTCTGTCACTCTCTGCTACGAAATATTTCTTAAGTCTATCATACTCCTTATTTCTTCCTAAGTCTTTCATTCACTCAAGCGTTCTGAAGAATGGCCCTTCTAACAATGGGAGATACTCACAGAGGCACAAGGGAAAACATTGCTGCATTTGTAAGTCTCTTCTTTGGTTATACATTTTTCATACTTTAAAAAACGTGTTGTTCATCTTAATTAATCTTACTCTTGTTTAATTATGATCTCAGGATACACAAAGATTCAGAATCCGTTCGCACAAATACTTGGCCCCCGACCCTTTTATCGTCCCTTATCTGGAATATGCAGGTTTTGGACACGTGATAAAGATCTCCAACTGCACCATTGACTCCAAATTCATCCTTGCAATGTTGGAGAGGTGGAGACCGGAGACCCATACATTTCACCTACCAATAGGTGAATGTACCATCACTCTCGAAGATGTCTACATGCTACTGGGCCTCCCTATTGACGGTAAAGCGGTGAACGGGTCGGTTCAACAACCCAACTCACAATGTGAAGAACTGTTGGGTAGGGACATGGTAGAAGGTGGTGGAGCAAGAGGGCAGGGAATACTACTCACTGACCTGAAACGGCATTATGCAAGTATGGAATTAAATGAAAATTCCTCAGAAAATGACCGAGTAGTAAAAGCCCGAACGTATATTATGATACTTTTTGGTACTTTTTTATTTCCCTAAAGTACGGGAAATAGTGTAAATTTCATGTACTTACATTTACTAACCAATTTTGATAAAACTAGAAAATTTAGTTGGGGTTCTGCAGTATTAGCCCACCTGTACAGTTCCTTGTGCAAAAACGCAGTCAAGGAAAAATGTACATTTTATGGGTGCGCATTTTTACTACAAGCCTGGGGTTGGTGGAGGATGGAGTCCTTAAACCCCATCAACAACAACACTTTTGGTTTCCCTTACGCAACAAAGTAAGTCATTAAGTTATAGCATTTATAACTATTCTTCTCTTTCCAAAATATATGCTAAAAATAACATGTTTCTCATTTCCTATAGGTACTGCGTGAGGGGTATGGATTACGGCAAGAATCCCAGATTCAATGTCGCACTCTACCGGAATCTGTTGGATCACCTAGGCCCAGATGACGTAAGTCGTAGCTTTTAACTTTTGTTCATTTTATTTATTTATACATTACTTTTGCGCTTACCTGATTTAAATTTTATCGCAGTTCGTCTGGAGACCATATTTGGGTTTGGACCATTCTCCAAATCCAGAGGATGCAGCAACTTGGACTGCAAAGACTGCACTCATTCGGTTCAACATTGTGGAGATGCACCACAGCGACCGTGTGAAGATGCAGTTCGGAATGATCCAAGAGATACCAAGTGATCCAACAGATTTGTCCCCCTGGCATCTAAAAAGGGTCGACGCCCAGTGGAATCTAACCAACTGGAAAGACTTTGCTCCAGAATGGTGTAAAATGTGGCAAAGGCGTCACCGCTACATCTTGCAATCCCCTGTTTTCCTTACTCAAGGTAACATGCGACACACCGATCAATATATGTCGTGGTACAGGTCGGTTAGTAACCCAGATATGCACGTGTCTCATCCGAGGTACTTGGTTGACCCACACACACAATGGGCACAACCCTCGATTCCCCACCAACAAACCCAAAATCCATCAACCTCAAACCCACCCCCAAGAAGAAACAGACCAACAAACACACAACCACATTCCCCACCACAACACAACTACAACCAAATGCCGTACTACCAACCACAATTACCGCCAAACTACCAATACCCAGATATGCCTCAAACCCAACCACAATACCAACCCCAATACCAGCAAACCCACATACCCCATACACAATTTCAGTCTTCCACATATCCCAATATGGGGCCCTCAACATCCAGCCTTAGCCCTGATATGGGAATGTCAGAAGATTACGACCAACCCGACCAAACCTACCATCAACCACCATATCACCAAACAACCCAACATCCACAGTACCAAACACCCCAAGATCCATTTCCTTTCTACCCCCCATACTCAGACGACCAATGCTACCGACCAACCATGGAACCCCACCCACCGCCAACACGACCAAACTTCGAGGGCATGGGTAACCGACTGTACCAGAGCGGATCTTCGAGATATGGAGATCTTACTGATTTTATGGATTCGGATCGCATTGACTTCGCTGGGCCATCGACCTTGCCGCAACAGGAAACGAGACGGCACCCAGCAAGAGAAAGGCGAGGACGGGGATGCGGAACTGGGGGTCATTACCGGGTTCCTGGGGATCATTGATGTATCTTTTTTTTTTCCAGTATTTTTTGTATCTATTTTTTTACTGTTATTTAAATGTAAAACAGTTGAATGTAATTATTTTTTTCAAATAAAAAATCAATTTTGGTTATCTCTGTCTAATACGCAACGCGCAGGAAAGGAAATTTTTTTTTTTTTTTTGACCTAATTTTGCACATAGGCGCCATCTCATTTGGCTTAGGGCTTGCCATTTGCCCTTAGGCGCCAAATGAGATGGCGCCTCCCTTATAAAAATAGGAGGATGCGCCAAATGAGATGGCTCCTCCTTTATGGAGCCATCTCAAACATGGTTATTTGCGTAATTTTTTCCGAAACCCGGTTATTCGCGAAATATTTTTTTAATACTTGGTTATTAATAAAAAAAATTCTAAACTTGGACTTAGGTCCATGCATTTTCAAAAATATTTTCTTAATCAAACTTTAACCAACTTAATAATAATTTGATATTTTTGTGAGAAGACTAAAATTCAATCAGTCTCATTCAAATCATTTTTAGCCATTTTGCCTTTTTATCTTAAAGTTTTCTCAAAATATTAGACTTTTGTCAATCTTTGTAGTGATGCGAGCTACTATACTTCTATGATATGTAGTGAAGTGATATATTTTCTATTTGGGTGTTGAGAGAGGGTTTGTTGATTTTAAAATCCAAGCTAAATCCTCCACTTTGAGATGATGCAAATTCTCCTTTCTCGTGATTGTGGGTAGTAAGTATGTTTTCCACTCGGATAAAACGATGATGTCTCGTCTCTTAAAATTAACCAACACACTTGTGTTTTAAAAATTTTAAAAGTGAACTACGAGTACCCTGATACCCTATTATACGGAAGGTGGTACGTAGGCACTAAAGGTTCGCAACCGTGGCGGGTGCAAAAATTGTAAAAAAAAAATACTTCTTTTCTCATCTCCACAATCTATTTTTGTATACAACTCTTATAGCTAAAATACACAGATTTTCAAAGAGATTCCCGTGGAGTACCATAGATGTTTAGGGTGCTAATACCTTCCATTTGCATAACCAACCCCCGAACTTAGATTCTCTCCCCCCTCTTTTTGGGTTATTCGCTCTTTTCCCATTCCTTTGGAAACAATAAAGCACGGTGACGATTTTTATTTGATCTGTGCGAGTCAAGTCAATCCAATGACTTAGTCTTAACATTTCTACCGCTACAAAGGGCATAGATTGGTGTGTGGTAAAATTCAAATATGAAAAGTTGAGTTTTTTTTTCTTTGTCCACGACAAACTAGGGCATTCAGAGAATAGATGTGAGGTTCCATTCGCGATGAAGGAGGATACAAGGATTAGGAAATGGTCCATCGAATTAAGAGCAGATATTTGTCGATATGAGGGAGGTGCATCATCGAGGTGGCTGAACTCAAACACAATGAGTTTCAAAAAAGAAGGAAGGTGAGTGTGATCAGTCGATAGAGGAAGGGATACCAGTGAATCTAACGGCGGACAACCCGGAGGAGGCAGAGGCGAAAGAATTTGAATTGAATCAAAATTTAATGTATGTGATAATAATTAATCATGGAGAGAATAATAGGGCACTCAATAACATCGATGATGGAATCATTTTGAGAAAAGTTACAAATTCTGAAATTGTAGAATCAATCAATGTGGGCCAAGACAAATCTAGGTGCAATTATTCCAAAAGTTCCCAACGAAAATTGATACTCTTGTTGTTACAAGTTCAAACCATATGGCCCACCAATTCTCCAATAGCTTGACATCCAAGGGCCCCATGTTTTTGCAAGCTACAATATGCGATAGTGGAAGCACTAATCCAAATTTATTAACACAACTGCTAGACAAACAAAGGGTGCATGTGCTGCATGAGGAAAAATTTAACATGACCAATCAGATACATCTCAAGCTGCATAAGTCACTGTTCCAACAACCTATTATTTTAGGTGAAACTCAAACCAAACAGTCAATTCATCATAATGTTACACAAGACAAATTTCATGTAGCAGTTCCCAGTCTCACACCAGTTGCTGCAAATGTGCTAAGCCTAAACCTGAAACCGACTAAATTCAAGACTAAAAGACCTCAACATAAATCAGCTCTAACCAGTAATGCTGCCAAGCAGAATAACCAAAGTAGTAGTGGTAATAGGAGTAACCCTGAAAATCCCGAGCTCGTAGTTGGAACCATTATAGAGAAGGAGGGACAGATTACACAAAGATAATCCATTGGAGAATAAGCGAAGGAGGGTTAATGACTTAGAGATTGGAGAAGAATTATCAAAGACGGGGATCTGAACACGAAGTTTTTTCATCAATCGGCTACAGCTAGAAAGAAATTTAAGAAGATAGCAAAGTTAAGAAGAGAGGATGGTAGTATAATATCGGATCAGCAGGATCAGCAGGAGTTAAGAGAGATTGTGAAATGTTACTTTAAAAATCTTTTTACAACGATGGAAGGGAAATATGAGCTGGTAATTCATTATGTCAAAACTGTTATCAATGAAAAGGATAATGGAATATTGTTGGCATATTTTACCAAAGCAGAATTTCATTTGGCGCTCTTAGAAATGCACCCAGACAAGTCGCCTGGTTCGGACGGCTTTAATCTTGCATTTTATCAGAATTTTTGAGATATTTGTGGTGATGATATTTTTGGGGCAGCAAAGGGGTGGTTGAAAACCAAGGTTTTTTCCTGGCCTCGATCAAAGATACAAATATATGTTTGATTCCTAAATGTTCCCCCGCCTAATAATATGAGATATTTTCGGCCCATTTCTTTGTGCAATATGATCTATAAAGTGGTATCTAAAGTACTTGCAAGTCGTATGAAGTTGTTATTGAAGAAGTGTGTGTCTGAGGAACAATCGACTTTTGTGGAGGGTCGATCTATTTTAAATAATATTATGATTGCAAGTGAAGTTATTCATGCGCTTAAAAGAAAGACAAACGGTACCAAGGCGCACCTGACGCTTAAGATTGATATCAGTCAACCATATGATAGAGTGGATTGGGGTTTTCTGTAAGAGATGTTAAAAAAGGTGGATTTTGCAGACAGATGGATCCACTGGATGATGATATGTGTTAGTTCGGTGAATTATAATGTTCTTGTTAACTCTGAGAGTGTTGGACCTATTGAACTATGAAGAGGATTGGGACAAGGAGACCCACTGTCTCCATATCTCTTTATACTTATATTTGAAGGTCTTTCGGCCCTTATAAAGGGTGGAGTGGCGAAGGGAGATATTCATGGGATTCAGATCTGCATAGGGGCACTAAGTGTGTCCCATATGCTTTTTGCGGATGATTGTTTTTTATTTTGCAGGGCCAATTTATCTGAAGTGAGAACTCTTATGGGTTTACTCAAAACTTATGCTGATGCGTCAGGTCAGAAAGTTAATTTGTCGAAATCAGAAGTATTCTTTAGTAACAACTTGTCGTTACCAGCAAAGTAGGATCTGGCTAACATAATAGGTCTTCGACATGTTATGGGGACAAGTACTTATCTTGGATTACCTTCTATGATTTGTAGGAGTAAGAAGGAAATCTTCTCATTCATCAAGGATCGAATATGAAAAAGAATCAACTCGTGGAGAGGTTGGTCATTATCTAAAGCCGATAAAGAGGTTATGATCAAATATGTGCTTCAAGCTATTTCGTCCTATATCACGAGTGTTTTTATTCTCCCGTATACGGCGATTAACAATATTGAGAAGCTGATAAACTCTTTTTAGTGGGTTGAAGGTAGTAACAACAAAGGAATAAGATGGATGGAATGGGAGAGACTCACTAATACGAAGAAGGAATGAGGTTTGGGGTTCATAGATTTTAAGGCTTTCAACATGGCCATGGTAGCTAAACAAGGATGGTTTTTTATGTCTCAACCGCGAGCTCCAGTGTCACGTATCTTTAAAGTATGGTACTTTCCTAGAACCTCTTTCTTTGATGCTAAGCTAGGGTATAATTCTAGCTATATGTGGGGGAGTGTTTAGAAAGCTAGAAAAGTTCTAACACTTGGTTACAGGTGGAGTATTGGGGATGGTAGTATAATCCATGTGATGTATAAACCTTGGCTTCGAAGGAGTTGAGAGGGTTGTTTGAGGGGACCACATAAGCAAGGTGCGCATGATATTACTATTAGAGATCTCATGCTTACTAATGTTAAACAGTGGGACATGAGGGTTCTACCAGATACTTTTTATTAAGAAATAGTGGCAAATATTATTCAAGTGTCATTGGTGGAGGAGGTTACAGATGATAGATTGGTGTAGAAGGAGGAACAAAGTGGGAGTTATAGTATGCGGTCAAGGTATAAGGTGTGGAGGAATGCTCAGGAAAACCCGCCTAATCACAACAATAATGGGAATAGGAATAGTATTTGGAATACCAAAGCACCTGCTAGAGTGAAACATCTTTTATGGAGAATTTTCTAAGAGTGCTTACCTACCTGTATGCGTCTTCGATGTGCAGTGCACGCGAGAATGCCTGTTTTGCAACAATAATAATGAGGATGTTTGACATGTATTCTTTGGTTGTCCAGATACTTACATTTGTTGGGAAGTAGCAGTTTAAGCAATATTATTGTTCATAGAACTTATTCTTTCCATGATGTAAAGTCGCTCATTCTTAATATTTACAATAAGAATGATAGGAAAATTGCTGGTAGAGTTGCAGTTACGATGAAGGCTATATGGAAAAATAGGAATGATTTTATTTGAAATAACGAGCATGAAGATGGTCCTAAACTTGGTTGGCTTGCATATCATAAATGACGGGATTGGTTTTCGGCCAACGGGTTCATGATGATAGTAATAATTCTAATCAACATATTCTAAATTGGATTCCGCCTTCTCAGGGATGGTTCAAGTGCAATTTGGATGCCAGTTTTAATAATAATAATAAAGGTACTACTAATAGAGGATAGTGCCTTAGAGATGATCTCGGTAACTTTATCTCAGCTGGAGAGGTATGGGATCCAGGTACCCTTTCTATTCCTGAAGCGGGAGCTTTATCTCTCAAAGTGATTCATTTTACCGCAGGAATCATGATCGGATTATTTTCAAAAGTGATTCTCTTATAGTGGTGCAAGCTTTTCATTCAATTACCGCAGGAATTTCTGAGTTTTATATTATAATAAGATATATTAAGTTGTTATTACATAATTATCTCAATTTTGAGGTTAAGTTTGTCAAACTTCAAGCGAATATGGTTGTTCACTCGTTAGTAAAGGCGGTCAATTCATGGACTAGGCGTAATATTATGCTTGTAATTCCTCCTTGTATTAAACTTTTGATTATGAATGATAAAAGTTAGTTTTGCTTTTCTAAAAATAAAAAAAACAAACACCCAACATCAATGTGAAAGAATATCTTAAGTGGGAGTACTAAAATGGTGGCCATAAGAATGATTAGTGCAATTCTGAAGGATTCTTAAAAGAAGAAGAAAATTACTTGAATGGATATTAGAGGAACAATCAAGTTTCAAATTATTACACTCCTACATCCTGAAGTGAACAAAAAAATCATCAACTTTAGGAACCAAAGAAGCTTCCCACTTTTAAGGAAACTATAAAAACTTTGTGAAATTTTCACAAGAAAATTTCAACACTCGTAAGGGTAATAAATCATGGAGTTAAAGAGTAGGTGAATACTTAATAATATTAGTCTAAAGCAGGTGAGAATGATGGCACTATAATTTAGTGAAAAGAAATATGAAGGTGTAGTTGAAAAAGATAGAGAAAAATGTGAGAAAAAATAAGAAGAATAAGGAATAAAGAGTGAGAGGTGAAACATCTCATACGAGATTATCATACTCGCATTTAAAGAAGAAAAATTAAAATGATGAACAATTTGAAAATTTAATGAAAATGTTTACTAAACTTCAAGTAAACATCCCTTTTAGAGAAATACTAGAACAAATGTTGGGATATGAAAAATTCATGAAGGACTTGTTAAACAAGAGGAGAAAACTAATAAATGATGATTACATAACTCTAAACGAAGTATGCAGTACAATCATTCTACGAAATTTGTCTCCCAAATTGAAAGATCCAAGTAGTTTTACCATTTCTTTCACTATTGGAGAGTTACAAATGGGAAGATCTATGTGTGATTTAAAAGATAACATTAATATGACACCTCTGTCAATGATGACAAATCTAAATTATGAAAACTCAATATAGGTATTTAGGGAGAATTTATCTATTTTCGATAAGACTTTTAATTCTTGTTTGTAAAATTTGGATGTTGTATTGAAAAGATGCATTTCGATAAATATGACTTTAAATTGAGAAAAATGTCATTTTATGATCGCCTAAATTGGACCTTGAGCCGATAGGACTAAACTAGGCTAGAAGAGACCCAATACAAAGGTCTTTGAGAGGCATCCCAATACATGAATGAAATAGGGAGAGTACCCGATGATAGCTTATGATTGTCCAACCCGAATACGTTACTAGTTATCCACCTCAGGTCAATACATAGAAGGTCAAACATAAATGAGACTAATGGATTGAACAGAGCATGGGAGAGAAACCATTCTTCCAAGAAAAGAGAAAGCCATTCATCCTCTTCTCCATGTATTTTTTAAGAAGTGAAGGGAGGATTGTTTCTCTTTTTAGAGAAGGCTTATGATTTGGTTAACTGGAGCTTCCTAAACTATATTATTTTAAAAATTTGTTTCAATGATAAATGGCATGCTTGGACGTATGCTTGTTTTTTCGGAAATATTGATATTTTGGTTAACAAGTGCCCAATTCACGAGATCAATATCTAGATGGGCTTGAAGGAAATGATCCCTTATCCGTATTCCATTTCCTACTCGTAATGTAAGGGCTAAACGGATTTTTTAATAGGGCAATGAAATTGAACTTTTTCTTAAGTTATAGGGTGGGATATATGGACTTGATGATTATTCACTTGCAGTATGTAGATCATATCTTATCTTGGCAGATACTTCGTTGTATAATCTTTGGCATATTAAGGCTATTCCCCATGTGTTTAAACTCTCCTACGGACTTCATGTAAATTTTTCGTCACGAGGTTAATGTTGACTCGAGGTTAATGCTCCCCATGTGTTTAAATTCATATCATCCATTGCAGAATACATCTCTACTCCAATGATTGGCTGCAACGTTCAGCATCACAACCCTCTCCACAAATCTAAAATTATCTGCTTTCTATCAATACATATACAACAATTAATCAACTTACATCTTTTAGAGTTACTAAATAATAATAAAAAAAAATCTCATTAACAAGTTAGTGGAAAAAAGGAAAAAAATTATTTCTAAATGACAAACTATAAAACACTGACACCGACACATGTAACATCTTATTAGCCAATCCAATATATAAGTGCTATATATGTGATAACCGCTAAGACAACTCAGCTTCATAGCATTTCTTAGCTTAATTTAGTTAGACTAATTTCAAACCACACAAGAAATAAAAAACCAACCTATCACACTAGTATAAATTCAAAACAGTAGCATTGTGAGAGCCAATTTCCATCCATTCAAACCCACACAATAAACAAAATTGTCAAACCCAAATGTAATTTCAGTGCTCAAAAAACATTGCAAACTTAACACAGTGATTCGGATGGGAATTGGAGAGGTTAAGGTTTGTGTGTGGAACAAAACAATGGGGACAAGGTTTGTGATTTCGACGATGTTTTTTTGGTATCTTTGAAATCGAAATGTAAGAGTGACGAAAATAAACGTAATTGAAGAGTGATGCGATGGGGATTGCGATGATCATCCAGAAGCATTATGTTGTTGTTTTTTTCCTTTTCAATTTTTTTTTTCTGTGTTAAATTGTTCCAATTTAATCTATCACCAACCACACCACACTTATGTGAATTTTGAAGATTTCTTAAATGGAAACATCCTTATATCAACATTTTTATAAACTACTAAATGACCCTAAAAAATATTTATTGTTAAATTTTTCTTCTTCAACTTTTATCTTAAGTCAAAACAACTTTTATAAAATTAAATTAAATTACATTAATTAATTAACGCTCTAAACTTATAGTTTGATTATGTTTTAAAATTAAATTACATTAATTATTTAATATTCATTATTAACCACATATCTTATAAATAAAATCATATTAATTACTTACTATCAAAATAAAAATCATAATAATTATTTATAGTAAGTTTTTAAATTATTATCATACGAAAATGACAATAGAACATAAAAATAGTTGTCTAAAAAGAATTACGTTAAAAATATTAGAAAGAATTAGTCAATTTTCATTTTTTATTATATTTTTATTTTTATAGAATTTTTTTAATTAAAATATATTAAAGTAAACTATTTCAATAATAAATAGTAATAATTATTATTGACAGAGATTTATGACCAAAAATAATAATAAATGACATAAAAACAATTTGTTAATTAAATAGGGTTAATGTTGACCCGAGGCTTATGGATTTAACACATGATTTTATCCATTGTAATCACGAGAACATCCCTTTTAGGGATCTTGATCTTCTAGTGGGTGTTATTCCTAGTATTGAGACCACTTAGAAATCAATGATTAGTTTTATTGCTAGATGAACCCTCTCGAGGGTATCTTAAGGTTAGTTTGATAATTAGGTTTTAGAGAGTTTTGAAAGGGAATATTTTAGAGGGTTACGTCTATATTTTGAAATATGTTTGATATTTTTAAAAAGTTTAAAAAATAATATAATTTTATATATTAATGTATTATATTATTTTTTATTTTTTAAAATATTACACATATTTTAAGATATAGACGCAATCCTCTAAAAAAAATTCTGTAAAACTCTTCAAAATCTAACTCTCAAACGGACATTAAAGAAAGGTAATCCCACTTGAATTGATTGGTCCTAAATTTGATCTATATCTTTTTATCCTTTTTAAAAATGCTAGTTAAGGCATACAAGAGGAATATTAGGATTTAAAGAATGTTTGTCTAGGAATGGTGAAAGGTAAGTCTAAAAGTTATAAGGTTAATTGACCCAATTTATGTTTATAAAATATATATGTTAAATAAATATTTAATTTTTTAATAGAGATAACAAAAGTAAAATTTAGAGAACAAATTATAAACAGAAAAATGTAAAAGTAAACTAAAATAGACTAAATTTTCAAGACCCAAGTCTAACTAGGTCACAAATTTGAGGTCTGGGCTAATTTGTAGTGTTTTTAGATTTATTTTTTAATATAACTTTGACCTTTTCTTTTAAAATTTGACACGAGTTATTAGCTTATTCAAATTCGAGTTCTTAGTATTACTTAAATAAATAGTTTGACGTGTGTTTTAATAGACAAATAGTTTATTAGATTAGTGAGATTAAGTACTATTTTAATATTTATTGTGACTTTTTAAAGGACCTAATTAAATATATTTAAGATTCTCTTAACTTAATTTAATATTTTATGTTACTCTTTTATCTATATTTTTTAAGTCTCATAAAAACTTTTCCGTTAGGTATTGATGATGATGAAGATGATGACAATGATGATGAATATAAAGAAGAGAGAAGAAGATGAAAATATCTAAAAAAATATTAAGTATTGATGATGTATTGTTAGAATTAATAGATCATCAAAATTATAAAATTTGTTAAAATAATCAAATTATTAATATTAAAAAATTAATAAAATCTATGGTGAACACTCAATAATATTGTCTCATCTAACATATTTAAAATTAAAAGTTAACAAAATGAATCAAATTAGTTAACAAAATTATTTTTGAGAAACTTAAAACTAACATGTATTAAATAAGCACCAACATGAAATCTTAAATTAAGTTAAGGAATTCCAGCATGAATTAAGCCAATTAAATATTATATAATAGGCCATTTTAATAATTAGGCAAAGAAAATAAGAATTCATCTGAGTCCTTCAAGTTGGATACGACACTCCTATATATTTTAATAATGTCAGAAATACCCTTATCATTTTTTTCTTACTCAAATTCTTGCAAAATTTTCTCTCAAACGCTAAAAATCTGATAGTGACTATAAAAATTTGTTATGTGGTTTAACTGGATTATTTGAAATATATGATGCGTAGTAATAGTTTATCTGAAGTTTGAAAAATCTGGTATGTCAAAAATTTTCCCCATCCCTAAAAGTTTTAGTAGTGTTATTTTTATGCGGTTGTGATCGTACCGATATTTTTGTATGGTTGTGATTGCACTAACACTTTTTAAATATTTTTTTTTAATTTTTAAGGTATACTAAATCAAAGATGAAATTTAGTACTATTTTAACATGGCGAAGCGAGGGCGTGGGTGTCCGAAAACTACGTTGTCAACATCACTAGGGAGTCACGTGTCTCCGGTACCCCAACCGGAGATGGAAACAGAGAAACAAGATGATGCTGAAGTAGTTGAGAAGCCGAATGATGTGAATTTGTCTGAAGAAAAACCAAAAGTGATAGAAACCCTAGAAGATCCAAAGTGAAACAGGAGGTGTGTAAACTCTGGGTTATTGTGCTAAGTGAGAATCACAATCCGATGAAATGTGGGTTGATGTCGTATGTGGCGCCAATGATGGTGAACGGGTAAATTAAAATTAAAATTGAGGAAGTAGATAAAGCATATGAGCTACAATTTTGGGAGAATGCCCTAATTATGTATGTTCTTGGGGATGAACTGAGTATGAACACGATGAAGAATTTTATGGTGAAGACTTTTCAACTTCCAGATATGTACTACATTGATGATGGCTACTTTCTCCTTAGATTTAAATCTCATGAGGATATGGATGTCGTGATGATGAAGGGACCATATACAATAAGAAGTATGCATATGTTACTCAAGGAATAGAGACCTGATTTTAACCTGAAGCAAGATATGTTGAGAACTCTACCGATATAGATTAAGCTTCCTCAACTGCCTATTCACTTTTGGGGAGCACGAAGTTTGAACAAACTTAGGAGCGCCATTGGAGCACCTTTGGTAACCAATGAGTGTACTGCTCACAAACTAAGAGTTTCATATGCCAGGGTCTTGGTGGAGGTTGATATTACCCGAAAACGGGTTAATGAAATTACTATCAAAGATAAGGAAGGGAGGAGAATGAAACAACCTATTGAGTATGAGTGGAAACTGAAGTTCTATGACAAATGCCAAAAGGTAGGGCACTAATGTAGAGTGGGAGTGAAGAAGAAAGTATGGAAGCCTAAGCCTCAACAGGATGATATCAAACAAAATACTCCTATCATTGTTGCCACACCTAAATAGAACAATACTAAAAGCAATGATGATGATAATAGAGAGAAGTGAACCAAAGTGAGCAAAGCTACAAGAGATAGAGGTAAGAGTATAGCATATGATGAATCATCCAATACTGTGCACTGTGTTAATGGTTTTGAAGTGTTGGAGGTTTTAAATGACCCCCTATTTACCTTTGATATGGGTCCATGATTGCTTCTTGGAATGTTAAGGGGTTAAATAAGGATGGTATGCTAAGGGAAATTAGCTTTCGTCACCTAGAGCTTCGTCCAGAGATTACCATTTTGATAGAAACTAGAGTAAAAGCTAATAAGGAAGCCTCTATTAAAGATAAACTTCACCTCAAAGGGAGTTATCTTGATAATTATACTTGTCATGCAAATGGTAGGCTTTGGATTCATTGGGATAATAATAAGGTGGATGTTAGATTTGTTAGTAGTAATAGCCAATCTATCCACTGTGGTGTGTATGACTTGTATAGAGGATTTAGATATTGGCTAACTGCAATATATGTTAATAATCACTTGAAGGATATAAGGCAATTATGGAATATTATTGAGAATATACACAGGACTCAACAGGGTACTTGGAGATTATTACAATATGGCCAAAGCACAAGATATAATAGGTGGAAAAATGGTTATTGAGGATGAATATGTGGATCTCCAAAACATGATGGATATTACTGGTTTACGTGAGATGGATAACATTGGAGATTTCATCACCTGGTCTAATAAGCAGAGTATGTGACCTATCTACTCTCGTATAGATAAGGTTCTATCTAATGTAGATTTGTTCCAAGATAATAGTAATGTTATTCTGAACATCTTTCCTCCTAATGTGTCGGACCATGCCTTGCTTCACCTGACTATGGCTAATGTTAAGAAAGAACATGGTTCCGTCAAATTCAACAATTGTTTGGTAGACATTGAAGGTTTTGAGGAATTTGTGAATAATAATTTGAGTCAATCTCTAAGGGGAAGTCCTATGTATGTTTTATGGAATAAGCTGAAAAGACTTAAGCCTGATCTTAAGAAGCTCAACAGACTTGTGACTGATGTGAAACATAAAATTTCTAAGGCCAGACATGATCTCAATACTGCTCAAAATGACCTCATGAATCATAGGTTTGACAGTCATATGCTGGAGGTTGTAAAGAATCTTACTGAAGAGGTTATTAGGTGGAACATTATGGAGGAAAAAATGATGATGCATAGAACTAAAACTGACTGGCTGAAAATGGGTGATGTAAATGATGCTTTCTTCCATGCCTATGTTAAGACTAAAAAGAATGCCAAAAGTATGAGGATGTTACAAAAAGATGATGACACTATTTTGTCTTCTAAAAAATACATTGAGCATGAAGTTCTTGCCTTCTACGGTAACCTTATGGGAGAAGCAAATCATAGTTTAACTCATATTGATATTGAAGCCATGAGAAGAGGCAACCAAATTAATATGGATCGGAGATAATATCGGGTGAGCAATGTGACTGTCAAGGAAATTGAAACAACTTTGCATGGTATAGGAGATTTGAAAGCCCTTGGTGCATATGGGTATGGTGCCAAACTCTTTAAGTCTTGTTGGCATGTTATAAAAGATGGTGTTATTGCAGCCACTATGGAATTATTTGCTCATAGTAGAATCTTCAAGCCTTTCCATAAAACTGTTGTCACCCTAATCTCTAAGAATGAGAATGCAAAGGGTGTGAAAGACTACAGACACATAGTTAAGTGTACCACTTTTTACAAGATCATTTCCAAGATTTTGACTACTAGATTGGGTGGGGTCATGCAAGGTACAATAATCCTTAGTTAAGCTACTTTTGTGCCTGTGCAAATTGTAGACAACCATATCATGCTTGCCTATGAGCTCATCAAAGGGTATGCAAGAAAAGGTGGAATTCTCATATGCATGATGCAAATGGACCTATATAAAGTATATGACATGATTGATTATAGGGCTATGGAGGATGTCATACATGAAATTAGGCTTCCTAGGGTGTTTACCAATTGGATCATGACAGTTGTTAAGTCAGTGTCCTGTATTTTCAATATTAACACTACTATAAAAAATGCATTTAACAACGGTTGGAAAAGATATATAATCACGCAGGTCTAGGAGTTGTTATATAGAGTGTTGTTGTAAATGTGTTACTTACAATCACGGTCCTAGGACCTTTGTAGTATACCAGAAAGTACACGTGATATCACAACGGTTAGTTATCTCAACCAATGTGATAGACCTAAAGCAACCTGTATAACATTTGTCACGGTTAGTTGTTATAACATTTGTCAAAAATTTAGTTGTTTTTAAAAAAGGAACTCTCTTCTTTTAAAAGATTTCTCATGTTTTAACATGTATCTACTTTAACCATATCAGAGAATTAAAAGAGACCTGTATTTTTGTTAACCTTTCATAAAGAGCATAAAAAATAACCTACATTTTGCATCAAAATCCAAAAGTAATATTTACATCAAACACAAAATATGTTATTTCTCAATCGTATCATACCAGAATCAACAATATATTGATTTATTAATTTAAATATCAAAACTTGTATGCATCAATGACATAGTTCCATTATGTACACATTATTACATAAAACTATGCGTAAGAAGGAATATCAAAGAAGGGAAAAAGAAATTTGAAAAGACAAAGAGATGTAATTATTTAAGAGCTCGAGGTAGGAAACCCTAAGATCTTTCTAACTTCCAAGTAAAGAAAACGTATAGAATTAGAGAACAAATAATGAGCAAACTTGACATGTTTGAAATCTTTTGGCTTTTAGACATTCAAGGATTACAGAAGAGGAAGAATTAGAAGGAAAAATATAAAATCATAATTCCTGTTTACCCCAAACCTAAACCTAAAACCTAATATCCTTGAGAAGAAGATGAATTAAAATGAGTACTTCTGTTGAAGCTTTCAACACTGCTGAGAGAACAAAAGTTGTTGTGGTTGTAGAGGTTTCTCTTATGCAAAACCCTCATCATAATCAAGAAATGGAAAGAGGTCGCGCTTGTGAAACCGAACTTTTGAGACCCAGAAGAGCTCTCAGGAAGAGGAGATCAAGAAGAAGAAGAAGGATGAAAAGGCCAGTCATCATCGATTCTGATTACGAGGATGAAGCAGATTATATTTAGTCAAAATTTCTATCACCCAGATGATTTAGATATGATTATTAAGGTCTTTTTGTAAGGTTTATTTAATGAAAATTTCTATAAGTGTTTCTTAATTTTTTTTCTCGAATTTATGTCAGCTTAACACTTAGTATGACGTACACTCTAGGGCACTCTCATATACATAATCTGAATAAAACCAAAACGATTCATAAGAACAAAATCTATGGATTTATAATTTACACTAATATACATTAATGATTCACAAAACCACATTAATGTTTCAGACAAAACGATTCATAAAACCATATTAATGATTCACACAAAATCTACGACTTTCTAATATACACTAATATATCAGCTTTCATCATATGGTTATGAACGAGGTAACCCTAAATATGAAAAACACACATTCATAAGAACATTAATAAATGTGGTAACCCTAAACATTCACAAGTGTCAGAGAAAGAGAATAATGACTTACCATAAATGATATTCTAAGAGGATGGTGAAGATTTTTCCCTTCTAGAAAGGATATTTGAAGAGGATGGTGAAGATTTTTTTATCCTTGTCGTCTCGATCGCCATGGCACCCCTATGTGTTATGAATGAAATAAATTACTTGCTATCTTTTTATTTTGTTAGAAAAAATTTCACAATAGTTGTAATGTTTAACTGTAGTGAGAAATAATTTCACAAAACATATCACAATGGTTATATAAAACAACCCTGGTGGTATCCCTTTTATTTTTTATTTAAAAATAAATGAAAAAAAGGCGCGCCTTAACGTTAAAGGAATAAAATATTTGAGGGCGCTGAGGTTCGAACTCATGAAAGCTTGGTTGTATCACCATGGTGAGGTCATCAACTGTTATTATATCCTAACAACTTGTAATTAAAAAATAAAAAAATGTTAGCGCCTGAGTTTAGAGATGTCACCAGTGTTTGGAAGAATCGTGGTAACTTAGGCGTTATTGTATGCGTGTTTTGTAGTAATGTAATGGTGAGATATAAGATAATATCCAGGCTTGTAGAGGGATAAGGCAAGGGGATCCCATATCCCCCTTTCTCTTTGTTGTGATGATGGAATACTTGAACAAGTTTCTTGTGAAGATGCAATTGGATCCCAACTTTAATCATCATGCCATGTGTGAAAAGTTAGCTCTTACTAACCTTACATTTGCTGATGATGTATTATTGTTATGTAGAGGTGATCTTAAATATGTGGAAATGATTCTTGATATTGTAAAGAGTTTTTCTGGTTCTACAGGTTTGGTTGGTAATCCTAGTAAATGCAAAATTACTTTATAGGTATTGAGAAAGCCATTAAGCATGAGCTAAAGAAAGCTAATACTTTTGAAGAAGGGAAAATCCCTATTAGATACTTAGGAGTTTCTCTTACTAGTAAGAAGCTCACCATTAATCACTACTTTCCTCTCATTGATAAGATTGTGTGCAGGGCCAGACTTTGGACATCTAGGTTACTCAGTTATGCTGGTAGGGTCCAGTTAGTCAAAAGCATTTCTTTTGCCATAACTAAGTATTAGATGCATTGTTTTCCAATCTTCAAGTTTGTGATCAAGAAGATTGATGCATTTTACAGATCCTTCATCTGCACTGGGAGTCACAAAGTGAGTAGAAAAAGTCCAGTGGCATGGAAAACTGTTTGCAGTCTTAGTTGCCATGGTGGTATTAATATTATCAACTTGTCTGTTTGGAACCAGGTGACAATGTTGAAATGCCTTTGGAACATGTGTAGGAAATATGATAATCTTTGGGTAAAATGGATGCACATCTACTACTTGAAAGGAAGTGATGTTATGGAAGCTATAGAAGGTAGTAATCGGTCTTGGGTGATTAATAATATATTGATTCAAATGGAAAAAGCTTTTGAATCGACTGAATATACCTCATCCCTCTCAGGAGTATGTTTTTTGTCCTTCTTGGACCTGTTGGATTTGTTAGAGGGAGCAGCCAAATCTGCTGAGCATTTTTTACTCTGGAAAAAAAGGGAAATATTAATACAAGTTTAAGGTGTAAACAATATAGAAACAAGAAGTATATAAATATACCCACCGAAGAAGCCTTCTTGAGTGAAGAAGAAATGGGTTCATCATCGGAAGGTGTGTGGTCGGGAATGATCTACAAAAATTAAGTTGAGTCAGATATGCCAAAATCAAGAATGGTAGCTGACAAAAAGTTAAAGTTTAAACCTGACGCGTTGAAGGTTTTGGTTTGCCGACAGAAATGGCTCCCGCCTGATCTATTGGTATAGCTGTAAGACAAGTGTAAAATAATCAGATAAGCAACCAAAGTAAAACAGGCAGGGGGTAAAACTTTCCAGAAATCGTTACCAATTTGTGTAGTCGAAAGTACTCTAACATATCGGAGATCATAATGAAGATGCCCCGAATAGTTAGGTAAGTAATACTTCGCCGGTACCACTCTGTCGGCCTTTTCCCTATAGGCATTATTCATATCTGGTATAGAGCAATACCACCAATTAGGAATAGGTGGGCCAAAGGCCAAGGCCAAAGGGCTGGATGGCAAAGGATGAAATTTGATGTTTCCAAAATGAAGAGCGTAAAGATATTTATCTTTCGCATAACCAAGGATTTTCAGTGTCGAGATCCTATCGGTTACCTTCTCATTTAATTCGACAACAGTCTCATATATGGTCCGACGAAGATCATTAGGTCAATACACAATTCAGAAGTAATTCTGGAAAGCTCGAATTTGTTTAACATGAGTAATCTTACATTTGGTCGCCTTTGCCTGCAAGTTTGAAAAAACTATTGTTAGTTCAGTAAGCTTAACATTAGAATCACCAATGAATGTAACAAAATACGTCTGCCACCAAGTTTCAAATTCTTTGGTGCAGTAAAAAGACGGTTGGAAAGGAGTAGTGAGTGTGGGCCTCTGTGCATAGTTAAATTTGGCAAATCATTGCTCATTCACATTTGTTATTATTTTATGAACGTATTGCCCTGTTTTGAAGAGTTATGTTGTCCTCTCTCCAATAGAGTGCCAGTCATAAGTAGAAAGTGTATGTTCTTTCAGTTTCCCCACTGAATTATCCCTCGTGGAAGATTTTTGCTTTAGCCTTCCTGCACAACTCCTCAACTGGATGACTTGGGTTTCCCTCTTGAGTTTATTTCTCAAAGGATTCATTTTGGACGTGTTGCACCCTAAAATTTTCCCTCCTATTTTACTCAATATATTCTAATTAAGATCCTCAACTTGCTCAAGGATGCTCAAGAGTTGACCAGACAAACTCTCTCCTATAGAAATGAACCTCCAATTAGGGTTTCCATGTTCATCAAGAAGGGTGAGCTCAAAAGGCCTCATATTCTCTCCATGGTCCTAATATGTCCTCAAGACCCTCCATGTTAAATTTCAATCTTTGCACAAGAAGTTTTCTCAGTCAACTACTCAGATGCTTGAGAATCGACTATATTAGGTCAAAAGTCAACTGTGGCCCACATACAGTCAAACTTCAATATTTTTGGTCAACATCAACATTTTGAAGTGATATTCATCATTTTATCAAGGGTTGATCATGATTCCTCAAGGAATGTTCCTAATTCATCAAAACTCAAAAGTTGCTAAATTAGGGTTTCTCAGGAAAAGTCAACCAAATTTTGAACAAGTATAACTTTCTCATACTTTATCAGAAATTTCTCATACAAGGCTCATTTTGAAGGGAATCCAATTTCCTACAACTCATATTCATCCCTCAAGTTCAAGAAATGCACTCATAAAAAGATATGGATTTCTACATTATAGGTCCTTTTGAAAAGTCAACAAAAACACTTTTTAGGTCAAAGCTTCTTACATGAACATGGAAGACTCAATTGAAATGAGACCAAAAGGGTTGTTTAGGGGACATCCTAAGATTTCTAAAAAGTCCAAGAACACCTCTCTAGGGTTAAAATTGGAAGAGTTATGCATTGTCAAATTTGACCATTTTTGGAAAATTGCCAAAAGTCAAATGTGCTCAAAAAATGCATTTTTGCCAAAAGGGCCTAACATTTTAGGATTGTATCTTGTTAAGGACATAGTCCACGACCCAAGTCAGCAACCACACCTTATTTGCTCCATTTATTTATTTTATTATGATTTTTATTTATTAAAAATCACATTAAATCAAATAAATAACAAAAACATACCAAAAATTGTTTTGAAGATCTAATTTTGATGGAAATCAAATCTAATTATGTTGGCCAAATCATATCAAAACAAATCAAGGTAATTTGAGGCAAAAATAGCATGATTTGCATGGTTATGGAAAGATATCATATGGAAAGAAAATTTCATTCAATCTCCATAATTCCAAAGGATTCGAGTCGTTTTTGTTACCCTAATGCTTCATACTACATATAATGAACAAAAACAAGGCAAGAGAACAAGGTTTGACCGCAAGAAATTGACACAAGAACTTCAAATTTTTTCACAAAATGTGATAACCGGTTTGACTTTTGCAGAGGGATTCAAAAAGTTTTGACACTTGCAATCAATTCCTGGAAACATTTGGAAGCTAACTGGATTGTTTGCATGCATCGAGAAGTCCAGAACAAGCATCTACATCATCACGGTTTGCTTCTTGTTCTTGAATTCGATTTTGCCAATATATGCATTATAAACAAATTTTGAGTATGCATTCATGTTTACATGATCATTTAGAGCATGTTTGAATGATTAATTGTTTGTTTTGATGCGTGTTTGACCACTTGCCATTGTTAGGGTTTGAGAAGCCATTTTGGGGCTTCTCTGTACAGGTAAAATTAGGCCAAGAAATTGATGCCATGATGCTCGTGAGATCAAGATGAGTGGATTGTTGTCCTTAGAATTAATTTATCATGCGTGGTATGAATTGTTGAAGTTTGCAGGTGTATAGCTATGGAGTCTTGTCCGTAGGTATAAACCTGTTACCTAAGACGACGAACAAGGAAGAAGACGATGACTTGTCACCGTTCCATCGGTCCGCTTGAACGTTCGTGCATTTTTTTGTTTTCTCCAGCCTAGCCACTTGTTTGATATATTATGATTATGTTTTATTATTATATCAAATAACCAACACAGCGCAGATGACAGGGGTAGTAGCATGTGAAGCCAAGGACCTGGGTTCGATCCTAGGTCCAATCGTTTTCCTATTTTCTAGCCATTTAAGTGCAGATCCAGCGTGCCTCGTGATTTGGCGCCTACCGTGTACCCCCAGATCTCAACCCTGAGATCCATCATCAGGCCAAATCTCACAATCCAACATTCAATTCAAAGAGAGACCATGGTGCACCTTCCAAGCATGCCAACACAGGATCTGGCGCAGAAACTGGGCTCAGCCATAATGGGCCTTGGAAATTCAGAAACACACCCCCTAGGTGCTTATGTAGGTCCAATTTCTCACCCTTTTATTTTAATTCCTTTTTCTTATTATTTACTAATTATGTTTTTAATAACACCAAAAATAAATCATTGTTTTTATTTATTTAATCAAAAAATCATAAAAACATCAAAAATCTTTTTTTTCATAATTTTTTTATTAATTAATTAATTAGATTAAATTAGGGTAATTTAATGTTTTTTATTATAATCCAAAATAATTAGAATTAGGGTTAATTTTATACTTAACCAAATTTTTCCTCAAAAACAACATAAATTTTTCTTAAATTAGATTTTTACTATTATTTGTACATGCTCCGAGTTTGTAATAGATTTAAATAGGGTTTTAATTATGCATTTTATTTTCAGTCAAAATAATTATGTATCTGCCCAAAGCCATGTAATAGCTAGGACTCTAATTTCTCGCTTTTAAATTTCTGCCACTATGAACTGTTCAGATGTATGGACAATAGGCTTGCATGTGAAAGACAAACGATTAATACAGTAGAAAACCCTAAATGTGCAAAGATAATTAACTGGAAAAAAATACACTTGCACATGCTCACTCCTAGGGTTTGCCCCACTTGGTTGCCTCTGAAGTATCGGTCATGTCCCTCGAACGAAGGGGTACCTTAGCAATGACCCGCGATTCAAAATCGTCATAAAGATTATAGTCCCTACTTGTCCCTCGAGTTTCCTACGAATTGATCTTATGATGATAACCCCTTCGAAATGCTAAAGTATCCTTACTTGTTACCTTCAGAGACCATTTTGTCCCTTCGAACGTCCCTTTTAAACTCCAACGACGGTGCTACCTGTTCCTTAATAATAGGATAGCGTTGTCTAAAGGAAAACGGACAGACCTTTTTTCGAGTAGGTAGATTAGTTCTTAGGTACTTGCTCAAGCAAAGCTTTTCACACAAACACTTTTCAAAACAATTTTCAAAACAACTTCGTCACACTCTTGAGGACTGATACAAGGGTTATCACGAAGTAAAACTTTTTTCAAAACAAACACACATAAGCAATTTTAAAAATGAGCAAAGTACCTAAGAGCCCATGGAAAACCACAGATAGAAAGGGTGCTAACACCTCCCCTTTCTATAATCTACCCCCCGTACTCAAACATTCTCGAAAAAAGTTTTTTCTGTTCTTTTTCCTTTTCCTTAGTTGGATGAAATAAAAGTCGGTGACGACTCTTGCTTACCGCAACATTTGCGAACAAAAAACGTAAAACCAGTATAACAGTCAGTTCTGCCACCGTATTACAGGACGACTGTCTCATTCCAGTTTATTTCTGGTTTAAATCTTTGATCCTCGGCAATATTATTACTTATGATATCCACAGACTTCGAGCCTTGGTTTGAGAGTGTGCATTTATTTTGCACAAGAAGACTTTATCTCCTCAGCAGGAATATATTGGCATTTCCCCAGGAAGTCATATTTCATTCCCCAGAAAGTCATTTTGTTACAATCCTTCCTATAACAACAAGTAGCGGGTCTCTTTATTTGAGAAACTTGTGTTTCCCTATAAAAGTCGACGTAACTTTTTTGAAATCTTCTCTATGAGTGGATAGTCTGCAGTCCGTTGTCGAATTACACCAGTGGATGGCAAGACTTTCAATATCGCAGAGACAATTTATTGTGAAATCTTTGCAAGTGGTAGTCTCTTTATTTGAGACAACTTATATATTACCCTTTCCAGGCAGAATGCCTTGGTTAAAGAAGAGGTTGAGACCCGTTCTAGGTGAAATTCCAGAATTTTGGGGAAACTTGTTATCTTTTTGCTACCCTCAGCGAACGTTGCTAGTTCATTGTCAGTGAACGGTGATGCTATGATATATTCTCTTTCTACCTTCAGTGAAAGTTGGTAGGTCACCTTCAGTGAAAGTTGGTGCTTGTTATCTTTTTGCTACCCTCAATGAACGTTGGTAGTTCATCGTTAGTGAACGACGATGCTAGGATATATTCTCTTTCTACCTTCAGTGAAAGTTGGTTGGTCTCCTTCAGTGAAAATTGGAGCTTGTTATCTTTTTGCTACCCTCAGTGAACGTTGGTAGTTCATCGTCAGTGAATGGTGATGCTATGATATATTTCTCTTTCTACCTTCAGTGAAAGTTGGTAGGTCACCTTCAGTGAAAGTTGGTGCTTGTTATCTTTTTGCTACCCTCAGTGAACGTTGGTAGTTCATCGTCAGTGAATGAAGATCCTATGATATTTCTTTTCCTTCTACCTTCAGTGAAAGTTGGTAGTTCATCGTCAGAGAACGTCGATGATTCTTTCTCTCTACCTTCAGTGAACGTTGGTAACTCATCGTTAGTAAACTTCGATGTTGTTATTTCTTTCCTCTTTCTAACTTCAGTGGATGTTGGTAGTTTCTCTTTCAGTAAAAGTTGATGTATCCTTTGACTTTTTATCACCCTCTATAAGTCAGGTCTTTTGATCCACCATTGATTTATTTTCCTGGTCGGGTTTCTCTTTTATTTCTTTATTTCCTTTGTTACATCCCCAATGGTGTTTTGCGTCTCTTTGATTTTGTTCATGCGCATTCATGCTCATAAGCATTGCATGGAATTTTAGGGCCAAAAATAGGGTTTGTTTTATATTTAAGTATCTTCGATCGCGTCGACACGAAGATTTTTAACCTTCGTATCTTCGGATAGAAGAAACTTAAATAAGGGAAGCTGTTGTACCCCAACATTTTCCCCTAAGATCCCCTCATCATACCATGTTGATTCAATCACAACAAGATCATATTAGGGCTTTTGGATATCCTCCCTATATTTAGATTTTCTCTTTGAGGAATCACCAAGCACCTTGACTTGTTTTTATTTTGTGATAATACATGTTTTGTTTTGACTTTCCTTTTAATTAATAAAATGCAATGTTGGTTTGTCTTACTTGTTACTAATGTAGGTAAAGGCAATAAGGTTTAGCAAGTTGCTCCATGGGTTCATGAGTTTATTTCCATGCCCTAGTCAATAAAGCTTGAGAAGTCCAAATGTCACCATTGAAGTTTTTTTGGAAGGGATGGCATGTCAAGGTTATTTTGGTTCACTACATTTCCAAGATATCAAGATTGATTCAAAAGTATAAGGGGTTGATTGAAGAAGTTGTCATGGTTGGACAAGGCCTTGTTCCCATTGGTCACAAGTGCACATTTCTATAAATTCTCAAGATATGGAAGTGGTTTTGGTGGCTATGAATTCTCATTTTCATCCTCAATAACTTCTATCTACAAAGCTTGGGTGTTGGTATAAGAAGGTGGTTCAAATTTGTCAAAGTTCCTCAAAGCATTTTCTTGATCTAGGAGCTAGGGTTTTGAACTTCAAAGAAGTATATCTTGCTCATATTTTGGTATTTTTGAGTGATTCCAAAGACATCCTTCTCTTCTAAGGGGTATTAAAAAATAAATTCAAAAGTTTCAAGGAGTTTTCATTTGGAAGAAACTTGATGATGAAGAAATATTACAAGTCCTCCAGATGAACTCTCACTTTCTCATGTGTGACTTCAAATGATCATAACTTGGTCAATTTTTATCAACTTGGGCCCACTCCTTTTCCATAATGATCTTGAGGATGTTAAATTTATCCTTTCTTTTATATGTGTGATACGGTTGGAGAACTGGCTTGAAGGTTTTGCGTTTGATCTCAAATATTGCGGTTAGCAAGAGTCGCCACTGACTTTTATTTTATCCAAAAGGAAAGGTGAAAAAGCACAAAAAAGACCTTTGAGATTATTTCTTGAGTTTGGGGGGGTAGATTATGAAAAGGGAAGGTATTAGCACCCTTTTCATACATGGTTTTCCATGGGCTCTTAGTTACTTGCTAGATCACTTGCTTTTGTTTGAAATTGTGCTTTGTGTGGTTTTTGAAAGTATTTTGTAAAGAGGCCATTGTTTAGGCAAACTTTGTAATGATTCTCGTTCGTAAGAATGTATACAAAGTGTTTGATCTTTTGAAAATGTTTTCAAGTTTGTAAGATGTTTGATATTGTAGGTGTTTCTTTTGAAAATAACAAGGATGTTTGTTTTGAAATGGAGCAAATAATTAGGAGCATTCTACTTAATCAAAAGTCTTTCTTGTTCATTTTCTTTTCCTTTGACATTGTTATCTTACCATTGATTTGGTAAGTAACCATATCTTTGGATGTAAACGGGACGGGCGTGGGTCATCGTATAACAATGAATAGCAATGTTGCAAGGTATCTTAGCATTTTTTTAAGGACTAAGATCATTTGAAAGGCAACTTAGATAGCGTCATCGAGGGACTATGATCTTATGCTTTTTGCTTGTTTTTGCCAAGATACTTCACATGCGTAATATGGCCATTTTGTAAAGGCAACCAAGTGGATTTACCCTATGGGTGCTTGTGTGCAAGTGTATTGTTTTCATGCTTGTCTTTGTCTTGAATTAGGGTTTTCTAAGTATTGGTTTTAGTCTTTCCATACAAATCCTAAATACTAGCATTTGTATATAAAGCGATAAATTGCGGAATTTAAAGTTACTACGCTATTACAATATTTGTGGGAGGGGGGTGTACAAATTGTAAATGGGGATTGCAAGAATATAAACCTAATTAATCTATTACAACCAAATTGAATTTGTACAAGAATTGAAATAAATAATGTACAAGATGAATAAATATCCAAGAATGCAAATATAAAGAAAATGGATATTTTTGTTTGGATTTTTTAGGAAAAGTGAATTTGTTCTAACCTAATAAATTAAAAGAAAATAATTAATTAAAATAATAAAAGTAAACCTAATATAATAAGAAAAGATTTTAAATAAAAACCTAAGTCTATTAATTGATTAAAAGGAAATTAAGTTTAAGAAAAATATTTTTGTATTTTTGTCTTGAAAATAATTTATAGTATTATAAAATATTTTTCGCCTTTTTTTTATATTAAAATAATATATTTTAATTGGTGTAAAAGAAAATAAATAAAACATAGTATTTTAATTAAATTTACAAGATATTTAGTGAAATGTATAAAGTATTTATTAAATAAAAATAATTTTTATGAGAAAAAATAAATAAACTATGTCAAAATGAAAATCTAATATTTTTGTATTTTTTATAATTTTTTTTAATATTAGAAAATATATTAAGAAAATAAATAAAATAAAAATAAGAAAAGGAAATAAAAATCTGAGCCAGGGGTGTTGATAGCCTGCAGAGGGGTGAGAAGTAACAAAAAACATAGGCCCAAAGATTGAAGCCCAGCGCCTGCCAAAAAAGGTCAGAAAAATGCAAAAAAATGTGAAAAAACCAAAAGGGTACCACTGGGGCTCGAACCCAGGTCCCTTTGGTTACATGTGCGCGCTTCTACCACTGGGGTGGCTATACATCCGTTTATATAAATCAACCAATAAATACATAAGGCAAACATGTTCCTAAGGCCAACTTCATCTTCAACCTCGCGCCCATCCAGAAGCTCTCTAACTCAATCAATCCGCAACAAAAATGAAAACTGTAAACATGAAACTTGTAGAAAATTTCCTCACGGTTTCAGAAATGTAAAGCATTAAAACTATAGATCAAAGATAAGCATGAATTTCATTGGCCCTAAACTGAACCCTAAAAATCTAAGAAACTTCAATCTTAAAATTCTCTAAGCTCAAGCAAAATTAATGGAAACTATGGACATGGTTAATTTTAGGGCAATGATATCTACATGTTTTGTTCATGAATAAATCATTGATGATGCCTGTATGAAGAGTTCCAAAGTTAGAAAACTTACCTTGCAAGAGGGTATCGGGTTTGAAGTTTGAGCAGCTTTCAAGGAGTTCCAACGGTTGGGTTAGCTTCCTCAAGTTCCCAGGAAACTAATGGAATGCTTAGCTCGAGCTGAAAGGGCCTGAGGAGTTCTGGAGAAGTCCAAGTGCAAAGATCTGTTTTTGAAAATGGTGGATGATGATGGAGGTGTTACAGTTATGCTGCAGGTGTTGGGATTGTTTGTGTATGTTGTTTAGAAGCTTTTGAAAACAAAAGGCCAAGAAACGCACGAGTAGATTTGAAGATTGGCTTCAAAACTCAGAAATGACAAGTTTTAAAGTGTTTTTGGTGATTATGAGTTCTAGGTGTTTTCAGGGCTTAAGCATTCGTGTCTTTTATGGAAAAATAGTTTGTCTATGTATAAGAAAAAGGATTGGAGTGGTTTGGACAATCATAAGTACAAGTCACAAGCTATTGGCTATGTTACTTGATTTTCAAGAAAAGAGGGAAACCAAGTTTCAATGTGAGGTACAAGCATGAGCTGAGTGATTGTAAGTGTCTAAACCATTTCTCACGAGTTATAGGACCTGTATGATCATAAGAGAACAAGTGCAAGGCTCAAGAACAAGTTTTGTGCAAAAAGTTACTTTATCAAAATGGCAATGTACACTTTCTTCCAAAAATGGATATAAAGCATGTCCATGCATTAAATGCTTGAAATGAGACCTCTAACAGCTGTGCAAGCAATTAATTATGGAGTGCCTAACAAGTTTGTGGCCTGCAAAGTAGAGTTTATGCATCATAGTTTGAATTTTGAATTTGGTTCATCACAAAATGACTTGTAATTCAAGTGATAAAACCCTAACTTCATCTCTTAGAATCTCCCTACTCAAGAATGATCTCAAGGAGATCTTGGACATTTTGGAAAGCTTGCAATGTGATATAAATCCCATCTTTGAATTGCTTTTGAAGATTCCCCTTGGAACTATATGAAAAAGTTCCATGAAGTTGGGTCAAAATCCTTACCAAATTAGGGCAAAAATTTCACTAAGTGTTTTATTTTATGACCATGTATTCTTAAAATTATAACTTGAGATCCAAGCACTTTTGGAAGGAGTTGTGTAAAGAAAAATTGTATATTTCATGGAGATCTACAACTTTCATGTTGGAAGTTTCTCTTGAATCATCTTGTATCATGGTGAAAAGTTTGCTCAAAGTTGTGAAAAAATAAGAAATTTCCAACACTTAGAAAAATTTCTAAGTTTAGAAATTTTCACTTTTCAAAATGAATTTTGAATTTTGGATTTCTTGATGAATAAGTTTCATATTTTGACATGTTTTGATGAATTGTGATCTTTGACATTTGAATTTGACCAAAAAGTCAAAGTTTGACTTTTTAGTATACAGTTGACTTTTGATTAGTTGACTAAAAATTCATGTGTCAATCCATTGGACTTGAGCAATGTTTTGAGCCATGTCATTAGGTAAAAATTATGAAATTGGACTCTTGAGATCATTCCTTAAACCAGTTGATCATTTGCTAGGTCAAAAATCAGAAATTGCCCTTTCCCAATCAAAATCCTAATTTTGACCATTTTGCCCTTTTGAAGATTTGATCAATTTTCTTGAGGAATTATGGTCCAAACTTGATCAAATGATACATATGAGTTTAAAATGTTTATGTGGATATAAAATTTTGAAGTTTGACTGTAAATTGGCCATAGTTGACTTTTTCCCCAATACAGTTGATTTTTAGGTTAACTGCTCAATTGACTAAGAAAAAGTGTGATCCAAAGCTTAAAACTTGACATGAGTAATCTTGAGGGTCCGTAATGATCCATGAAAGTCATACGGGGCATTGGAAGTTCAAAGTTCCTTATGAAATCTCAAACCCTAATTTTGGTCATCAGTGTTTAAGGAGGTGTCTTGAGCTGATAAACCCTAGTGCATTCTTGAGCCAGAGGAGATCTTGTGAGCAAATTCTTGATAAGTGAGCGGGAAAGTTTTGGGGTACAACATCTTCCCCTGTTCAATATTCTTAAGCCTGAAGAGTTAGATTGGCGAGTTTTGCCATTCGTGACTCGAAGGTGGAAGATGATTGAACACTAGAGTGCCCAAAAATTTGCACTCGATGATCTGATGGTTGATGGTATAGGGAATGGGCTTAAAGATTCCATTTGGAGAGATGATAGAAAGTTGTTGGAGATGGGCTTGTAGATTCCATCCAGAAATGATTGCTGAACCGTATCTGTAAACTGTAATCGAATGAGTGTGAGAATGGCGTCCGTGTTTGAAGCGTATCTAAGCTGAGTCTGAATGAGTATCAGAATGGCATACGTGTTTGGAGCGTATCTGAACTATATCAGAAAGTTGAATCTGAATGAGTATCAGAATGGCATCCGTGTTTGGAGCATATCTAAATTGTATCTGAAAGCTGAATCTGAATGAGTATCAGGATGGCATCCGTGTCTGAAGCGTATCTGAACTGTATCTGAAAGCTGAATCTGAATGAGTACCATCCGTGTCTGGAGCGTATATGAACTTTATCTGAAAAGTTGACTGTGAATGAGTATCAGAATGGCATCCGTGTCCGGAGCGTATCTGAACTGTATCTGAGAGAAACTTTAATCATTGTTAATGGTAGCTGTTAACCTTATCCTGAAAAGGGTGAAATGTTAGCTAATATGAAATGTCATGTTGTATGAAAAGCATGGTATAATGAGATTGTGATACATGCATTCGTGTTATCAATGTTTATGATATATGGATGCGATGTATGCATATGTGAGCTAATCTGCTCCACTGCTGTGGGATAGGGGGAAATAAATCCCTGACTACTGCTGAGTATATGGAGTGTAAGTCTCCATGTTGTGAATTTGAAGTGTTGATGAATTTCCTTTTAGGGAAATAAACTCTGTTGTAAGAGAAAAGTCGTGTACTGCTTATAAAATCCTGTTGGGGAATCCTGAGGAATTGGACGACTTCCACTGGGGATTAAACTGCACATTGCGGGGAATTTTATGGAAATAACTTAGAGAGATTTACCTATCTCTTAAATCCATCAGTGATTGTCTTTTTATTTTTTTTTCATTTGTAAACAGTAATTATGTTCAAATGCATATGTTCAAAAATAAATCATTGGATGTTTTTGTAAACAAAACAAGAGTAAAGAAAACAGACAGTTTTGCACTTTCAAAGGGATATCTTTGTATTGACTTTGAGTAAGTATTTTTGTACAATGAGACAAACATTCTGGTAAGAGAATGTTGTTATAAAAAATGAAATTTGATACAAAGAAAAGATAGTTATGTGCAATAATCCCATGGGGTTCCCATTCTGCTATAGCCTTCGTGTCTCTGAGTATCTTATCTATTTGTTGCCTTGTCCGAAGCTGATTGAATTGATCAGAACCGTTGAGTTTGCAGGTTGTCTGTAAGGTGATCCAACAGGACATAGTCATACGCTTTAATTCCCTAACTTTTGCCTGGACCGCCCTTTTGGGTTTTCAGTCCACCGGGATACCCTTTTTTGCCCAAGTCGCCCTTTCGGGTTTTCAACTTGCCGAGTGTACAGATTTTTTTTTGTTTTTATCCCTAGTTTTTGCCCGAACCTTTTTGGTTCACCGGGATGCCCTTGTTTTTCCTTGGTGTGTCAACCTAGCGGGTCTCTTTATGCGTAGTATCTTTTGACTATGTCTGCGTTCGCAGGGTGCCGCAAGTCATCGCCATCCATGGTGGTCAAGATCATTGCTCCACTAGAGAATGTGCTTTTAATCACAAATGGTCCTTCTTATGTAGGAGTCCATTTTCCCCTGGGATCACCTTGCGGTAGTATGATACATTTGATCACCAAATCCCCGACTTGATACACTTGGCCTATGACCTTTTTGTTGAAAGCCTTGATCATCCGTTTTTGATACATTTGACCATGACATACAGCAGTAAGTCTTTTCTCATCAATCAAGTTCAGTTGATCAAGTCAAGTCTGGATCCAATCGTCTTCATTCAGCCCTGCATCCTTCATGATTCTTAGAGAGGGGATCTGGACCTCAATAGGCAAGACAACTTCCATGCCCTATACCAAAGAGTATGGTGTTTCCCCGGTTGATGTACGTGTTGTGGTACGATACCCGTGGAGAGCGAATGGTAGCATCTCACGCCAATCTTTGTATGTGACTATCATTTTCTGTATGATCTTTTTGATATTATTATTTGCGGCTTCGACAACACCATTCATCTTCGGCCGGTAAGGGGAAGAATTATGATGTTGGATCTTGAATTGTTCGCACAGGGAGGTGATTATAGTATTGTTCAGATTCATACCATTATCTGTGATGATCCTCTCCGGGATACCATACCGGCAGATGAGATTCTGTTTAATGAATCGGGCTACAACATTCTTGGTGACAGAACGAAAGAGGCTGCCTCAACCCACTTTGTAAAATATTCAATGGCCACCAAGATGAAGCGGTATCCATTAGAGGCCGTTGGCGTGATTTCCCCAATCATATCGATGCCCCACATAGCAAAGGGCCAAGGGGCCATCAAGACATTCAGAGGAATCAGAGGTACGTGCACCTTGTAGGCATAAATCTGACACTTGTGGCAGGTTCTAGAGTGTTGATAGCAATCTGCTTCCATGGTAGACCAGTAATAGCCTGCCCGCAGGATCTTCTTTGCCATCGTATGCCCACTGGAATGGGTGCCAAAAGTGCCCTCATGTAACTCAGCCATGATCTTTTCCGCCTCAACCTTGTCTACGCAATGGAGAAAAACAGAGTCATGGTTGCATTTGTAGAGAATGTTATTACTAAGGAAAAACTTGGCAGAGAATCTCCTTAAGAACTTCTTATCATTGATTGAAGCTCCTTCCGGATATTCTTGGGCCTCGAGATACCTCTTGACTTCGTGAAACTAAGGCTGATCCATTACTTCTTCAGTATTAATCTCTTGACAATGAGCTGGTTCGTCCATTCGTTCGATGGTGATATGGGGAGCCTCGTTATCCCATTTAAGTTTAAACATGGATGACATTGTGGCTAGTGCGTCTGCTAGCTGGTTTTCTTCTCACGGGAAATGCTCTAAGGTAATCTTCTCGAAATGTGGGAGCAACGTCAACACATGTTCTTTGTAGGGGATAAGGTTAGGGTGTTTGGTGTCCCACTCCCCTTTGATCTAGCTGGTGACCAAAGCTGAATCTCCGAATACATTTAAGGATTTGATCCCCAAGTCTATGGAATCTTTGAGACCAAAAATGCACGCTTCGTATTCTGCCATGTTATTTGTACAATTGAAGCAGAGTCTCGTTGTAAAGGGAGTATGACATCCTTTAGGAGATATGAGTATATCACCTATACCATTGCCGAGTGCGTTGGATGCCCCATCAAAAACCAGGGTCCTTCGGGATCCTTGTTCCGGTCCATCATATGGTCTGAATTCTTCACAGTTATTTACCATCATGATGTCTTCATCTGGGAATTCGAACTTCATGGACTAGTAGTCTTCCACAGCTTGGTGAGCAAGGTGATCAGCTAGTACACTGCCCTTTATTGCTTTTTGGGTAGTATACTATATGTCATATTCTGTCAAGATCATCTGCCATCTCGCTATTCTCCCAGAGAGGGCAGGTTTCTCGAAGATGTATTTTATTGGATCCATTTTAGATATCAATAAAGTAGTATGGGTCAGCACATACTGTCTTAGCCAGCGAGCAACCCATGCTAGAGCGCAGCAAGTTTTCTCGAGCAGTGAATATCTTGTTTCATAGTCGGTAAAATTTTTGCCCAGGTAATAAATAGCATGCTCTTTTCGGCCAGACTCATCATGCTGCCCCAGTACACACCCCATTGAGTTTTCCAAAATAGTTAGATACATGATCAATGGTCTTCCCTCGACTGGTGGCATCAAAACAGGAGGTTCTTGCAGGTACTCTTTAATCTTGTCAAAAGTAGTTTGGCACTCATCATTCCATTTGACTACTTGATCTTTCTTCGGTAATTTGAAGATTGGTTCACAAGTAGCTGTCAGATGAGATATGAATCTGGAAATGTAGTTTAAACGTCCCAAGAATCCTCTGACTTCCTTCTCGGCACGAGGAGCAGGAATCTCTTGTATTGCTTTCACCTTGGCTGGATCCACTTTGATACCTTTATTGTTGACGACAAAGCCTAGGAGTTTACCACACCTCACCCCAAATGTGCATTTATTTGGGTTCAACCTTAGCTTATATTTCTTTAACCTCTCAAACAGTTTCTGTAGATGATCGAGATACTCTTCTTCTGTTTGAGATCTAGCTATCATGTCGTCCACATAGACCTCTATTTCGTGATGTATCATGTCGTGAAATAGAGCTACCATGGCACGCTGATAGGTTGACCTAGCATTCTTCAGTCTGAATGGCATAACCTTGTAGCAGAATGTGCCCCACTGTGTGACAAAGGTTGTTTTCTCCATGTCCTCAGGCGCCATTTTGATTTGGTTGTAGCCTGAGAAACCGTCCATGAAGGAAAACACTTTATGTTGTGCTGTATTGTCAATTATAACATCAATGTGGGGTTGTGGAAAATCATCCTTAGAGCTTTCCCTATTCAAATCTCTGTAGTCCACGCACATTCGCACTTTGCCGTCCTTTTTGGGCACGGGAATGACATTGGAAACCCATTGCGGATAGAAGGTGACGGCCAAGAATATGGCATTGAATTGTTTCATGACTTCTGCTTTGATCTTCTCTGACATGTATGGTCGCATGTGACAAACCTTTTGTTTTACCGGTGGACAATCTTCTTTTGTTGGTAGACGATGTACCACAATATCTGCATCAAGCCCTGACATGTCTTCATACGACCAGGAAAAGACCTCAACATACTCGTGTAGTAACTGAACCAGACGCTCTTTGATACTGGGTTCCAGATTGGCATCACCTTGACTTCTCTTTTGTCTTCTTCGATACCTAGGTTGATTGTGTCCACTGGTTCCTCGTGGAGCTGAATGGTCCTATCTTCTTGTTGTAGTAACCCGGTGAGTTCTCCTGGTACTTTGCAATCTTCCTCACCTTCGTCTTCGGCTTGGTAGATTAGATTTTCAGAATCACAGAAAGCCATAGAAAAACTATTACCCATGGGATCCCGAATGGATGTAGACCTGCATTGTGAGTGTGAGTGTGTGTAAGAGTATAGCTATCTTTGAAAGGAATAAAAATGTAAAAAGAAAAACAATGAGCACAAAATTTGTATGCAAAAACGTCCATGATTCATTAATGTCATATGGAAATGAGATAATAACCCTTACAAATGGACCATTGTACCTCGGGTAAGGCACAAGGTTTTAAGAGTCTGAATTGTTTTAATATTACAGATCCGACAAAATTCATAGAAAAATTACTGTGGGATAAAAGTGATCGGGAGAAATCTCTAGCTTCCCAATTGCTGAGCCCTCCATTGACATTTGGGAAAATCCAATCCTCTAGGTCATAGATGTCTTCATCATCCTCAACTGCATTGACTTCACAGTTGCTGATCTTCAAGGGCGATCCTCCGACACGAGCGCAACGTACAACTTTATGGGCACCTGAAGTGAAACCCATACCAAATTTGTCAGATTTGTATGGGATATATGGGAGTTATCCCCAAATAGTGCACTCACCTTCTTCTATTACTATCTTGGCATCCTTCAAAGACAACATCTTGAGCGGAGGCCTTGTAATCTTAGGGACTTGAGCCACAGCCTTGGTCACTGCCACATCTTGTGAAACTTCTTTAAAGTGTTGGAATGGAGTTTCAATAAATTCACCATCTAGTTCCACATATCTGAAGGAATTTAGATGGCTGACCATATACTCTTCTTCTCCATTAACGGTGATGATTTTCCCCTGAACTGGATATTTCAACATTTGATGTAACGTGGAGGTAACGGGGCCATCATTGTGGATCCACGGTCGGCCTAATAAGCAGGAATATGAAGGGCGGATATCCATTACATAAAAGGTTGAATCAAATGTTTGGGTTCCAACCTTTATGGGGATGTCCACTTCCCCATGCACCATCCTTTTTGAGCCGTCAAAGGCCCTTACTACTATGTTGCTCGGTTTCAATGTCAATCCTTCACAGTCAAGCCTATCAAGAACCTTTTTAGGCAACACATTCAGAGACAAACCGGTGTCCACCAAGACATGAGCCAAATTTGTTCCCCTGCATTCAACTGAGACATGTAATGCCTCATTATGCTTCCTCCCTCTTGGCGTTAAATCAGCATCCGAAAAACCTAAACCATTATCTGCAGTTAAGCTGGCTACGCAGTCTTGGAACTGATCGGCAGATGTTTCTTGGGGTACATGAGCAGTTTTAAGGAATTTTACCAAGGCCTTTGCATGTGCCTCAGAGCATAGTAATAAAGCCAACATGGAAATTTTAGATGGAGTATGCCCCAGTTGTTCGACTACATTATAGTCACTTCTTTTTATGATCCTTAGAATTTCCTCCATCTCTTTCTGGGAAGTCTCAGGGATAGCTACTGATTGTGCCTTCGTCCGTACAGGCTCAACCATAATACCTTTTCCTCGAGTCTCGGTTAACTTAGCAGCAGGAATGTCAGTAGGGGTGATAACATGGATTGTAACAGTTTCGTTAACAGGAGTATTAGTAGAGATGTTTGTAGGACTGGGAATAGCCTTTGGAGGAGCAACAACAACAGGAATGATTACGGGTCCAGAAACAACTTTTGGAGGAGCTATCTCTGGAGAGAAAACCCTCCCACTTTGATTGATCTTGCTAGTCCCTGTGATATTACTAATATCAGAATCAACTTTCTCAAAACTCGAATCTTCAACAACTGGCCAATCTTGCTTGATACCATAGTAGTAGACATCCCCTCCATAATTCCATGAGACAGTTTTGTCTGACGAATATGGGATTGGTCCAAACATTGTAATTATCAACGGAGCCAATTTAGGAACTGATGTAATTCAAACGGGTCTTTTGGTGGAGACCCTGGAAGAATTGTCGAAAATGGTCACTATGGAAACATCATTATAAGAAACAGTTGGAATAGAAGTCTTCTCAAACAAAATCTCCTTGTTATCTATTAGACATTGAACGCCTGCTTTCAACAAGGGACAGTTGGTTGGTGAGGATAAACAGAAATGACAACTTTCATCACAGCCCAGGAAAACACCGGCATTCAACAAGTTCTCTTTGATAGTCAGGAGTGGGGTCATAAGTTCATCAAATGAAGTAACAAACATATCTTCCTCAACGGAATTGACATCACGGTCGTGCTTGGGCATAGGGGCAGTAATGACATTGGGATTTTCTGGCGCATCTAATTCAATCTCTTTGGCTTCAAGAAGAACTTGTACTTTGTTCTTTAGAGCCCAACAGTTGTTAGTGTCATGGCCGGGACTCTCAGAATGGTATGCACAACGGGCATTAGGATGATAGTGAGGAGATGTTGTGTTATGGTTCTTTGGAGCTTCTTTCAAGGTCACAAGATTGGATCTTAACAAATGTGGTAATACTTGAGATAGTGTCATATTAATTCGGGTGAACTATCTGACTGGTCTTTCCATTCTTGGCTGGTTGTTTCTTTGTTGAGCAGGCGCAGGTTTAGGAATCCTGATAGCCCCCACCATTGGACGGCATTCAAACCTATTTTGATTTCTCTGAGGATATACAGTAACCACTTCTTTCTTTCCGATGAATGGCTTCCTTACAGCAGCAGCGGATGCATCTTTCTGAATCTTCCCATTCTTTATCCCGACTTCCACCCTTTCTCCGGTCAATATTAATTCAGTAAAACCTGCCAATGAACTCCCAATTAAGTGATTGAAGAAAGGTCCAGACAAGGTGCCCAAAAACATATCAACTAATTCTCTTTCAGATAGGGGAGGTTGGACTCTTCCTACTAAGTACCTTCACTTTTACGCGTAGTCTTTGAAGTCCTCACTTGAAACCATGGCCATACTCTAGAGTTGAGTACGGGTAGGTGCAAGATCAGCATTGTATTGGTATTGTTTGTAAAAGGCATCAGCAAGATCTTCCTAGTTATGAACATTTTCTCTTTCTAACTGATAAAACCAATCAAGTTGAGTTCTAAACAGACTGTCTTGAAAGAAATGTACCCATAAATCCTTGTCAGCGGTATGAGGCTAGATTTTCCTCACATAGGACCGGGGATGCATTTTGGGACATGAGACTCCGTCATATTTGGCGAACACCGGTGCTTTGAACTTTGGAGGAATGATTATCCCAGATACTAACCCCAACTCCTCAAAGTCCAATCCAGGTGCTTTTTGGATTTCCATTGCACTTAACTGTTCTTCCAAATGCTTATACTTGTCGTCGGCTGGAGGGTATTGTTCTTCAGAATAGTCTTCTTCTTCCTCTTCCTCTTCTAACTCTGATTGGACAATTTTTCTTTTCCCTTCCCATCTTGATTGTCTTTCTCACCGGATGTCGTTGCAAAGTCTAGGGTTCTTCTCACTTGCCCTTGGAATCTTCTTCCCATGTTCAGAACTCCGGTTATTTTCTTTTTCTTCTTTTTCTCTTCTACAAGCAAAGTATTCAACTCTTCTTGTCCTTTGGCTAGATTTAAGAACATTTGTTGAAACTGGGCATTTTGAGCTTGGAAGTCCTTCACCGTTTTCTCAAGATCCATCTTACTGAAATAAACAATAGAAAGGTGAGGAGACTTGTTGCAAGAAACCTGCTTATGTTATGATGAATGGTAAATGCGTATGCAATGATTTCAAGGATTTTAAAGATTCAAATTTGTTTTATACAAAAAGGAAACACACGTTATATTAATAAATTAAAGCTTGAGTATATCAATGCATCTTTGGGAAAAACAAATACAAAAACTCTAAGATAAAAAGGTAGTACGCATCCTCTTTGGTGCGATGTAGGCATTCAAGTTCCTCTCCTCATGAAGTTGCTTAGTGAGTTCCAAAACCTTCTTCTCGCTAGTGTAGGATTGGGCTTAGAAAGTATCTCACTCCCCCTTGAGTTGTATCCAAACTCTTTGTAGGTCTTCGAGAGAGGTGGGCATGTCAAGATGTAGGATAGTGTGTAGAACATCTCCTTCCATAACAGGCTCAATGATTACCGGGAGAATGGAGGGATAAGGCATCATAAGACTCTGAGCACAAGTTTGTACCCATTTGAGGTAAGGATCAAGAGGGATGGAATTCTTGTGCTCTAATGTCTTGCTATCTACCTTGTTCAACATCCTTCAAGCTCAGATAAATCTCTGGCGAAGACCTTGGTTGTCGTTCTCGTAGTCAAATACCAAACCTTGAATCAACATCTCATGTGGACCATCCCTTCAGGCGTAACCAAACTGTCTTAAGGCTAAGCAAGGGTTATAGGTGATACCTCCTCTAATTCCAAGTAGGGGGACATAGGAAACTCTCCACAACGGTCGATGATGATAACATTCTCTATAGATCTGGAGCACCAATGGATGTCTGAATGTTTGAGTGTCATCAACCTTTGTGACCACCTTGAACCTTGTTCGTTCTTTAATATAGATCGGGGAAGATGCGAAATAAACCATCTTGCCAAGATAGGAGTGCAACACATAAGGACACCTCTTTTCCTCATAGTGCAAGTGTGAAAATAATGTAGAATATCCCCTAGCAAAGCAGGCACTGGGTTGCGGGATATGAAGATTTTGACGGCGTTCACATCTATGAGTTGGTCAGGATTTGGAAATAAAACCATCCCATAGATAAGGAGAGCCACAATTTCCTTAAAGGCTTGCAAATCCAAGGAGTTCCAATAGTTTTGGGCTTTCTCAAACAAGAACTTTGCTAGGAAACCTTTGACACCACTCCTTTTTTCCCAATTAGTTATGACATAAGATGATTGCAAGTGTAGAGCTTGAGCAATCTCTTCTGGCTTTGGATCTCTTTCCGTACCGTTGAAAGGTAGTTGATTGAGAATGGGAATCCTAAAGAGTTGGGAGAATTTTTCCAAAGTTGGCACAAATTGATAATCGGGAAATGTGAAGAAATGGTGTAAAGGATCAAAGAACTGAAAGAGCACCTTCATCATGTCTTCATCAGTGTTGAAGGTGACCAAGTTTAGTAGGCGACCATGTCTTTCGGTGAATGGAGAATTTTCAGGAATCCTTGAAGCTAGCTCTTTGAGTTAAGGAGGGATCCTTACAAGATTGACTTGAATGGTTTTCCTGCGAATAGAATCCATGTCCTATAAAACAGAAACAAAGATAAATCCCAAGATTCTTGAAATGGTTAGTGAATGAGTATGATGTTATGTACAAGTATGTATATACAAACAAAGCCAACAAGTCCTTAGGTTTAGGCTTGCATAGAGTCTCATAGGTAAGTACCCTCTTGAAGTTTAGTTGGCTCAAACCTGTCATAGCAATGGTAACCGGGTTCTAAGGAGCTCAATATCACTGGTTTGTTTCCTTGGTCATTGTTTCAGCACAAGCCTCTTTAATGGCGACCGAAATATCCCAAAAAACCAAACCTCAATAAGTGTAGTATCGAGTATCTACCAACTTCGGACTGCACCAAAGCCAATTATCTCACTACGTCCTAATAGCCAAGTTGGTAAAGTAAAGGTTCTAAAAGTTCATTAGTGTTTCATGACATCACTCAGCGGCACCGTATTCTCCTTGATTAACTCAAGGGCTACCGGTACCGACAAATATGTCACATTAACGTAGCTATTGCTTAGACCATGTCGGTATACCCCGCACGGTTTCCATAATGTATTGCTACTTACCTATAAGGTATCCCAAATCCGGGTAGAGGATTCAAGCCCAAACAAAGAACAATAATGTAAAGCATACGAGTCAAACAATAAAGGCAAGTAAATGTGATGTAACCCTAAGGTAACCCCACTTTTAGAATTTTCCACAGCAGAGTCGCCAGTTCTGTAATACGGTGGGAGAATTGATTTGAAGGTTTTGCGTTTGATCACAAATGTTGCGGTTAGCAAGAGTCTCCACCGACTTTTCTTTTATCCAAAAGGAAAGGTGAAAAAGCATAGGAAAGACCTTTGAGATGTTTTCTTGAGTTCGGGGGGTAGATTATGAAAAGGGAAGGTATTATCACCCTTTTCATCCATGGTTTTCATTGGGCTCTTAGTTACTTGCTAGATCACTTGCTTTTGTTTGAAATTGTGCTTTGTGTGGTTTTTGAAAGTATTTTGTAAAGAGGCCATTGTTTAGGCAAACTTTGTAATGATTCTCGTTCGTAAGAATGTATACAAAGTGTTTGATCTTTTGAAAATGTTTTCAAGTTTGTAATATGTTTGATGGTGTAGGTGTTTGTTTTGAAAATAGCAAGGATATTTGTTTTGAAATGGAGCAAGTAATTAGGAGCATTCTACTTACTCAAAAGTCTTTCCTGTTCATTTTCTTTTCCATTGACATTGTTATCTTACCATTGATTTGGTAAGTAACCCTATATTTGGATGTAAACGGGACGGGCGTGGGTCATTGTATAACCATGATTAGCAATGTTGCAAGGTATATTAGCATTTTTTTAGGGACTAAGATCATTTGAAAGGCAACTTAGATAGCGTCATCAAGGGACTGTGATCTTATACTTTTTGCTTGTTTTTGCTAAGATACTTCACATGCGTAATATGGCCATTTTGTAAAGGCAACCAAGTGGTTTTATCCTAGGGGTGATTGTGTGCAAGTGTATTGTTTTCATGCTTGATTTTGTCTTGAATTAGGGTTTTCTAAGTATTGGTTTTAGTCTTTCCATACAAACCCTAATTACTAGCATTTGTATATAAAGCGATAAATTACGGAATTTAAAGTTACTACGCTATTACAATATTTGTGGGAGGGGGTGTACAAATTGTAAATGGGGATTGCAAGAATATAAACCTAATTAATCTATTACAACCAAATTGAATTTGTACAAGAATTGAAATAAATAATGTACAAGATGAATAAATATGCATGAATGCAAATATAAAGAAAATGGATACTTTTGTTTAGATTTTTTAGGAGAAATGAATTTGTTCTAACCTAATTAATTAAAAGAAAATAATTAATTAAAATAATAAAAGTAAACCTAATTTAATAAGAAAAGATTTTAAATAAAAACCTAAGTCTATTAATTGATTAAAAGGAAATTAAGTTTAAGAAAAGTATATTTGTATTTTTGTCTTGAAAATAATTTATAGTATTATAAAATATTTTTGCTCTTTTTTTTATATTAAAATAATATATTTTAATTGGGTTAAAAGAAAATAAATAAAACATAGTATTTTAATTAAATTTACAAGATATTTAGTGAAATGAATAAAGTATTTATTAAATAAAAATAATTTTTATGAGAAAAAATAAATAAACTTTGTCAAAATGAAAATCTAATATTTTTGTATATTTTATGATTTTTTTTAATATTAGAAAATATATTAAGTAAATAAATAAAATAAAAATAAGAAAATAAAATAAAAATCTGGGCCTGGGGTGTTGATAGCCTGAAAAGGGGTGAGAAGTAACAAAAAACATAAGCCCAAAGATTGAAGCCCAGCGCCTGCCAAAAAAGGTCAGAAAAATGCAAAAAAAAAAGTGAAAAAACCAAAAGGGTACCATTGGGGCTCGAACCCAGGTCTCTTTGGTTACAAGCGCGCGCTTCTACCACTGGGGTGGCTATACATCTGTTTATATAAATCAAACAATAAATACATAAGGCAAACATGTTCCTAAGGCCAACTTCATCTTCAACCTCGCGCCCAGCCAGAAGCTCTGTAACTCAATCAATCCTCAACAAAAATGAAAACTGTAAACATGAAACTTGTAGCAAATTTCCTCACGGTTTCAGAAATGTAAAGCATTAAAACTATAGATCAAATATAAGCATGAATTTCATTGGCCCTGAACTGAACCCTAAAAATCTCAGAAACTTCAATCTTAAAATTCTCTAAGCTCAAGCAAAATTAATGAAAACTATGGACATGGTTAATTTTAGGGCAATGATATCTACATGTTTTGTTCATAAATAAATCATTGATGATGCCTGTATGAAGAGTTCCAAAGTTAGAAAACTTACCTTGCAATAGGATATTGGGTTTTAAGTTTGAGCAGCTTTCAAGGAGTTCCAATGGTTGGGTTATCTTCCTCAAGTTCCCAGGAAACTAATGGAATGCTTAGCTCGAGCTGAAAGGGCCTGAGGAGTTCCGGGGAAGTCCAAGTACAAAGCTCTATTTTTGAAAATGGTGGATGATGATGGAGGTGTTACAGTGATGCTGCAGGTGTTGAGATTATTTGTGTATGTTGTTTATAAGTTTTTGAAAACAAAAGGCCAAGAAACGCACGAGTAGATTTAAAAATTGGCTTCAAAACTCAGAAATGACAAGTTTTGAAGTGTTTTTGGTGATTCTGAGTTCTAGGTGCTTTCAGGGCTTAAGCATTCATGTCTTTTGTGGCAAATAGTTCGTCTATGTATAAGCAAAAGGATTGGAGTGGTTTGGACAATCAGAAGTACAAGTCACAAGCTATTGGCTATGTTACTTGATTTTTAAGAAAAGAGGGAAACCAAGTTTCAATGTGAGGAACAAGCATGGGATAAGTTATTGTAAGTGTCTAAACCATTTCTCATGAGTTATAGGACTTGTATGATCAGAAGAGAACAAGTGCAAGACTCAAGAACAAGTTTTGTGCAAAAAGTCACTTTATCAAAATGGCAATGTACACTTTCTTCCAAAAAATGGATATAAAGCATGTCCATGCATTGAATGCTTGAAATGAGACCTCTAACAGCTGTGCAAGCAATTAATTATGGAGTGTCTAACAAGTTTGTGTCCTGCAAAGTAGAGTTTATGCAGCATAGTTTGAATTTTGAATTTGGTTCATCATAAAATGACTTGTAATTCAAGTGATAAAACCCTAACTTCATCTCTTTGATTATCCTTACTCAAGAATGATCTCAAGGAGTTATTGGACATTTTGGAAAGCTTGAAATGTGATTTACAACCTATCTTTGAATTTCTTTTGAATATTACCCTTGGAACTATATGAAAAAGTTCCATGAAGTTGGGTCAAAATCCTTACCAAATTAGGGCAAAAATTTCACTAAGTGTTTTATTTTATGACCATGTATTCTTAAAATTATAACTTGAGATCCAAGCACTTTTGGAAGGAGTTGTGTAAAGCAAAGTTGTATACTTCATGGATATCTACAACTCTCATGTATGAAGTTTCTCTTGAATCATCTTGCATCATGGTGAAATTTTTTCTCAAAGTTATGAAAAAATAAGAAATTTCCAACACTTAGAAAAATTTCTAAGTTTAGAAATTTTCACTTTTCAAAATGAAATTTTGAAATTTGGATTTCTTGATGAATAAGTTTCATATTTTGACATGTTTTGATGAATTGTGATCTTTGGCATTTGAATTTGACCAAAAAGTCAAAGTTTGACTTTTCAGTATACAGTTGACTTTTGATCAATTGACTGAAAATACATCTGTCAATCCATTGGACTTGAGCAATGTTTTGAGCCATGTCATTTGGTCAAAATTATTCAATCGGACTCTTGAGATCATGCCTTAAACCAATTGATTATTTGCTAGGTCAAAAATCAGAAATTGCCCTTTCCCAATCAAAACCCTAATTTTGACCATTTTGCCCTTTTGAAGATTTGATCAATTTTCTTGAGGAGTTATGGTCCAAAATGATCAAATGATACATATGAGTTTAAAATGTTGATGTGGATAAAACATTATGAAGTTTGACTGTAAATTGTCCATAGTTGACTTTTTCCCCAATACAATTGATTTTTAGGTCAACTGCTCAATTGACTGAGCAAAAGCGTGATCCAAAGTTTGAAACTTGACATGAGTAATGTTGAGGGTCCATAATTATCCATGAAAGTCATAAGGGGCATTGGAAGTTCAAAATTCCTTGTGCAATCTCAAACCCTAATTTTGGTCATTAGTGCTTAAGGAGGTGTCTTGAGCTGATCAACCCTAGTGCAGTCTTGAGCCAGAGGAGATCTTGTGAGAAACTTATTGATAAGTGAGAGGGAAAATTTTGGGGTACAACAATATACAAAGTGAGAAAATGGATGGAAGATGCCCTAAGGATACAAAAGATTATAGGTCATTTCATGATTTTTTTCCAACTTCAACAATTCATAACTCTCTCAATTTTTGGATATTTTGAATGGTTCAAGTTTCAAAGTGTCATTTAAGAGGTCTATTTCATGCCATCTTCTTTGGTCAAGAGCAAATTCCAAGTAGAAGGCCATGTTTGGATGCAAAACATTATAGGTAACTTTTGAAGAAAATTTGAAATATTTCTAAGTATGGAAAGTCAACCCTTTTTCTCCAACTTTGACTCAATGTAACTTTCAGCTCAAGCATCCATTTGATTTCATTATTTTTCCATTGCAAAGCTTGTAACATCATCTTTCTAAAGCATCAAAAATCATGCCCTATGACCCCTTGAGCTGAGAATGCCATTGATTTGAACTTGGTAACTTGAAACTGAAGTTTCTTCAAAAGTAAAAATTCGAAATCATTGATTTAGATTCTAAACACTTTGTTTCTATGCGTTTTTCCTCTAAACATGTTTAGTGAACTTCCAGAAGTGATTAGCACAACAAAACGTGCGTTTTGGATGAGTTTTGATCAAATTAGAAGTCACACTTTTCTTGTTTGCAACTTTACACGATTTCCCTCCAAACTTCATCATTTCACACGCTTGGACATTCCATTTGATTCCCTATAAATAGAGGGTCATCCCTCGTTCATTTTCTCAAGCTTGGATATCCAGAATCACCCTGCCAAACTCATTCCATAACTCACTTTTCTGCAACTTCGAAATCAGTGTTCAAGCCTTTTTCAATCCATTTTTTCTATCAATTCACCTCCCTTGATCTTCCCTGAAACTAACCATATAATTACCTTCAAGAATCGTGCCCTATATTGCTCCAAAGAAGTCCAGTTTCAGAGCTCTGCAACTCAACTTTAATAGGTAGATTTCTTTATCAATTCTTCAAAACTTTGATATCATTGTGATGCCCTCATTGCCTTGGTTCTAGTTGCAACACTTACTTTTATCTGGAAACATGTTTTGACCATAAAATTTCAAATCCCTTTTCAAAACTTTCCTTCCGAATTGCTTGAGCTACAATTTATATAAATTTATCGTGAAGATGTGGTTGTCTTTGTCTTGAAGAGACGAAGTGAATGGCATAGATCTCGTGCTCTAATTTTACAGATTGAGCAACCTGGTTTTGGGACTGGCTGGAGGTTAAAGATGACCAACGTGTCATCCTTCAACCAATGAAACATCGCCATTTGTATTTTTTGAATTTTTGATTTACGTTTGATTCAGTGCTTTATTCACTAATGACCATGATATGCACATCGCTCCAGATCCCTTGGATTTGATTACTAACGCGTTTTGACTCTCATCCAATGGTCCATATATTTTTGAATTTAGTTTTCTTTTTTGATTTTTATATTTAATTGTTTTAAATTTCAAAAAATCACAGAAAATGAATTTTTAGTCCAAAAAATCTGAAAAAATCATGAAAAATATTTTTGATTTTTCTCTTTCTGATTTTTATTTTTTCACAATTTTACTTTGTGTTTTGATATTTTTTTATAAATTTTCACTTTATTTGATTTGTTTTAAATATTTAAAAATACTTTTATGCATCTTTAAATTCTGAAAAAATTATGGAATGATTCAATGATATTGTGACAAATATTGGTGACCTCATTCATTTTTTATTTCTAACTTTGGTATTTTTTTTAAATCATTTTTGGTTCATTTTACTCATTTCTTTTAACTTTAAAAATAGTTTCTGACTTTAAAAAATTACCAAAAATTTTATAAAATTATTTTAGTTGATTTATGATTTTTCTATGGTCTTACTTTTTATTTCTTGATTAAGTTGAACATAGTTGATATTTTTCTCTTTTATTTCTATTTTAAAAACATTTTAAAACTTTTTTTAATGTATATACTAAATGCAATATTATTTTGTGATTATTTTCTGGCTGATCTTGGGTTGAATTTTTTATTATGAACTTTGTTAACATCATTGGATCCATGGTGTTGAGTCTAACTCCATAAAAATGGATTAATGATTTTAATAATAGTTTAATTAAAATTTAATTCAAATGTGGTTTGTATGTTCTTTCCCATCCCTCTTCAACTTATCCCTTTCTTATTGTGCTAAGTGTTATTGGAGCATGATCTCTATATTATATCTCAAAATAAATGGTGCATAGATTGCTATTGACCGGCCTCAAAATAGGTGCGACTTCTACATAAGTCCACTTACGATTGATTAACATAGCGCTAAATTTTTTCCCAATTCGAATAAATGATCATTCGTGGCCCAAACCTATGTTTGCAAGCCCAAGTATGTTAATTTGATCTCTTTGATCCAATAACCATAAGATTCATTGTGTGGAGGCTTTGGTTCTACCAATTCTCTAATGGATCTACAACACTTTTGGTCAACGCGGATCACTTAAACATTGTTGATCATTAAATGGTACTTTTTGAGGATTCCAAATGGATGATATACTTGAAAAAAAGCAAATGCAACTTGTTGTGTGGAGGCTTTGATTTTACCAATCCTCTAATGAGTTCCAAATGCAAGTTTCGAGATGGTCATCCAACTAATCACTAATTATTAAATTGTTTTTATTTTATGCTTTTATTTTTTATGCTTTGTGTACCATTTACTTTGAGCATTACATTTCATGCCATTATTATTTTGCTCACTTGAGCTTTTCTTTTCTCTTCTAAGACACCTAATAATCAACATGAACCATAAAAACCTTTAATCATACTTGGACTATTTGGTTACTATCCTTGGCATTATGTAGCATTGGACTTCTTGGACTTAGGAATAGAAACTTTGGCCTATGTTGGAGACCTTGTGACCTTGATGGATATTTTGTCTGGAGTTCTTGAGGTTTACCGCAAGACATTGGGTTGTTTGTTTGTTTTGTGTGCAGGTTATTGTGATTACATACTTTGTTTGTAATCTAGAATTCACCCGTATACAACCGTTACTCTGCCCAATTTTTGTGAAGACTTAATACACTTGAAGTTTGGTTCTCTCAAGAGGTTTAGTATCCTTGCTTGCTTGGTTTCAATCCAAAGAATGGGAATTCTATCTTGGCTCATATTGTCAAGTATTGGCTTCTTGTTGGTTAGATGGTTCTCATTCTAGATTTTACCTTATGCTTTAGGACAGTCTCTTCTTCTCCTCCCATCTTCTTTAATTTCAAAAATCTCCCCTCTCCTTTTGAAAACTATTCTTGCTTCTTTTAAACTTGAACTATTTTCATAATAAACTTGGACTTAGGTCCATGCATTTTCAAAACCTTTTCACAAATAAACTCCAATCAACTTAATAATACCTTGACATTTTTTGTGAGAAGACTAAAAGTCAATCAATATCATTTCAAACCATTTTGCCACTTTGGCTTTTTATTTTAAAACCTTTCTCAAAAGATTAGACTCTTATAAATCTTTGTAATGATGCAAAGAACTATACTTCTACAATATGTAGTGAAGAGAGATATTTTCCACTTGGGTGTTGAGTGAGGCATTGTTGATTTTAAAATCCAAGTCATATTCTCCACTTTAAGATGATGCAAATTCTCCTTTCTCATGATTGTGGGTAGTAAGTATGTTTTTCCACACGGATAATGACGATGATGTCTTATCTTATAAAATCAATTAACATACTTATGTTTAAAAATATTTTAAAAGAGGAACTACGTGTACCCTGATCCCCTATTGCATGAAAGGTGGTACGTAGGCACTAAAGGTTCGCTACCGCGGCGGGTGAAAAAACCATAAAAGTATATATTCTTTTCTCACCTCCACCATCCATTTTTATACAACATTTTATAGCCAAAATATACAGATTTTACAAAGAGGTTCCTACGGAGTACCTTAGATTTTTATGGTGCTAATACCTTCCCTTTGCATAACCAATCCCCTTACCTTGAATCTTTGCCCCTCTTTTTTGGGCTACTCACTCTTTTCCCATTCCTTTGGAAACAATAAAGCATGGTGGCAATTTTTATTTTGATCTGTATAAGTCTAGCCAATCTAACGAATTAGTCTTAAACATTTCTACCGCTATAGAAAAATGGGGACTTCACTGGGGAAAGATTGACCTCTTGCTGGTCCATCCCTAAGTGGGTTGAGCCTATATTTGTTTATATCTGTGTATGTGTTATTGTTGTTTATGTGTTATATGTTGTATATATGTTTGTTTGTATTTTCCTGGTTTTCAGGGTTCTTGGTGATTACTCATAAGTCCTATACCCGGATTTGGGCAAACTTTAAGATAGGACGGGTGATATATTCATGTTAACTTTGAGGAAGTAATCCCAAAAAAGGAGGCATGAAATCCCCCACTCAGTGGAGGCCCCTTTAACTATAGTGTCGTTTACTGAGTAATCGGGAAGACGTACTACTTTCGACATGGGAGATTACTGAAGTTGAGAACCGTAGAATACCTAACCCATCCTGGCCTTTTAGGTGTAGTGCGGAAGCTACGACAGAGTAATCCAGAAATAGTTGTCACGCGCTACTACGCTCGGACGAGTTTTTCTTGAGAATATTACTAATTACCGAGTTAATCTGGAAGTTGGTAATATCTGAAGGAAGGATGTAGACTCTGGGAACCTCTAGAACCTTGTTTGGCAGGTGATAACTTTTATACCAACACCTTATGGGTAGTACCTTCGACCTGATGCTCGTGATGTTGAACCTATGAACCCTATATGTGTGATCTTGTGTGTGATTGTTGCATCATGCATCCATGCACTCATAAGCATATTTTGAAGAAATTTTATTTCGAGGGACTTAAAAGTTGACCATTTGTGAATATCTCAGGTACTTTTAACCATGGATTCTGGAAAAATAAAGACTGGAAAATACAGTTTCAAGGATCCCAAGATATATGAGTTGATCAGTCTAATTCCCGAGATTGAGTGTCCTGTAGATTTTCGGAAGAAGTATGGATCCATCATTCCTCTTATGAAGCTTAGGATGAAGTAGGGCTTTCTCTCGACCTTGGTCCAGTTCTATGATCCGATATATCATTGCTTTACTTTCCCCAAATATCAGTTGATGCCTACACTAGAGGAGTATTCTTATCTGCTGGATTGACCTGTTACCAATCCTGTTCCTTTTACTGGTTTGGAGGGTGAGCCAAAACCACATGAGATTGTTGCTTTGATCCATTTGGGGAAGTCTGAGGTGGAAGCCCATATGGCTACTAAAAGAGGGATTAGAGGATTACCAGCCTAGTTCTTATTAGAGAAAGATCGTTACTTTTCCAGGATGAAGAGTACAGTTGCTTTTGAGGCCATCTTTGCTCTACTTGCTTACGGGTTGTTTTTATTTCCTAATGTGGATAAGTTTGTTGACATTAATGCTATCAGGATCTTCATGATTGGAAACCCAGTTCCTATATTGTTGGGTGATTTTTATTATTCTATTCATCTTTGAAATTCTTATCATGGGGGGATGATTATCTGTTGCACGCCTTTGTTGTACTGGTGGTTTATCTCTCATATGCCTCAATTTGATTCTTTTTGGGATGTCAGGAAGAAACCCCGATGGGCTCCTAAGATCATGGAACTTACTCACTCGGATATTGATTGGTATCATCGAGCTTACCAGGATGTAGAGATTGTTGATAGTTGTGGTAGTTTCCCCAATGTACCTCTTCTTGGTACAAAGGGAGGAATTAACTATAACCATGTTCTTGCATGACGACAACTTGGTTATCCGATGAGGGATAAACCAAATAGTATTCATTTGAGTAGTTTCTTTCTGAAGGATGGAGAAGACCATAGGGAAGCTAGGGAGCAGATCGCAAAGGCCTGGCGTCACATCCATAAGAAGAGTAGGAAAGATTTGGGACCAAGAGGGGTTGCTTCTTTGGAACCTTATCTTCAGTTGGTCCAAACGAGAGCTATTCAGTTGAAGATGCCATATTCGCGGGAAACACCTATGTCTGATTTGTTTGCGAAGACCACTTATCCTTTATTGGATGATTTAGAAGAGCTATAACTTGCTTTGGTAAGGATGCAATAGGAAAAGGATGCTTGGAAGAATAAGTGCCAAACTTTAGAGATTTCCTATAGAGTAGACTTGAAGGAGAAAGACGACTTGATTGAGATCCTTGAGAGTTGAGCGGTAGAGACCATGGAGAGGCAAGGGGATTTATTTTCTCCTAAGCCTCAGTCAGATGCTAGTTGCTCACTTCCTGGTTCAGGAGATTGGAAGGAGGTTTCCACCAGGCATGCAAAAGAAAACCAGAGGTTGAAGGCTCAGTTTGCCAGGCTTACAGGGAAGCACCAATGTATAGAGTGATATCCGATAGCTTTACTTCTCAGGGTTTTAGACTTTATTTTCATCTTGTACTTGGGATTTTTGAGACTTGTAACCTATTTTGAAGTTATTATAATAAGAATTTCCAGTATTTCAAATGTGTTATTACTTTGATACTTGCAATGTGTCTATAAATCTTTAAGTCCCTTGAAATATTAATAATAAAAATAAATCATGTGCACCACATATCATGCATCATATTACACATATTTCTTGCATTTGTTATGCATATCCAGGTGTCTTACCAAGCTTTTTTACTTCGTTCAGCAAGCTGACTCACCACTACAACACCCGGGCTAATTTTAAAAGGAAGATGGACAACTTAGAACAAGAGAATCCCGAGATGCGCGAGGAGGTTTCTGCTTTGAAGGCCGGCATGGCAAATCTTACTGCTCTGATGGAATCTCTAGTCGCTGCTCAGAATCAGCCACGAGTGTTTAACCTCAACCGACAAGGGCTACTGCTGAAGCTCTGACTGTTCCTATGTCTGCTACTCTAGCTGTTGTTCAGAATCGCATGCCTCAAGGTTATCCATGGGGAATGCCAGAGAATTTTGCACCTGAAGGTTTCAATCTTGGTCCTCAAGAAGCTCTAGTTGTTCAGAATACTGCTACTCCTGCACCTCCTGTGGTGCATGCTGCTCCTGTTGCACCTTCTTCGAGGAATTTGGTTCCATTTGTTAATGATGATATGTGTCGTCCTTTTCCTCCACCAAGTGAAGACTTGGGTCTTTATGACAGAATGGATGATTTTCAAGAGCAGTTTGACAAGATGCAGAGGGAGATGAAGGCCCTCAGGGGAAAAGAGTTATTCGGGAAGACTGTGAATGAATTATGCTTGGTCCCGAATGTTAAGATACATGCCAAGTTTAAAGTCCCGGAGTTCGAGAAGTACAAGGGCAACACTTACCCTCGTGCTCATCTGGTGATGTATGTAAGAAGAATGTCTACCCATACTGATGATCAGCGTCTGCTGATTCACTTTTTTCGGGATAGTTTGACCGGTGATGTGCTGAAGTGGTATATCAGTTTGGATATCGTCAATATCCATACTTTTAATGACTTGGGATAAGCATTTATCAGACAATATAAATACAACGTAGACATGGCGCCTGACTGTGATCAACTCAGGGCCATGGTTCAGAAAGACAGGGAAACATTCAAAGAATATGCACAGAGATGGCGTGAGGTAGCCGCCCAAGTGATTCCTCCCATGCAAGAGAAGGAGATGACTAATATTTTATTGAAAACTCTGGGTGCTTTCTACTATGAAAGGATGGTAGCAAGTGTGCCAAGTGACTTTACAAATATGGTAGGCATGGGTATCCGTTTAGAAGAGGCTGTAAGAGAGGGCCGTTTAACGAAGAGTGAAGGATATGGAGGTGAGAAGAAGACATCTTATGGGTTTACCAAGAAGAAGGAAGGGGATACAAATTATGTTATGCAAGAGAGGAGGGTTAATCCTCCTAGAAGAAATTATCAGCGTGATCAGCAAGTCGCCTCAGTTACTCCAGTTGTTGGTATAGCTCCAACCACCGTTGCTTATCAGAGACCATCCTAGCAGGGGAATCAAGGGTATAATCAGAGAAGGGAGAGTTATGACCCTATTCCTATGAGTTATATAGAGTTACTATCAACATTGATTCATAAGAAGTTGGTTCAGACCCGACCACCTCCCGCTGTACCATCATCATTGCCTTGGTATTACAAAGTAGACCAAACATCTGCTTTTCATCAGGGAGCACCAGGGCATAATGTTGAGAATTGCTATCCTTTGAAGACTGAGGTGTAGAAATTGGTGAATTCTGGTATTATATCTTTCAAGGATGTGGGCCCTAATGTGAAAGACAATCCTCTACCCAAGCATGGAGGAGCGAATGCTATGAATATGGTGGCCGGTTGTCCAGGAGACTTCCAGATTTTTGATATTCATCTGGTTAGAGGAGATTTAGTAAAAATGCATGCAGACCTCTATGAATTTAGCTACTATATGCATGACCATTCCGGTTGTGCTATTTGCAGTACAGACCTACAGGGTTGCGACAAGATAAAGGCTTATTTGCAGGAGATGATGGATGAGGTCCTCATCCACATAATCAGGCCTAGGGGAGAGTATGAAGAGGAAGTGAACATGGTTTCTGGATCTCCTGGAGAGTTCATAATTTTTTATGTGGAGTATATGAATGAGGATCTTGTACAATTCCATGCTACTTTCTGCCACATGGCTGGTCAGGTGGAACATCAGTATGGATATTGCCAAATTTGTTGTCGAGACTCCTGAGGATGTTCAATTGTAAGGAAAGTTGTTCAGTTGTTGTTGGATAATGGAACTATCAAGGTTACAGGTCAAAGGGGTGATTACAATTAGGTTGATATGATTGAGTTTTGTTTGGCTAAAGAAGAGTCAGATGATGAGTATGGCTCTGCAGATGAGTTCTTCTCCTCGGATGAAGATTTGTTTTCCAGAGATGACTCCATGATGACTGATTATGTTGAAGAAGGGGTAAACGTCATTGTGCCTTGTTTTGGTGCACCCTCCCATTTTGAAGTCGAGTATCATAGCAAGCCGGCTATTACCTCATTGGTGATTAGTTTGTTGGGTCCTGCCCCCTACAAGTCAGATAAGGCTGTACCCTACAAATATAAAGCTACAATCTTAGAGGATGGTGTGGAAGTTCCCATCCAGCCAATGCCTAATGTTGGAAATATTGCTGAGACTAGCAGAGTGACCCATAACGGTCGTGTATTTGCACCAGTTGTTCATGGAGATGTTAGCAGTGGAAAGAAAATTGCTGAGAATTTTGAACCCAAGAAGGTTACGGGTGAATCTAGTGGAACTACATTAGAGAAAGAAATGGATGATATTTTGAAGATAATCAAGATGAGATACTACAGAATTGTAGATCAGCTACTGCAGACTCCTTCAAAAATATCTATCTTGGCTTTATTGATGAACTCCTCTGCCCACAGAGAATCTTTGATTAGGGTATTAGACCAAGCTTTCATGGAAAGTGACATTCCTATAGACCAATTCAGCAATGTAGTAGGGAACATTACGCCATGTAATAACTTGAGTTTCTGCGACGATGAATTGCCAGATGAAGGAAGGAATCACAACCTGGCCGTCCACATTTCTATAAACTGCAAAAATGATTCACTATCCAATGTACTGATTGATAATGGATCTGCATTGAACGTTATATCGAGGAGCACACTTATGAAATTGAAATATCAAAGAACACCCATGCGCCCAAGTGGCATTATTGTGAAAGCGTTTGATGGATCAAGGAAATTTGTTATTGGTGAAGTGGACTTGCCTATTCATATAGGCCCACATTTATTTCAGATTACTTTCCAAGTCATGGATATTGTACCCGTTTATAGTTTCTTGCTGGGACGACCGTGGATACATGAAGCAAGGGCTGTCACTTCGACTTTACACCAAAAGCTGAAGTTTGTACGTGAAGGAAAAGTGGTGATTATAAGTGGAGAATAGGAATTATTGATATCTCATTTGTCCTCTTTCATCATAGCGGAGGCGGATGAAGCTGCTGTTAGAACCCAGTTCCAAGCTTTATCCATTGACAACATAAGAGGAAATAAGAATTCCATGGTTTCGCTTAAGGATGCGCAGCAAGTTGTGCGCAAGGGTCATAGTGAAGTTTGGGGACAGATTGTGGATCCACCTGTAAACAAGAACCAAACTGGCTTGGGGTTCTCTTTGAAGAATGACAAAGGTAAGAGCATTAAGCCGAAGTCTGCTGCAGGCAAGTATCAAGACATCTTCCGTAGCGGGGGTTATCTTCATCCAACTGTTTACAGGATTAATGCCATTGTGGAAGATGAAGCAGAGCCGAAAATGCCAAGTTACATGACGCACATAGTTAGGGTTCAAAATTGGATCACCATTGACGTTCCCTCTTGCATACATGTTTCAAAGTAATTTGTCTTGTTAATCTTTTTGAAAAGCTTTCACTCTACCCAAGGTGAAAATATTAATGTTCTACGGGCTTATCTGTTTGCTGTGATTTTTAAATCAATAATAAAAGTTGTCTTTGTTTCCCAAATTGTGTATTTATTTTCTGCTTTTTCTTGGAAAATGGTAATCAGAAAATCACTTTCAAAATAAATAATAGCTGAAATTCAATTTGCATGATCACTTGTTATATGTGTCAGTTTCTAAAAGCAATCATAAATCATATGTGCAGATTAATTAAAAAAACCCGTTGAATACAATGACCCTGCACCCTCTCCCAACTTTGAATGTCCTATGTATGGGGCCGAAGAAGAAGACTATGATGAGATTCCAAAAGAGGTCTCACAGTTTCTTGAGCGCGAGGAAAATACCATTCAGCCATATAAAGAGCCATTGGAAGTAATCAATTTGAGTTCAGAAGAGGATCCGAAAGAAGTCAAGATTGGAGCATCGCTGCATCCTGATGTGAAGAGCAGGTTGATTGAGTTATTGAAAGAGTATGCAGATATTTTTGCTTGGTCTTATCAAGATATGAATGGTCTAGATACAGATATAATAGAGCATCGTTTTTCGTTGAAGCCAGAGTGTTCACCAATCAAATAGAAGTTGCGAAGAACTCACCCAAATATGGCAGTGAAGATCAAAGAGGAAGTTCTAAAGCAGATTAATGCCAGTTTTCTTGTGACATCAGTGTACCCTCAATGGATTGCCAATATTGTCCCAGTACCGAAGAAAGACGGAAAGGTTTGCATGTGCGTGGATTACATAGATCTAAATAAAGCTAGTCCAAAAGATGATTTTCCATTTCCACACATTGATATGTTAGTGGATAGCACAACAAAATTCAAAGTTTTCTCGTTCATGGACGGATTTTCCGGTTATAATAAAATAAGAATGGCTCCAGAGGACATGGAAAAAACAACGTTCATCACACCCTGGGGAACATTCTGTTACAGAGTGATTCCCTTCGGGTTGAAGAACGCTGGTGCAACATACCAGAGGGCTATGACGACCCTATTCCATGATCTGATGCACAAGGAAATTGAGGTATATATTGATGATATGATTGCTAAATCCCGGACTGAAGAAGGGCATGTAGAAGATTTGTTGAAGTTGTTTATGAAAGAACAAGATTAGTTCTGACCTATCTCAAGAGTTTTGATGATAACAAAATTATATTTAAGATAATTTATACTATGATGAATGTGCTTGAATGTCTCAGTTAATGTTCTGACAGAAAACATTCTGAAGTGCTAAGAAAATTATGAAGAAGTTATTTGATAAAAGAACCTTTTCTTAAAGCGCATTTGCTGACTCTGGTAAGACACTTTATTTGTTATATATATATCTTCTAACTTTTAGCAGGTTCCTTGCTCAGAAGATAACTTGAAAGCAAGCGCTGTTCAAAGTTCTTAGCAAGCAACGCATTACCTAGAAGATGAGTGAAGCATGTTCTAACTTAAAGACATTGAAGTTAATTCTGAAATAACGTTAAGATCAACTTGTCTTGTCAAAGCGAAGGAAATATGTTCTTACATTCTGTCGTTTGCTCATTAATGCAAAGACGACTGAAAGCACTCAAGTGCCTACAACTAGTTTCTTGGAAAATGGAATATTGCAAGGAAACACGCAAGCATTTAATGCTCTCCAACTTTTCTGAAGGCAGCAACGGTCTTATTATTCCTACTATAAATAGAAGGACATTTATTGCAAGCCAACAACTAAGTGAACCAATCAAATTTTCAAAGAGAAGCAAGAAACTACGTGAAAGATCCTAAGCTCACAAAGTCATTGTTCATACAATTTTGTGCATTATATTCTAAGTGAAAAATCACAGTTGTGATATAGCTTGATTAGAAGAAAACTCTATTTCATTATCTGTAAAGATTTCATTCTTGTAATTGTTCCTTGAGAGACCAAGTTTGGTCAAATTTCTCAAGAAGGCTAGGACTAAGTTTGAGTCTTAGTGGTGTTAGTCACTTGTAAGTTTACTTGTGCATTGTTAGTCACAACAGTTGTTGTGTGATTGTAATCAGTTGATTATAGTGGATTAAGTCCTTGTTGAGAAAGGAGAAATCACCTTGGCGGGTGGACTGGAGTAGTTTGAGTTCAAACGAACCAGGATAAAAATAACTGTGTTCTTCCATTATTGTTTTGAGCTTTGTATTGAAAAGAAAAAGAGTCACTTATTCACCCCCCCCCCTTTCTAAGTGTTTTCTTACCCCTTCAATTGGTATTAGAGCTTGACTCTGAGCACAACACTTAACCGTGTCAGGAAAAGATCCAGAAGAAAACACAATGGCCGCTGAACAAAACAATAATAGTTACAACAAACCTCCAGTGTTTGATGGAGAAGATTTTGAGTACTGGAAAGATAGACTAGAAAGTTTCTTTCTAGGTCATGATAGTGATCTTTGGGATATAGTCTTGGATGGTTACAAACATCCTGCATATTCATAAGGAAACAAAGTGGATAGAAAAAATATGGATAGACAACAAAAAGCTGATTTTAAAAATCATCATAGAGATAGAAATATTTTTCTAAATGCTATCTCTAAAGTTGAATATGAAAAAATCACTAATAGAGATACAACGCATGATATGTTTGAGTCTCTCAAAATGAATCATGAAGGAAAGACTCAAGTTAAGGAGTCTAAAGCTCTGGCTTTGGTTCAGAAGTATGAAGCCTTCAAAGTTGATGAGAGCGAGTCTATAGAAGCAATGTTCTCTAGGTTTCAAACTCTGATCGCTGGTCTTAGAGTTTTGAACAAAGGTTATACCAAAGCTGATCATGTGAAAAAGATCATCAGAAGTTTACCCAGAAGATGGGCACCAATGGTCACTGCTTTCAAAGTGTCAAAAGATCTGAACAATGTATCTCTGGAGGAACTTATCAGCGCTCTTAGAAGTCATGCGATTGAACTGGATGAGCACGAGCCTCAGAAGAAAGGTAAGTCTCTGGATCTTAAATCAATTAAAAAAATTTGATACTAACTCTTTTCAGGCTGAAGATGAAAACTCTGAAGAATCAGCATCAGAAGAAGACGAACTATCCTTGCTTCCCAAAAGGATCAATCATCTGTGGAAGCACAGACAAAAGAAGTTCAGGAACTTCAAGAAGTCAGAAGATAAACCAGAATCTTCTAGACACAAAAAGTCAAACAGAAGAGAGATCATCTGTTATGAATGCAAAGAACCTGGTCACTTGAAAAGTGATTGTCCAAAGCTTCAAAAAGAAAAACCAAAGAAGAGATTTGTTAAGAAGAAAGGAATGATGGCAACATGGGATGCCTCAGATTCTTCTGAAGATGAATCTGGTTCTGAAGATGAAAATGCCAACCTAGCTCTGATGTCTATCACAGAAGATGACTCAGACTGTGAGTCAGAACAAAGAGAGGTATTTTCTGAATTTTCTAGAGAAGAACTTGCTGACAGTTTATCAGAACTTCTGGAAAACTATAGTAAGCTCAAAATCAAATACAAGAAACTCAAGAAGAGTCTTGCATCTGATCTTGGGAAACTTGAAACAGAAAAATATAAACTTTTAGAAAACAATTTTAAACTTAAAAAGGAAATTCAAAATGTTCAAAAGAATTTTAGTTCAGAGTCTGTGTCTAGTTCAAAAGATATTCTGAAAGAATATGACTATAGCTTTCAATCTTTTCTTGCTAAAGGCATAGACAAAATCAAAATGGCTTCAATGATCTATGGAGTTAGTGGGGAAAATAGAAGAGGAATTAGATATGAACCTCCCAAAGGGAAGGAGACATACATTCCAAAACCTGTTGCTAAAATGACCTTCACTTACAAACCTCTGAATAAGCAATTCAAGTTTGGACACTCACATGATATAAAATATACATCACATTCTGGAAACTCTTATGCTAACCCAAAAGGACCCAAAAAGATATGGGTACATAAGGATAAAATAATATTTGTTGCAGATATCCTTAACAGCTCAATTGAAACACCAGTCATGGTACCTAGACTCTGGGTGCTCACGACACATGACGGGAAAAAGGTATATGTTCCAAAGCCTGGAACTTAAAGCTGGAGGAGATGTGAAGTTTGGAGGTAATCAGAAAGGGAAGATTATTGGTTCTGGAACCATAGGAAATGGTAACCTTCCTTCTATCTCCAATGTTTTATTAGTAGAAGGATTAGCTCATAATCTATTGTCCATAAGTCAATTAAGTGACAATGGCTATGAAATTATCTTCAATCAAAACTCCTGTGAAGCTGTAAGTCAAAAAGATGGATCAATCCTCTTTTCTGGTAAGAGAAAGAACAACATTTACAAAATTGATTTATTAGATCTTAAATCTCAAAACGTCAAATGCCTTTTGTCTGTTAGCAATGAGAAATGGGTATGGCACAGAATATTGGGACATGTCAGTCTTAGAAAAATCTCTCAACTAAATAAATTAAATTTAGTCAGAGGACTTCCCAATCTAAAGTACAACTCAGAAGCTCTGTGCGAAGCATGCCAAAAAGGAAAAATTTCAAAACCTTCCTTTAAATCTAAAAATGTTGTCTCTTCCTCTAAGCCATTAGAGTTACTTCATATTGATCTGTTTGGGCCAGTTAAAACCGCATCCATCAGAGGCAAGAAGTATGGATTGGTCATCGTTGATGACTTCAGCAGATGGACATGGGTAAAATTTTTAAAACACAAGGATGAGTCACATTCTGTATTCATTGACTTCTGTACTCAAGTACAAAATGAAAAAGTTTTTAAAATCACAAAAGTCATAAGTGATCATGGTGGTGAATTTGAAAATCATTATTTTGAAAAATATTTTAAAGAAAATGGTATTGTTCATAATTTTTCTTGTCCTAGAACTCCCCAGCAAAATGGAGTTGTAGAAAGAAAGAATAGAACATTACAAGAAATGGCCAGAACCATGATCAATGAAACAAATATGGCTAAGCACTTTTGGGCAGAAGCTGTGAACACAGCGTGTTACATTCAAAATAGAATCTCTATAAGACCTATTCTTGAAAAGACTCCCTATGAATTATGGAAAAACAGAAAGCCTAACATTTCTTATTTCCATCCTTTTGGATGTACTTGTTTTATTCTAAACACCAAAGAAACTCTGAACAAGTTTGATTCCAAAGCACAAAAGTGTTTCCTACTTGGATACTCTGAACGCTCAAAAGGCTATAGAGTATACAACACAGAAACTCTGATTGTTGAAGAATCAATCAAAGTTAGGTTTGATGATAAGCTTGGCCAGCAACAGCCAAAGCAAATTGATTTCTCTGTAGGTACAGAAGATCATCCCTCAAACTATGAAAGTTCAGAAGCAAAAGGAGATTCAGAAGCAAAAGAAGACTCGGCAGATCATCCTCTTGACGATGCTCTGAACAATCTCAGAATCTCTAACCAACCCACTCAGAAAAGGTTTCCTAGAATATCTTCAGCTCACAAAGAAGATGTAATCATTGGAAGAAAAGAAGATCCCATCAGAACAAGATCCTCTCTCAGAATGAATGAAGAATCTTTGTTTGGTTTGGTCTCTCTGATTGAGCCAACTACCATTGATGAAGCTTTGGAAGATAATGATTGGATCTTAGAAATGCAAGAAGAACTCAATCAATTCTTCAGAAATGATGTATGGAATCTAGTTCCAAGACCCAAAGGATTCAATGTTATAGGAACCAAATGGGTTTTCAGAAACAAATTGAACGAACAAGGAGAAGTAATCAGAAACAAAGCACGAATGGTTGCACAGGGTTATAGTCAACAAGAAGGAATTGATTATAATGAAACCTTTGCCCCAGTCGCCAGGTTAGAATCTATAAGATTATTAATTTCTTTTGTTGTACAAAATAACATTTCATTATATCAAATGGATGTTAAAAGTGTATTTCTAAATGGCTATATTGAAGAAGAAGTATATGTCCATCAACCTCCTGGATTTAATGATTCAAATCATCCAGAACATGTTTTTAAATTAAAAAAGTCTTTGTACGGTTTAAAACAAGCTCCCAGAGCTTGGTATGATCGTCTGAGTAATTTTCTATTAGAAAAAGATTTTACCAGAGGGAAAGTGGACACAACTCTTTTCAGAAAGACATTTAAAAATGATATTTTAATTTGTCAAATTTATGTTGATGATATAATTTTTGTAACCTCTAATATTTCCCTTGGAAAAGAATTTGCTAAGACCATGCAGGCAGAATTTGAAATGAGCATGATGGGAGAATTGAAATTCTTTCTGGGAATTCAAATCAACCAGACTCTAGAAGGTACTTTCATACATCAAACGAAGTATGTTAAAGAACTTCTGAAGAAATTTCAAATGTCAGAAAGCAAAGATGCCAAGACTCCTATGCATCCAACCTGCATTCATGGTAAAGATGAGGTAAGTATGAAAGTAGATCAGAAGATCTATAGAGGTATGATTGGATCCCTTCTCTATCTGACTGTATCTAGACTTGATATAGTATTTAGCGTGTGCTCGTGTGCTAGATTCCAATCAGATCCTAGAGAATCTCACTTAACAGCTGTTAAGAGAATTCTTAGGTATCTGAAAGGTAATGCTAATCTTGGTCTGTGTTACAGAAGATCACAAGATTACAAACTAGTAGGTTATTGTGATGTTGACTTTGCTGGAGATAGAATTGAAAGAAAGAGCACCTCTGGAAGCTGTCAGTTTCTGGGTGACAATATTATCTCGTGGTACAACAAGAAGCAAGCAACAATTGCACTATCAACCACAGAAGCTGAATATATATCCGCTGCTGGATGTAGCTCTTAGATGATTTGGATGAAAAGTCAATTAGAAGATTTCAACCTTTATGAAAGTAAGATTCCTATCTTCTGTGCCAATACTTCTGCTATTTGTCTTTCTAAAAATCCAATCTTACATTCTAAAGCCAAACATATTGAAATTAAATATCATTTCATAAGGGACTATATTCAGAAGGGAATTTTAAACTTAATTTTTGTAAAAACAGACCATCAATGGGCTGACATTTTTACCAAACCCATTTCAGAAGATAGATTTAATTTCATTCTGATAAATATTTGTATGAAATTATATCCTGAATAAAATAATATTTATTTTCTGTAATTGATTTCAGAATATTCTGAAATGAATTCTCTGATCAACAACTCTTTAGAAGTTAGAAGAGAAGTTATAACAGAAGCTATATGAAAAGTTGTGAAATGTTCTAATGCTTCATGTCCAAGTATAGTTCAGAAATTCATTAGAACAAACAAATGTTACATGCATCCTTCAGGAGATGAACACGTGGTGTGTTTCTGAAAGGTCACGCGTGCAAAAGCTACTGATGAAGTTCTAGGTAACTGTTAATGATTAGCCATAATCCCACATTTTCCCTCATTTTTAGCAAATCATTAAATGCAAGTAATGATGAGATTCGTTTTTAAATCCGTTTTAATTTTATTTTAAATTTGTCTTAAATAATTTTAATTTTAATTCTAAAACTATTTTCTGAAATTTTTGCCTATAAATACTTTTTGAAAAAACCCTCTTCATTCTTTACTGTCTCTTTCAAACTCAAGCGTTTTTTTTGTACCTTTCTCTTAAAACCCTTTTCTTCAAATTCTTATTTATAAAGAACTTCAATGGCTTCTTCTTCTTCTACCCACTCTGAGCAATACATTGTACCTGAAAGGACAACTCTCATTCCGGTAGAAAGTTTGGAAGTTTTGAGTGAGTTAATGGCAGACTTTGAGAATCTCAGAGAGAATGATTTTGACTTGTTCCCTGCTGTGAAGTTTCAAGGTTGGGAAAGCTACTTTGATCGTCTTATTGGTCCAGTCTTTCCATATTTGGTGAAAGAATTCTGGATTCACGCTATTGCAACCCCAAGGTTATTCTCTCCTTTGTAATAGGCAAGGAAATATCCATTACAGAAAATAAAATCAGAAAGTTGCTGGGATTTAAAGGACTTGGAGTTACAGGAATGCCCAGTGGAAGAATGGAGATGTCTAGGGTATATTCAGAGATTTTCAGAAACGGTCAAGGTTCCTCCAAAGTCAGGGATTTGAAAGACAAATACGCGATTTGGGCAAGGATTATTCATGGATGTATTCACCACAGGAAAGACACCAGTTCTCCTGATTACATCAACGTTGATCAACAATATTTGTTGTTTTACCTTGGAACCAATGTTAAAATTGATTTGCCCTACTTACTATTTGACCATCTCTGGAACCATGTAAAAGAAACCAGAGAAGCTGAAAGGATGAAGAACCCCAAATCAAAGAGGAATTGGATTCCTATGGGGAGGTTAATATCAGACATTCTGACTGAGAATGGTCTGATTGCTCACCTAAAAGAAGCAAATCTTCTGGGGGAGCTTGAACCTATCTGTGGTAAGACTATGACTGGAAAGAACTTGCTGAAAAGGAAAATTATTGACAAGCTGTTGGTAGAACCCACTCCGTGTGTGTCAGCTGTTGTGAATAGGAGAAGGATTCCTATTGCTGACTTTCCTATGTTCAACTCAGGAGATCATCCTCGTATCATCTTGAACTATCTTGAGATCTGCAAAGAAACAGGATCACCCATTGATCCAGCCTGGCTTCAAGGAAGAAATCAAGCTACTCCTGATGTTGTTCTCCAAGAATTTGTGAAGAGAAAAGCTATAGAAGGACCTTCTGACACTCCTCAGAAGAAGAAAAAGAAGACAGGTAAACATGCTGAAACTATCCTTGTTTATGATTCTATAAATGTATCTGCATCTACTGAACCCTCCCAAACCTTAGGAGACTTAGATGTTGACATTGATCTGACCCTACCATCTGAACCCCTTGCTAACAACCCTCGTAAAAATCAGGTTTTAACAGATTTAAGCGATTTTGACTCTGATGAACACTCTGATAGCCAATCAGAACCCTCTCAATCAGAATCCCCTGAACCATCTATTTTTAAACCCATTCCTGCTGAACATTTTTCAAGACCACCTCCCAGACCTCTATCACCCAGACCCACTGGATGGTATGATACTGGCTCTTGGAGAATTCCAGGGATAAATGAACCTATAGCCACTATAAACCTCCTTTCAACCTACCATTTGGGAATATTTTTGCTATGAATCAACCACGGCCTCAAAATCCCATTCCCACTCCTGATTATACGATAATAATTTCACCTGATGTCACTCCACCCACTTCACCACAACATACAACACCACTCTCACCCTCTCAAATTCCAGAACAACAACCTTTTGAACAAACTGAAACTGCTGAACCATCCGACTCTCATGTAATATCAAAACCTCCTATTTTTGTTAACCAACCTGAACCTGAACTTACCAATAATACTGAACCCAATAGCTTTTTAAGAACTGTAGTGGACTTTCAATCTCTACAATTCTTGAAAAATAAAACTTACAGAAAGGTTGTCCCTAAACCTGTTCAGCTAGATGTAAATACTTTGTTTCAGAATTTTATAACAAATGTTCAAGCATGGTTACAACCGCTGAAAAAAGATTGCTCCAGAAGCGTGAACACAACTGTAACAGATCTTCTCTGGGAAACCTTCAGAATAACTTTGGTTGCTGAATCACGAAAGATACAAGACTTGTGCCACTTTCAGGTGTTGGACAACTTTTCCAAACTTCTGCATGCTTTCAAGACAGAAGCTGCTGACACTTGGAATAAGAAGTCTTCGTTAATGATTGCTGATACACCAGCTGATAAGATGGACATATCAGAAGATGAATCTGAAGAATCCTCTGAAGATTCAAATCCTCTAGCTATTGTTCTATTGAATCAACCTTCTGTTAAGGTTGGACCTGAACCTGTGCCAACTCTTGCAATGGATATGGGCACTCTGCTTTCCACCTTCATGAATTCTGATTCAACAGTTGCTGCTTCTAAGCATGTTCCTGCTGAAGCTTCATCATCCTCTGCTCCTACCTCACTCATTATGGACACTCTGAAAGAGCTAAAGAAGGAAAATGAAGTCATGAATAAACACATGGATAAGAAAGATCAAACGAATCTAGAAACCAAGAACTGGATGGTGAAACAAGAAGAATCTGCCTCTGAGATCAAGAATCTTCTGATGGCGCTTGTTACTAAAAGATCCTAGTTTCTTTTTTGTCTCTTGTCTTTTGTTTGGATGTTTTGTTTGTACTTCTGGATATTTTTTTTTAACTTTTTTATGAAATCTTTTAAAATTTCTCATTTATTTTTTACACTTTTTGATTATGCCAAAAAGGGGGAGAAAATGTGCATTCTTGAACTAATCACTGTTTAACAGTTATGGGACTAAGTATCAGACATTCTAACAAATTTGCAAGAATTCCTTCTGTGCAAAAGAATTTTTTTTGCAGGTATCACTTTAACTCTGAAAGAATATTCCAGCTAAGCTTTATCTTCTTGAAGAAGTTCTGAAGAAATTCAAGAAGAATGTGTATTACTCTGATTAAATAATCCCATGATATCTTATGCATAGAAATATTCATTTCAGGGGGAGATTCTTATCTCTTATCCGTTTCTTTTCTTTATCTAAAATAATTTTTTGTCATCATCAAAAAGGGGGAGATTAAAAAAACAAGATTAGTTCTGACCTATCTCAAGAGTTTTGATGATAACTAAATTATATTTAAGATAATTTATACTCTGATGAATGTGCTTGAATGTCTCAGTTAATGTTCTGACAGAAAACATTCTGAAGTGCTAAGCAAATTATGAAGAAGTTCTTTGATAAAAGAACCTTTTCTTAAAGCGCATCTGCTAACTCTAGTAAGACACTTTATTTTTTATATATATCTTCTAACTTTTAGCAGGTTCCTTGCTCAGAAGATAACTTGAAAGCAAGCGCTGTTCAAAGTTCTTAGCAAGCAACACACTAGCTAGAAGATGAGTGAAGCATGTTCTGACTTAAAGACACCGAAGTTAATTCTGAAATAACGTTAAGATCAACTTGTCTTGTCAAAGCGAAGGAAATATGTTCTTACATTCTGTCGTTTGCTCATTAATGCAAAGACGACTGAAAGCACTCAAGTGCCTACAACTAGTTTCTTGGAAAATGGAATATTGCAAGGAAACACGCAAGCATTTAATGCTCTCCAACTTTTCTGAAGGCAGCAACGGTCTTATTATTCCTACTATAAATAGAAGGACATTTATTGCAAGCCAACAACTAAGTGAACCAATCAAATTTTCAAAGAGAAGCAAGAAACTACGTGAAAGATCCTAAGCTCACAAAGTCATTGTTCATACAATTTTGTGCATTATATTCTAAGTGAAAAATCACAGTTGTGATATAGCTTGATTAGAAGCAAACTCTATTTCATTATCTGTAAAGATTTCATTCTTGTAATTGTTCCTTGAGAGACCAAGTTTGGTCAGATTTCTCAAGAAGGCTAGGACTAAGTTTGAGTCTTAGTGGTGTTAGTCACTTGTAAGTTTATTTGTGCATTGTTAGTCACAACATTTGTTGTGTGATTGTAATCAGTTGATTATAGTGGATTAAGTCCTTGTTGAGAAAGGCGAAATCACCTTGACGGGTGGACTGGAGTAGTTTGAGTTCAAACGAACTAGGATAAAAATAACTGTGTTCTTCCATTATTGTTTTGAGCTTTGTATTGAAAAGAAAAAGAGTCACTTATTCACCCCCTCCCTCTTCTAAGTGTTTTCTTACCCCTTCAGTTTCAGCGTTTGAGGAAGTATCGTCTCCGCTTAAATCTAAATAAATGTACCTTCGGTGTTTGATTAGGGAAATTGTTAGGTTTCATTGTTAGCCAGAAAGGAATTGAAGTTGACCCTGACAAAGTCAAAGCAATTCAAGAGATGCCAGCGCCAAGAACTGAAAAATCAAGTCAGAGGGTTCCTCAAGCGTTTGAATTATATTTCCAGATTCATTTCTCACATGACTGCAACGTGTGAACCGATCTTTAAGTTATTAAAGAAAGATCAAGGTTGTGTGTAGATGGATGACTGCCAAAGGGAATTTGAAAGTATTAAAGAATATCTTCTTGAACCTCCTATCTTGCTCCCTCCTGTTGAAGGAAGACCGTTGATTATGTATCTGACAGTGTTAGATAATTCCATGGGCTGTATTCTGGGACAACAAGATGAAATGGGGAACAAAGAGTATGCCATTTATTATCTCAGTAAAAAATTTACATATTGTGAGTCACGGTATTCCATGCTGGAAAAGACATGTTGTGCTCTGGCCTGGGCGGCAAAATGTTTGCGGCAGTATATGTTGAATCACACTACTTGGTTGATCTCCAAAATGGATCCAATCAAGTACATTTTTGAAAAGCCTGCTCTTACTGGGAGAATTTCCCGCTGGCAGATGTTGTTATCTAAATATGACATCGAATACCGCACTCAAAAAGTTATTAAAAGCAGTGTGGTAGCAGATTATCTTGCTCACCAGCCAATTAATGATGATCAATCTATGATGTATGATTTCCCCGATGAGGATGTGATGTTTTTGAAAGTGAAAGGTTGTGATGAACTTTACCTGAGGAAGGTTCTGATCCTGAATCTCGCTGGAGTAGTATATTTGATAGAGTTGTGAATACTTATGGTAAAGGAATTGGTGTTGTGATTGTCACTCCACATGGATCACACATTCCTTTTACTGCAAGGTTGACATTTGATTGTACTAATAATATGGCAGAATATTAGGCTTGCATCATGGGTCTCTAGGAAGCTATTGATCTCAGAATTAAAATTCTAGATGTGTATGGCGATTCAACTTTGGTAATAAATCAGATTAAAGGGGAGTGGGATACTCGTTACCCTGGCTTGATCCCTTACAAAGATTATGCTAGAAGATTGTTACCCTTCTTTAACAAAGTTGAATTCCATCACATCCCCGGAGACGAAAATCAAATGGCGGATGCTCTAGCAACTATGGCTTCTATGTATCAAGTAAATGCTTGGAATGATATACCTCGAATTATGGTTCAACGACTGGATAAGACTGCTCATATGTTTACAACAGAGGAGGTAGTAGATGAAAAACCTTGGAATTATGATATCAAGCATTTTATCCAAACTCAGGAATACCCGATTGATGCATCGAATAAAGATAGAAAGACATTGAGATGACTGGCTGGCAGCTTCTTCCTCAGTGAAAATGTGTTGTACAAGAGAAATTATGACTTGCTCTTGCTCAGATACGTGGATAGACACGAAGCAGACATGTTGATGCATGAGATTCATGAAGGTTCATTTGGCACTCATGCCAATGGACATTCGATGGCTAAAAAGAAGCTAAGGGCATGTTACTATTGGCTGACAATGGAATCTGATTGTTACAAATTTGCAAAGAAGTGTCATAAATTCCAGATTTATGCGGACAAGGTTCATGTGCCTCCGACAATTCTCAATGTGATCTCTTCCCCATGGCCTTTCTCTATATGGGGTATTGACATGATTGAGATGATAGAACCCAAAGCTTCGAATGGACACCATTTCATCTTGGTAGAAATTGATTACTTCACCAAATGGGTGGAAGCAGCTTCATATGCTAATGTTACTAAGCAGGTGGTTGTGCGCTTCATTAAGAATAATCTTATATGTCGGTATGGTGTGCCGAGCATAATTATCACTGGAAATGGCTCGAATCTAAACAACAAGATGATGACAGAACTTTGTGAGGAATTCAAGATTGTACATCACAATTCATCTCCGTACAGACCAAAGATGAATGGTGTTGTTGAAGCTGCTAATAAGAATATCAAGAAGATTATCTAGAAGATGGTTGTTACTTATAAGGATTGGCATGAAATGCTCCCTTTTGCTTTGCATGGATATCATACATTTGTCCGCACTTCAAAGGGAGCAACCCTGTTCTCCCTTGTGTACGGAATGCAAGCGGTACTTCCAATCGAGGTTGAGATTCCCTCTTAGCGAGTGATGATGGAAACCAAGTTGTCAGAGGCTGACCAAGTTGTCAGAGGTTTGACCAATTGAATTTGATCAAGCATAAGAGGATGACAGCTTTGTGTTATAGACAGTTGTATCATAAGAGAATGAAGGAAGCTTTTGATAAGAAGGTCAAGCCCCGTGAATTCAGAGAAGGCGACCTCGTGCTCAGAAAGATCATGTCTTTTAACGTTGATTCTAGGGGCAAGTGGACTCCCAATTTTGAAGTCCCATATGTTGTAAAGAAAGCCTTCTCTGGTGGTGCATTAATTCTTGAAACTATGGATGGCGAGGAGTTCCCACATTACATGAATGTTGATGCAGTCAAGAAATACTTCGACTAAAGAAATAAAAGAACAACTCGCTAAGTTGAAAACCCGAAAGGGCGGCTTAGGAAAAAAAGAGCGTCTCGGTAGGCCGAAAACCCGAAAGGGCGGTCTAGGCAAAAATTAGAGACATAAACAGAATAAATTTCCCACTAAGTTGAAAACCCGCAAGGGCAGCTTAGGCAAAAGTTAGGGACTTTCTTGGCAAGTAACTACATCAGACAAGACTTGATCATTGAAGCAACAATCTTCTCGAATCCTCATCATACTTCAACAGAAGCTACTGCTCAGGATTTCAAAAGTTGTTAGAGGGGATAGTGGTTATTGTATCTCAATGTATCTTTTCCATTATATATTACCATTTTCCAAACTTTGTAATCATCCATGGAGTCTCGCCATTCGCAGACTACCATTCTATTAATGAAATTTGAGCTTTTACCCAATTCTTTGTATTTCTTATTTTATTTAGCTTGCAAAGACTCCATTTATTATTGATAATAACTTTCAAAGCAAAAAGATTAAATAACAAAATTGATTTTCAAAAAGAATTTACAATTTTCTTTTACTTTAGAATTTGTGATGCAAGAGAAAAACAAAAGTGGTGTTCCCAGGAATGGACGAACTCCAATTGTTTTGAGGAATTTTTGTTTCCCCCGGAAAGGTTTACTCAGGATGTTTTTGCTGTATTGGGTTTGTGACTCCAGTGTCCCCAATCAAGTCTTGGTTCTTTTTTTCTTCTTTTCTGAGTTTGCATGATATGAAGACTCAATCCAAGATTTCTCCAGTGAAGGTTTCTCTTGTTTGATAGAAGTTCTTTCTTCCCAGAGAAGTTGGTACAATAATTACTCTCGAAGAACACATGTCTCTGGTTTCTCCAGTGAAGAATGTATATTGGCTTTCCCTTTTGAGAATATGGTGTTGACCTCCCCAAGGAAGTCATCACGAAATCCCCAGTTAATGTCTCGATGATGGGCCATTATATGCCTTAGCAAAGTTTGTGTCTTTTTCCTCCTTCAAAATGGGCCTGAATTCCCCAGTGAATGTTTTGATGATTTGGTGTCCATCTGCTTTACTTGAAATTGATTTTGCTTTCCCCAGTAGAAGCGTTACATTTGAAAACATTTGTTTCCCCGTTGAAGTCTGAGTGTTATTCCCTGGTGAAGCCTGGAGAAGGATGTTATCTCTCTGTATCTGTATTGTTTTATCACTATGTTTTGTTTACTTCCGGATTACGTTTCTCCCCAGTGAAGTTAAGCCATGCAATAGGATTATGTTTCCTCATTTGGTGGTTATGTTCTTATGGAATTCTCATCTTGGATGTGATTTAGCGGAGGGTTGTTTGTGCCCGAGTTGGTTTTTCCTGGTTACTCCCAGTGTTATATGTCTATTTTGTCAGCATATGCACGATAGCACTCATACATTCACACATACATCATGCATAGTTAAATTTGGAAAATCATTGCTCATTCACATTCGTTATTATTTTGTGGACGTATTGCCCTATTTTGCAGAGTTGTGTTTTGCTCTCTCCAATAGAGTGTCAGTCATAAGCAGAAAGTGTATGTTCTTTCAATTTCCCCACTGAATTATCCCTCGTGGAAGATTTTTGCTTTAGCCTTCCTACAAAGCTCCTCAACTGGATGATTTGGGTTTCCCTCTTGATTTTATTTCTCAAAGGATTAATTTTGGACGACTGTCTCATTCCAGTTTATTTCTGGTTTGAATCTTTGATCCTCAGCAATATTATTGCTTTTGATATTTGTAGACTTCGAGCCTTGGTTTGAGAGTGTGCATTTATTTTGCACAAGAATACTTTATCTCCTCAGCAGGAATATATTGGCATTTCCCCAGGAAGTCATATTTCATTCCCCAGAAAGTACTTTTCTTACAATCCTTCCTATAACAACAAGTAGCAGGTCTCTTTATTTGAGCAACTTGTGCTTCCTTGTAAAAGTCGACGTAAATTTTTTGCTATCTTCTCTATGGGTGGATAGTTTGCAGTCTGTTGTTGATTACACCAGTGGATGGCAAGACTTTCAATATCGCAAAGACAATTCATTGTGAAATCTTTGCAAGTGGTAGTCTCTTTATTTGAGATAACTTATATATTACACTTTCCAGGAAGAATGCATTGGTTAAAGAAGAAGTTGAGACCTGTTCGAGGTGAAATGCCAAAATTTTGGGGAAACTTGTTATCTTTTTTCTACCCTCAGTGAATGTTGGTAGTTCATCATCAGTGAACGGTGATGCTATGATATATTCTCTTTCTACCTTCAGTAAAAGTTTGTAGGTCACCTTCAGTGAAAGTTGGTGCTTGCTATCTTTTTGCTACCCTCAGTGAACGTTGGTAGTTCATCGTCAGTGAACAGAGATGCTATGATATATTCTCTTTCTACCTTCAGTGAAAGTTGGTGCTTGTTATATTTTTGCTACCCTCAGTGAACGTTGGTAGTTCATCGTCAGTGAACGGCGATACTATGTTATATTTCTCTTTATACCTTCAGTGAAAGTTGGTAGGTCACCTTCAGTGAAAGTTGGGGCTTGTTATCTTTTTGCTACCCTCAGTGAAAGTTGATAGTTCATCGTCAGTGAACGGCGATGCTATGATATTTCTTTTCCTTCTACCTTTAGTGAAAGTTGTTAGTTCATCATCAGTGAACATCGATGATTCTTTCTCTCTACCTTCAGCGAATGTTGGTGGCTCACCATTAATAAACGTTGGTGTTGTTATTTCTTTCCTCTTTCTACCTTCAGTGGATGTTGGTAGTTTCACTTTCAGTAAAAGTTGGTGTATCATTTGACTTTTTATCATCCTCTATAAGTCAGGTATTTTGACCCACCAGTGATTTATTTTCCTGGTCGAGTTTCTCTTTTGTTTCTTTATTTCCTTTGTTACATCCCCAGCGGTGTTTTGTGTCTCTTTGATTTTGTTTATGCGCATTCATGCTCATAAGCATTGCATGGAATCTTAGGGCCAAAAATAGGGTTTGTTTTATATTTAAGTATCTTCGATCGCGTCGACACGAAGATTTTTAACCTTCGTATCTCCGGATAGAAGAAACTTAAATAAGGGAAGCTGTTGTACCCCCAATTTTTGCCCCTAAGACCCCTTAATCATACCATGTTGATTCAATCACAACAAGATCATATTTGGGCTTTTGGATCTCTCCCCTCGATTTAGCTTTGCTCTTTGAGGAATCACCAAGCACCTTAACTTGTTTTTCTTTTATGATAATACATGTTTTGTTTTTACTTTCCTTTTAATTAATAAAATGCAATGTTGGTTTGTCTTACTTGTTACTAATGTAGGTAAAGGCAATGAGGTTTAGCAATTTTCTCCATGGGTTCATGAGTTTATTTCCATGCCCTAGTCAATAAAGCTTGAGAAGTCCAAACCTCACCGTTTAATTTGTTTTGGAATGGATGGCATGGAAAGGTTATTTTGGTTCACTACCTTTCCAAGATATCAAGATTGATTCAAAAGTATAAGGGGGTTGATTGAAGAAGTTGTCATGGTTGGACAAGGCCTTGTTCCCATTGGTCACAAGTGCATATTTCTCTAAATTCTCAATATATAGAAGTGGTTTTGGTGGCTATGAATTCTAATTTGCATCCTCAATAACTTCTATCTACAAAGCAAGAGTGTTGGTACAAGAAGGTGGTTCAAATTTGTCAAAGTTCCTCAAAGCATTTTCTTGATCTAGGAGCTAGGGTTTTGAACCTCAAAGAAGTATGTCTTGCTCATCTTTTGGTATTTTTGAATGAATACAAAGACATCCTTCTCTTCAAAGGGATATTAAAAAATCACTCCAGAAGTTTCAAGGAGTTTTCATGTGGAAGAAACTTGATGATGAAGAAAGATTACAAGTCCTCCAGATGAACTCTTATTTTCTCATGTGTGACTTTAAATGATCATAACTTGGTCAATTTTTATCACCTTGGGCCCACTCTTTTTCCATAATGATCTTGAGGATGTGAACTTTATCCCTTCTTTTATATGCAAAGTGAGAAAATGGATGGAAGATGCCCTAAGGATACAAAATATTATAGGTCATTTCATGATTTTTTTCTCCAACTTCAACAATTCATAACTCTCTCAATTTTTGGAGATTTTGAATGGTTCAGGTTTCAAAGTGTCATTGAAGAGGTCTATTTCATGCCATATTCTTTGGTCAAGAGCAAACTCCAAGTAGAAGGACATGTTTTGATGCAAAACATTATAGGTCACTTTTGAAGAAAATTTGAAATATTTCTAAGTATGGAAAGTAAATCCTTTTTCTCCAACTTTGACTCAATGCAACTTTAAGCTCAAGCATCCCTTTGATTTAATTCTTTTTCCATTGCAAAGCTTGTAACATCATCTTTCTAAAGCATCAAGAATCATGCCCTAAGACCCCTTGAGCTGAGAATGCCATTGATTTGAACTTGGTAACTCGAAATTGAAGTTTCTTCAAAAGTCAGAATTTGAAATCATTGATTTAGCTTCTAAACACTTTGTTTCCATGCGTTTTTCCTCTAAACATGTTTAGTGAACTTCTAGAAGTGATTAGCACAACAAAACTCATGTTTTGGATAAGTTTTGATCAAATTAGAAGTCACACTTTTCTTGCTTGAAACTTCACACGATTTCCCTCCAAACTTCATCATTTCACACGCTTGGACATTCCATTTGATTCCCTATTGTGATCGGTGGGAATGAGAACTGACTGTTTTTGGAATGCTGGTTCGCATTTGCGTTTGTTTTTGCAAAGTGTCGCGGTAAGCAAGAGTCGCCACCATCTTTTATTTTATCCAACAAGGGAAAGGATAAAAGCACAGAAAACTTCCTTTTCGAGATGTTTCTCGGGTTCGGGAGGTAGATTATAGAAAGGGAAGGTGTTAGCACCCTTTCTATCCGTGGTTATCCACGGGCTCTTAGGTACTTGCTCACTGTGTTTTCAAAAGGTTTTCTTTTCTTTGTGATTGTGGGTTTTGAAAAGAGTTTTGTTTTTGAAGAAATTATAAGTGCGAAATGTTTTTGTTTTGTTTTAAAAGAGAGCTAGTACTTAAGAACCTCTACCTACTCAAAAAGGAATTTAATTATGCAAATGTCCTTTAGACAGTGCTATCCCACTATTGAGGAGTAGGTAGCACCGTCGTTGGAGTTTTCAGGTCAATTCGATTTAAGGGACGTGTGGTCACTAAAGCAATGTTAGGATGCTTTAGCGGTAACCCTAATGTCTTAGATCATTTTTATCGAGGAAACCGTTTCGAGGCAACTTTGATCTTTGGACATGAGGGCGACCTCTAAAACATCCTATACTCAATGACCACATTTGAGGCAACCAAGTGAGGTGTACCCTAAGAGTGGCATGTGCAAGTGTGTTGTTTTTCAGTTATATTATCTTTGTTTATTTAGGTGTTCTACCATTTGTTTTTAGATCTTGTCATACAATCCTAGTTTGCATACATCTAAGCAGTTAATATATGTACAGGAATTTAAAGTGCGTGAATGGTAAATCCTACGCTATTACAAGGCTTCGGGGAGGGGGATTATTTACATGTCCAAAAATTGGGGGAATAATAAGCAGTTACAATAAAATAAATGCGCATGAATCCTAAAAATCCTAAACATCTAATCTTTTTGTTGTTTTATTTTATTTTGGGAAAATCCTAAATGTTCAATTAAGTCAAATTTAATTAATTAAAAAAAACTGATTAAAATTAACTCCAAAACATACTTAATATTTTTTGCATTTTTATGTTTATGAAAAGGATTGAATTTAAATAAATCCTAAGTCTACTGATTTTAAAATTGGAGAAAATAAGTTAAAATAATTAACTAAATTAAATCCTAATCCTAAGTTATTTATTTTTATGATTTTTATGTTGATTAGAAAAAAAACAAGCTAAAAGAAATAAACAAAAAAACAAAGTAAACAAAGTACAAATGGGCCAGGCAGCAAAACGAGGAAAAAAATAATTCTGGAGGTCTGGGTTGAAAGAGATGCAGGTTGTCTTTCGACCTAGTGAAGAGGCTGGATCGACGGTGCATGAGAGGCTGCACTCTGAGGGTGTTCGACCTGGATATGTCATCCTTCGATCTGGGGGTCCTGGGTCCAGTTCGAAGCTAGACTGCTGAGCTTCGAAACTATGAACAGGAATCTGAGAATGTATTTCCTACAAGAAACGAAACACATGTTAAAGGTCCAGGGGGAATTTTACCCCCCTGGTTCGAATCTCCCCCTTATTCGCGCCTACTGAATCTGGGTCTGGGTTTGTTTTATCCTGGGATTCGAAGGAGAAACTCAGATTGTGCCCAAGCAATGGCACAATCTCATCTCTGCGCTGTAGCTTATATGTAGCACATTAAATCATTCACAAACAGCAGTAATAATATGAATATGCAATCAAAATGAATTTAAAAATGAGTTTGAGATTAGATTTTTTTTACCAAACAGAGGTGCTTCGACCTGTAGTTCTGAGGGTGGAGGTGTTCGCTGGGTGGCAGCTTTGGCTTGGAAAATTATGGGCAGCTTCTCTCCAAGTTCTCTATTTTTCTGTATATTTTTCGTGTGTGTGTTCTTTTGCAACAATTGTGATCTCTTTATATAGAGGGGGTGGAGGGGACAGGAAGACAAAGGTTTAAATGAACTTGATTATGTGTTTGACAACCATGAAGGAGGATTTGTAACGTTAATTATGTGTTTGAAAGCTATGAATGAGAGTTTGTAACGTTGGCTAAACACATGGGATCCTGTCCCTTTTTGAATTTTGAATGACATGCAGCTGGCCTTTGAATGCTCTCTTTCGAAAGGGCTGATGGTCTCCTTCGAATGCTCCCTTTCGAATGGGCTGATGGCCTCCTTCGAATGCTCTTCGAAAGCTTCTTCGAATGGACCCTTTGAATGCTTCTTCGAATGGACCTTTTTGGAATTCCAATCGAAGTACTTGTCCATAATGCCAATCGAAAGGCTCCTTCAGAACACCAATCGAAGGGTCTTTCAGAAGGCCAATCGAAGTTCTTGTCCATAATGCCAATCGAAATGATCCTTCAGAATGTCAATCGAAGGGTCTTTCAGAATGCCAATCAAAGTGCTCCTTTAGAATGCCAATCGAAATGCTCCTTCAGAATGCCAATCGAATGGTCTTTCAGAATGCCAATCGAAATGTACTTAAAGCACCACTCAAAAATTTTCCTTTTCCTTAGGCAAGACTTTGTGATCAACCATGCAAGGGGAAGACTTTGGAAAACATGAGAGGGCAAATTTTGGGGTACAACAGTTGCCCCTATTCAATTTTCTTAAACCTGAGGATGTAGATTGGCTTGCGTGCCTTTCGTGATCCGAAGGTGGAAGATAATTGAACACTAGAGTGCCCAGAAATTTGCACTCGCATGGTGTAGTATCAACATTGTGACGTCGAGAATGGGCTTACAGATGCCATTTGGAGATTGTTGGTAGGAGATGGGCTTAAAGATGCCATCTGCAGGAGTGTCGATCACATAAGAGATTCCTTAGCGAGAACTTGCATATCTGTTGTTGTAGAAGATTCCACTGGGGAAATCTAACTTCTTTGAGATTTAGGAACCTGCCTGTACTTCAACTGGGAGAATGCCTCAGCTGAGTTTTAAGAACCTGTTCATAATTCAATTAGGGGGGAAACATCTTCATCAAGATCTAGGAACTGTCTCGTGCTCAATGGAGTAAACCGCTGAGGTTATAAAACTTGTCCATACTATGACGAAGGAAAACATCAAGATCTAGGAACTGACTCGTGCTCAATGGAGTATACCGTTGAGGTTATAGTACTCGTCCACACTATGACGTAGGGAAACATCTTCATCAAGATCTAGGAACTGTCTCGTGCTCAATGGAGTAAACCGCTGAGGTTATAGAACTTGTCCACGCTATGACGGAGGAAAACATCAAGATCTAGGAACTGACTCGTGCTCAATGGAGTATACCGTTGAGGTTATAGTACTCGTCCACACTATGACATAGGGAAACATCTTCATCAAGATCCAGGAACTGTCTCGTGCTCAATGGAGTAAACCGCTGAGGTTATAGAACTTGTCCACACTATGACGGAGGAAAACATCAAGATCTAGGAACTGACTCGTGCTCAATGGAGTATACCGTTGAGGTTATAGTACTCGTCCACACTATGACGTAGGGAAACATCTTCATCAAGATCTAGGAACTGTCTCGTGCTCAATGGAGTAAACCGTTGAGGTTATAGAACTTGTCCACACTATAACAGAGGAAAACATCAAGATCTAGGAACTGACTCGTGCTCAATGGAGTATACCGTTGAGGTTATAGTACTCGTCCACACTATGACATAGGGAAACATCTTCATCAAGATCCAGGAACTGTCTCGTGCTCAATGGAGTAAACCGCTGAGGTTATAGAACTTGTCCACACTATGATGGAGGAAAACATCAAGATCTAGGAACTGACTCGTGCTCAATGGAGTATACCGTTGAGGTTATAGTACTCGTCCACACTATGACGTAGGGAAACATCTTCATCAAGATCTAGGAACTGTCTCGTGCTCAATGAAGTAAACCGCTGAGGTTATAGAACTTGTCCACACTATGACGGAGGAGACTGTCGAGATTGAGAACCTTATCTGAAATTCAACCGATGATAATTCAATTGAGATTTAAGAACTGGTCAGATCTTCGACTAAGCTGAGAACTTAACTGCATTTTTCCTGAAAGGTAAAGGTCAGTCATATGCAATGCATGATATGGATCAGGCAATGATGTTCTCAAAATAAATGAGATTGTATTCGTATGATGCGTAATGCATGTCTCATGATGTATGGGAATGTGATGTTTTAGTTGGGGAACATAAATCCCGGAGCTGCTGGCGAATAGAGTTGAGTTCTTCGTTTCCGCTGGGGATGGTGAACGAAGATGATTGTGAGAATAAACCTGCAGGAGAGAAGAACTCCGATGGGGAATAAACTTGATGAAGAGATTACTCTGCAGGGAAATACTCTGTGGGGAAGAGATACTCTGCTGAGGATTTTAACGATAAGCTCCGCTGGGGATTCCGCTGATAAGCTCTGTTGGGGATTTTGATGATAAACTCCGCTGGGGGTTGATTACCATTGCTGGTGATATTGAATCTGTTGAGGATAGAAGTCCTGCTTGGGGAAAGAAATAACTTAGCTAGGGATGATCTTTCAGTTGCAACTTGCTGAGGATAACCTTCTGAAATTGGCTGGGGAGATTTATTTTGTACTCTGCTGGGGATAAGCTTCCAGAATCTATTGGGGAATATGATTCAACTCCATTGGGGAAGCTTTTTTTAGACTGCACTGGGGAAATGGTCCACTGGGGGTGTCTTGCGTTCTGCCGGGGAACATTCTTATATTCTGTTGAGGAATATTAAGACTGCCAGGGATACTCTTATGTTTGCTGGGGGATATCCTTATACTCCGCTGGGGAATATTAAGACCTTCTGGGGATACCCAACCTTTTTAGCGCTGATGGTGGATGAGCTCTGCTTGGGGAGAGCATTGTTGATTTGTTCATAGTTGCAAGTCTCAGCTGGGAGAGCTACCATTGCTGTCTTACTCTGGGGGAGTGAAAGTATCTTAGCCATATTCTTCAGCTGAATATATACCTTGGTACCTGGTGGACAGAGCAACTAGATCGCTCAGACAATTCTTATTACCCCTACTTCTGATATCACCCGTAATTTGTCTTTTGTTTCGCATGTAAATATTTATGAGCAGCAATTAATGTCAAATGCATATATCAAAAATGAACATTGGACGTTCTTTGCAAAAAAAAATAGATAAAGGAAAAACAATTTGAAATTTGTTTGAAAATGAGTTTGTATTGACTTTGAAGTTTGGTCTGTAAATAGGCGTTTTGTACAAGATGCTGACGTCCTAGTAAGAGAACGCCGCCGAACAAATAGAATTTATACAATTTGTGAAAACAAAACAGCTATGTGAATAATCTCACTGGGTTCCAGCTCTGCTATTGCCTTTATATCTTCAACCATCTCATCACTTTGCTGCTTAGTTGAAGATGAATCTGATTGACTGGCGTCGTCTGAGCCTGATAGTTGATACCGAAGTCCGGATGCGAGGTGATCCAATGAGACACAACGTTACGCTTTAATCCCTAACTTTTGCCTGGACCGCCCTTTCGGGTTTTCAGTCCATCGGGATACCCATTTTTTCCCAAGCCGCCTTTTCAGGTTTTCGACTTGCCGGGTGTACAATTTTTTTTATTTTCATCTCTTATTTTTGCCCGAACCCTTTTGGTTTGCCGGGAAGCCCTTATTTTTGCCTAGGCCATTCGACCTAGCGGGTCTTTGATTATGCGTAGTATCTTTTTACTATGTCTGCATTGACGGGGTGAGGAAGGTCGTCACCATCCATGGTGGTTAGAATCATCGCTCCTCCTGAGAAGATGTTTTTAACCACAAATGGCCCTTCATAAGTAGGGGTCCATTTGCCCCTGGGATCACCTTGAGGTAAAATAATGCACTTGATTACTAGGTCTCCAACTTGATACTCTTGTCGTCTGACTTTCTTGTAAAATGCCTTGATCATTCGTTTTTGGTACGTCTGACCATGACAAATAGCAGTAAGTCTCTTTTCGTTGATTAGATTCAATTGATCAAGTCGGGTCTGGATCTAGTCGTCTTCGCTCAGACCTGCATCCTTCATGATTCAAAGAGAGGGTATCTGAACTTTAATGGGCAAGACTGCCTCCATGCCATAAACCAAGGAATAGGGTGTTGCCCTTGTTGACGTCCGTGCTGAGGTACGGTACCCATGAAGAGCAAATGGTAACATCTTGTGCCAGTCTTTGTATGTCACTGTCATCTTCTGCACAATCTTCTTAATGTTCTTATTAGCTGCTTCTACAACCCCATTCATCTTCGGCCGGTAGGGAGAAGAGTTATGATGCTATATCTTGAATTGCTCGCAGAGCTCAGTGATCATCTTGTTGTTAAGATTGGTACCATTGTCCGTAATGATCCTCTCCGGTACACCGTATCGACAGATCAGGTTGTGCCGAATGAACCGTGCCACGACGTTCTTGGTTACCGTAGCAAAGGAAGCTGCTTCAACCCACTTCGTAAAGTAATCAATCGCTACCAGGATGAAACGATGCCCATTGGATGCCGTAGGTCTGATCTCGCCAATCATATCAATGCCCCACATTGCAAAAGGCCAAGATGCTGTCAAAACATTCAGAGGAATTGGAGGTATGTGGACCTTATCAGCATAGACCTGGCACTTGTGACATGTCCGAGAATGCTGATAACAGTCGGCTTCCATTGTGGACCAGTAATATCCTGCCCGAAGGATTTTCTTTGCCATGGTATGTCCACTGGAATGAGTTCCGAAAGTACCTTCATGCAGCTCTGCCATGATCCTTTCTGCTTCAATTTTATCCATGCAACGCAGTAAGGTTGAATCATGGTTACGTTTGTAAAGAATACAATTGTTGATGAAGAACTTTTCTGCGAACCTTCTCAGAAACTTCTTGTCATTAACAGATGCATCCTAGGGGTATTCTTGAGTTTCAAGGTACCTCCTCACTTCCTGATACCAAGGCTTTTCTGTTACCTCATCGGTCTCAAGATCACAGCAATGTGCAGGTTCATCCAATTTCCAAATAATGATCCGGGGAGCCTCGTTGTCCCACTTGACTTTGAACATAGAAGACATCGTAGCTAACGCGTCCGCCAACTAATTCTCCTCTCTTGGGAAGTGTTCAAAGGTTATCTCCTCGAAATGGGGAAGCAACGTCAACACATACTCCTTGTAAGAAATAAGATTTGGGTGTTTCGTATCCCACTCTCCTTTAATCTGACTGATCACGAGAGCGGAATCTCCGAAGACACTCAGAAACTTAATCCTTAGGTCAATTGCTGCTCGAAGACCCATAATGCAGGCTTCATACTCCGCCATATTGTTGGCGCAGTTGAAACATAGTCGGGCGGTAAACGGAGTATGAGAGCCTTTAGGAGATATGATTACAACGCCAATGCCATTTCCTAAAGCGTTCGAAGCTCCATCAAAATGCATAGACCATCGGGATCCTTCCTCAGGTCCTTCATCCGGTCCAGGTGTTTCACAATCAGTTATCAACATGATATTCTCGTCTGGGAATTCAAAGTTCATAGACTGGTAATCATCCACTGCCTGATGTGCCAAATGGTCTGCCAATACACTTCCCTTGATTGCTTTTTGAGTTGTGTACTGGATGTCATATTCAGTCAAGATCATCTGCCATCTTGCTATTCTTCCGGACAAGGCAGGCTTTTCAAAGATATACTTGATTAGATCCATCTTTGAAATCAACAGAGTAGTGTGAGTCAACATCTACTGTCTCAGTCGGCGAGCAACCCATGCCAAAGCGCATCAAGTTTTCTTGAGCAGTGAGTATCGGGTCTCACAGTCGGTAAACTTTTTGTTAAGGTAATAAATAGCATGCTCTTTTCGGCCAGACTTGTCATGCTTCCCCAGCACACACCCCATTGAGTTGTCAAGTACTGTCAAGTATAAGATTAGAGGTCTCCCTTCCACTGGTGGCATCAAAATGGGTGGCTCCTGGAGGTACTCTTTGATTCTTTCGAAAGCGGTCTGGCATTCATCGTTCCAACGTACCACTTGATCTTTCTTCAGCAGTTTGAAGATTGGCTCACAAGTAGCAGTTAGGTGCGAGATGAATCGGGCAATGTAGTTCAAACGTCCTAGAAAACCTCTGACCTCTTTCTCTATCTTAGGATCTGGCATCTCTTGTATGGCTTTCACCTTGGCAGGGTCCACTTGAATACCTTTGTCGCTCACGACGAAACCTAGCAGTTTGCCAGACCTCACCCCGAAGGTGAATTTGTTTGGGTTCAATCTCAGCTTGTATAACTTCAACCTGTCAAACAGTTTCTGTAGATGGTCAAGGTGTTCCTCCTCAGTTTGGGACCTCGCAATCATATCATCGACGTATACTTCAATCTCATGATGGATCATGTCATGAAATAAAGCAACCATGGCACGTTGATATGTTGCCCCAGCATTCTTCAACCCAAAAGGCATGACCTTGTAACAAAAGGCACACCACTGGGTAACGAAAGTGGTCTTTTCCATGTCTCCAGGAGCCATTTTTATCTGATTATACCCGGAGAAACCGTCCATAAAGGAGAATACCTTGTGCTGAGCAGTATTGTCAACCAGAACGTCGATGTGAGGCAGAGGGAAGTCATCCTTAGGGCTTGCCCTGTTCAAATCCCTATAGTCAACACACATTCGGACCTTACCATCCTTCTTCGGTACCGGGACCACATTGGCAACCCACTAAGGGTAAGAAGTTACTGCTAGAAAACCGGCGTCAAACTGTTTCATAACTTCGGCCTTGATTTTCTCAGACATCTCCGGACGCATACGGCGAACCTTCTGTTTTACCGGAGGGCAGTCTTCCTTGGTAGGCAGGCGATGAACCACAATGTCGGTATCCAACCCAGGCATATCTTCGTAAGACCAGGCAAAGATTTCCACGTAGTCATGCAGCATCTGAATTAACCGCTGTTTCACACTAAGCTCTAGATTTGCATCGATCTTGACTTCCTTCTTGTCTGTCTCGGTACCCAGATTCACTGTTTCCACTGGCTCTTCATGTGGCTGAATGGCCCTCTCTTCCTGGAGTAGTAGTCTTGCAAGCTCACCAGGCACTTCACCATCATCTTCACCTTCGTCTTCGGCTAAGTTGATCGGATTTTCGAAGTTATAACTGGCAGTAGCAGAGTCGTTACCAGTGAGATCCAGAGTGGATTGAGACCTGTATATGTGAGTGTGTGTAAAATAGCTATTTTGCAATATATAATAAAGAAAGACAAGGAGCGCAAAATTTGAAATGCAAAAACATCCAATGCTTTTATTAATGGTATATGAAAATGGCATACAAAAACCCTCACAAATGAAGCCACGGTGCCCCGGGTAAGACACCGGGCCATAAAGTTTCAAAACACTGTCTGTTACAAATTCGAAACAAAGAGATCATTACTGAGTAATAAAAGTAATAGGGATGAAATCCTTTGCTGTCCAGTTGTTTGGTCCACCGTTAGTTGTAGGATAGATCCAGCTGTCGAATTCAGACTCCTCCACGTCATCTTCGATGGCATTTACTCCCGAGTTGCTGATGAACACAGGAGGTCTTCCAATCCTTGCACTTCGAACAGCCTTCTGAGCTTCTGCAGTGAAACCCAAACCGAACTTGTTAGTCTTCTGAGTGAAATCAGGAAGTCGGCCCCAGTTTGCATACTCACCCTTCTCAATAACTGCCCGGGCATCCTTTAAGGAAGCCATTTTCATGGGAGAATCTTCCATCACAGTCTCAGCTGACGCCAGTGTCTGAGGAACCTCTTCAAAGTGTTGAAATGGGGTCTCAATGAACTCCCCATCCATCTCTACGTACCGGAACGAGTTGAGGTGGCTGACCATGTACTCCTCCTCCCCTTGAACTGTCACAATCTTGCCTTTAACCGGGTACTTCAACTTCTGGTGGAGCGTCGAGGTTACGGCTCCCGCTTTGTGGATCCATGGACGATCCAGCAAACAAGAATAGGACGGCAAAATATCCATCACATAAAATGTAGAGTTGAAGACCTGAGAACCAACCTTGATTGGAATGTCAACCTCACCGTGCACCATCCTCTTAGATCCATCAAAGGCCCGAACAACAATGTTACTCGGCTTTAGCTCCAAACCTTCGCAATCCAGCCTGTCTAAAGCTTTCTTTGGCAAGACGTTCAATGAGGAACCAATGTCAACCAACACATGTGCAAGAGTAGTGCCCCTGCATTCAATGGAGACATGCAGGGCATCATTATGGTTCTTCCCTTTAGCAGTCATATCAGCGTCAGAGAAACCCAAACCATTATCAGCAGTTAAATTGGCCACACAATCGGTAAATTGATCAGCTGATGTCTCTTGTGGCACGTGGGCCGTCTTTAGGAAGGTAATCAGAGCCTTGGCATGGGCCTCTAAACACAACAACAGTGATAACATAGAAATCTTGGATGGGGTTTTCCCCAGTTGCTCAACTACATTAAAATCACTCTTCTTAATAATCTTCAGAATCTCTTCCATCTCCTGTTTGGAAGCTTCAACATAGATTGTCTTTGGCGCCTCCGTCTGGGAAGGCATATCAGTAGCGATCCCTTTGCCCCGAGCATTAGATGACTCGGCGACAGGGGTAGGAACAAGGACTTGATCAGGAATGGCAGCAGGTACACTTGCAAGCTTAATGACAACAGGTCTTCTGACAGCTGGTGGAGCAATATCAGGTGAGAAAAGTCTACTGCTGCGAGTGACTTTAACAGGCCCCGTAATGTTGCTGACGCCGGTATCGGCACCGAACTCTTGCTTAACTCCAAGAACATAAACATCTGCCCCATAGTGCCAAGGGACAGCTTTGTCAGACGTATAGGGGATGGGGCCCGGAATAGTGATGATTATAGGTGTGGTCTTCGGAACAGATGTAATTCTAACAGGCGTCCTCGAGGGAGCCTTGGAAGAATTGTCGAAAATGGTAATGATGGAAACTTCTTCAGAATGAACGGGTGGAACAACAGTCTTCTAAAAAAGAATCGCTTTACTATCCATCAGATTCTGGATACCTGACTTCAGAGATGGGCAACCAGTAGGTAAAATAGAACACATAGGGAAACCTTCACCACAGCCCGGAAATAAACCGGCTAGCAACAGGTTCTTCTTGATAGTCATTAGAAGGGTAACAACATCATCCACAGACACTACAAATGAGTCTTCCTCTACAGCATTCACTCCATGCCTGGGCATGGGAGCAGTTACAACATTAGGCCTCTCGTGCGCCTCGAACTCAATCTCCTTTGCATCAATTAAGTCCTGCACCTTGTTCTTCAAAACCCAACAATCGCCTGTATTATGCCCCGGGCTATCAGAGTGAAAAGCGCAGAGGGCATTAGGGTTATACCTTGGTGACATTGTATTTGGATTCTTTGGAGCTTCTTTTAGGGTCACCAGATTGGTCTTCAGCAATTGTGGCAGAATCTGAGACAAGGTCATGCTGAGACGAGTGAATTGCCTTTGAGGTCTCTCGTCCCTTCGTTGGTTGTGATGCTGAGGAGCACCGGCAGGTTTTGAGATAACAACCGCATTGACAGCTTAGTGGTGTTCAGGTCTGTTTTTTCTTCTCGAACTGTAGACCGCACTGGACTCTTTCTTAAACGGTCTCTTCTTAGTGCTCGATGAGGCACCCTTCTGTATTTTTCCAGCCTTAATTCCAGCTTCAATCCTCTCATCAGTCAAGATAAGGTCTGTAAACCCGGCTGAAGAGCTTCCAATCAAATGGTTAAAGAATGGACCGGACAGGGTCCCCAAAAACATATCAACAAGTTCACGATCAGCTAAAGGTGGTTGCACCCTTCCGGCAAGGTCTCTCCATTTTTGAGCATACTCTTTAAATCCTTCACCCGTCCCTATTGACATACCCTGGAGTTGGGTACGCGTAGGAGCGAGGTCGGAATTATACTGATAATGCCTAAAGAATGCAGCAGCCAAATCCTCCCAGCTGCGGATACTGGCTCCGTCCAACTGATAGAACCACTCAAGCTGAGTCCCCGAGAGACTGTCTTGAAAGAAATGGATCCATAAGTTCTTATCAGTAGTGTAAGGTTGGATCTTCCTCACATATGACCGGAGGTGCAACTTTGGACAGGAAGCTCCGTCATACTTGGAAAAGGCAGGTGCTTTGAACTTATGGGGAATCACCACCCCAGATGATAAACCCAAATCTCCAAAGTCCAGACCGGGAACCTTCTGTGTCTCCATAACGCTCAAACGGTCCTCCAGCTGTTTGTACTTATCCTCAACAGGAGGATACTGCTCTTCATCATAGTTCGTCTCGTTGTCGGAGACCATAGGGCTAGGAGCCCTCCTTTCTTGTGGACTGTCTTTCTCTCCAGACGGGGTGGCCAGATCAATTTCATTCTGCAGCCCATTTCCAAACCTGCGTCCAGTATTGAACAGGACGGTCCTCTTCTTCTTCTTCTTCTTCTCTTTCAGAATCAAGGTCTTCAGGTCCTGCTGAGCCTTAGCTAGATTCATGACCAACTCTTGAAATTGGGCATTCTGGGCCTGGAGGGCCTTGATAGCTTGCTCAGTGGAAGTTTCAGCAGACATGATGATTGCTGAAATAAACAGCGAAGAAGATAAGAGACCTGTAAAAGGGTACCTGTTATGCATATGATGAATGGTATATTATTTATGTAATGCATTCAAGGGTTCAAAAATTCAAATTTGTTGCAGACAAAAAAGAACACACGTCATACTAAGAAGAAATTTGTTAGTGCATAAGTGCCCCATGGGCGAAATATTACAAAATTCTTAATGTAAAAATACATTGCGCATCCTCTTTGGAGCGATGTAAGTGTTGAAGGTCTCCTCCTCGTGAAGTCGGAGGGTAAGCTCCAAAACCTTCTTTTCACTGGCATAGAAGCTGGCTTCAAAAGTATTCCGCTCTTCCTTGAGTTGGATCCAACTCTTTTGCATTTCATCCCATGACGTTGGCATGTCAGGATGTAGGATGGCGTATGGAACCTCTCCTTCCATAACAGGCTCTTTGATCAAGGGGAGAATGTGAGGATATGGCATCATAAGATTCTGGGAGCGGGTTCGTACCCACTTGAGGTAAGGCTCAAGGGGGATAGAATTCTTGTGCCCCAGTGTCTTACTATCCACTTTATTAGGCATCCTCCAAGCTCTGATGAACCTTTGTCTAAGTCCTTGCGTATCATTGTCGAAGTCAAAAACTAGGTCAGGAATCAGCATGTCATGAGGGCCATCCCTCCGAGCATATCCAAATTGTCTCAAAGCTAGACAGGGGTTGTAGGTAATGCCTCCCCTAATTCCAAGTAATGGAACATTAGGAAATTCTCCACAACGATCAATGATGGTGACATTTTCTCTGGACCGAGAACACCAATGTACATCAGAATGTGTGAGGGTCATCAATCATTGTGACCACCTTAAACCCTGCTCATTCTTCAAAACTGATTGTGGAAGGTGAGAAATAAACCACCTTGCTAGGAGAGAAGTACAGCACATGAGAACACCTCTTTTCCTCATTGTTCGTGTGTAAAATGAGTGGAGGATGTCCCTAAGCAATGTAGGTATGGGATTCCTGGATATGAAAATCTTGACAGCATTCACATCTATAAGTTGATCAGGATTTGGGAACAAAACCAACCCATAGATAAGGAGTGCCACAATCTCTTAAAAGGCTTGTAGATCAAGAGAATTCCAGCATTCTCGTGCCTTCTCAAACAGAAACTTTGCCAAGAATCCTTTGATACCACTTTTGGTTTCCCAATGCCCCTTGATGTCGGATGGTTGTAAGCATAATGCTTGAGCAACATCTTCAAGTTTTGGTTCCTTTTCCGTACCGTTGTAGGGTAGTTGACTAAGAATAGGAATTCTCAGGAGCTGAGAGAATTCCTCCAAAGTAGGCACCAATTGATAATCAGGGAATGTGAAACAGTGGTGTAGGGGGTCAAAGAACTGGAAGAGAACTTTCATCATGTCTTCTTCAATGTTGGTGTTGACCAAGCTGAGGAGTCTACCATGTCTTTCACTGAAGAGAGAATTCTCGGGAATCCTGGATGTAAGCTCCTTGAGTTGAGGAGGGATCCTTACAAGGTTGACTTGAATTGTTTTCCTGCGGAGAGACTCCATGTCCTGCAAAACAAGAACAAAGATGAATATCTAAACCCTTGAAATGGTTAGCAGATGCATATGATGCTTTATGATGTATGCACAAACACATGTACAAGCAAGTCACACCAAAAACCCTAGTTTCAGGCTTGCTGGAGGTTTCATAGGTAAGTACCCTCTTGAGTTTAGTTGGCTCAAAACCTGTCCTATAAATGGTAACCGGGTTCTAAGGAGCTCAATATCATTGGATTGTTTTCTATGTTCATCGTTTCGGTTTAGCCACTTAACTGGCGACCAAAATATTCCAAGAAAACAATCCTCAATGAGTGTAGTATCGAGTATCTACCAACTTCGGACTGCACCAAAGTCAGACATCTCACTACCCCTAAAAAAGGCAAAGATGGTCAAGTAAGGTTCTAGGTCATTAGTGCTTAGTGACATCACTCAGCGGCCCTGTATTCTCTTTGATTGACTCAAAGGCTACCGGTACTCACAAATATGTCGCACTAATATAGTTATTGCTTCAACCGTGTCGGTATACCCCGCACAGTCTCCACAACGTATTGCTATCTATGAATGTTTCCCAAATCCGGGTGGAGGATTTATAGAACTCCGATACAAGCCCACAAAATTTAAAGCATACAAAGCATACAATTGAAAACACAAGTGATCTAGTCCTAAGGTACACCTCACTAATTAATCCCTAGCAGAGTCGCCAGTTCTGTGATCGGTGGGAATGAGAACTGATTGTTTTTGGAATGCTGGTTCGCGTTTGCGTTTGTTTTTGCAAAGTGTCGCGGTAAGCAAGAGTCGTCACCGTCTTTTATTTTATCCAACAAGGAAAAGGACAAAAGCACAGAAAAATTCCTTTTCGAGATGTTTCTCGGGTTCGGGAGGTAGATTATAGAAAGGGAAGGTGTTAGCACCCTTTCTATCCGTGGTTATCCACGGGCTCTTAGGTACTTGCTCACTGTGTTTTCAAAAGGTTTGCTTTTCTTTGTGATTGTGGGTTTTGAAAAGAGTTTTGTTTTTGAAGAAAGTGTAAGTGCGAAAAGTTTTTGTTTTGTTTTAAAAGAGAGCTAGTACTTAAGAACCTCTACCTACTCAAAAAGGAATTTAATTGTGCAAATGTCCTTTAGACAGTGCTATCCCACTATTGAGGAGTAGGTAGCACCGTCATTGGAGTTTTCGGGTCAATTCGATTTAAGGGACGTGTGGTCACTAAAGCAATGTTAGGATGCTTTAGCGGTAACCCTAATGTCTTAGATCATTTTTATCGAGGCAACCGTTTCGAGGCAACTTTGATCTTTGGACAGGAGGGCGACCTCTAAAACATCCTATACTCAATGACCACATTTGAGGCAACCAAGTGAGGTGTACCCTAAGAGTGGCATGTGCAAGTGTGTTATTTTTCAGTTATATTATCTTTGTTTATTTAGGTGTTCTACCATTTGTTTTTAGATCTTGTCATACAATCCTAGTTTGCATACATCTAAGCAGTTAATATATGTACAAGAATTTAAAGTGTGGGAATGGTAAATCCTACGCTATTACAAGGCTTCGGGGAGGGGGATTATTTACATGTCCAAAAATTGGGGGAATAATAAGCAGTTACAATAAAATAAACGCGCATGAATCCTAAAAATCCTAAGTATATAATCTTTTTGTTGTTTTATTTTATTTTGGGAAAATGCTAAATTTTCAATTAGGTCAAATTTAATTAATTAAAAAAAACTGATTAAAATTAACTCCAAAACATACTTAATATTTTTTGCATTTATTTGTTTATGAAAAGGATTGAATTTAAATAAATCCTAAGTCTACTGATTTTAAAATTGGAGAAAATAAGTTAAAATAATTAACTAAATTAAATCCTAATCCTAAGTTATTTATTTTTATGATTTTTATGTTGATTAGAAAAAAAACAAGCTAAAAGAAATAAACAAAAAAACAAAGTAAACAAAGTACAAATGGGCCAGGCAGCAAAACGAGGAAAATAATAATTTTGGAGGTCTGGGTCGAAAGAGATGCAGGCTGTCTTTCGACCCAGTGAAGAGGCTGGATCGACGGTGCATGAGGGGCTGCACTCTGAGGGTGTTCGACCTGGATATGTCATCCTTCGATCTGGGGGTCCTGGGTACAGTTCGAAGCTAGACTACTGAGCTTCGAAACTCTGAACAGGAATCTGAGAATGTATTTCCTGCAAGAAATGAAACACATTTTAAAGGTCCAGGGGGAATTTTACCCCCCTGGTTCGAATCTCCCCCTTATTCGCGCCTACTGAATCTGGGTATGGGTTTGTTTTATCCTGGGATTCGAAGGAGAAACTCAGATTGTGCCCAAGCAATGGCACAATCTCATCTCTGCGTTGTAGCTTATATGTAGCACATTAAATCATTCACAAACAGCAGTAATAATATGAATATGCAATCAAAATGAATTTAAAAATGAGTTTGAGATTAGATTTTTTTTACCAAACAGAGGTGCTTCGACCTGTAGTTCTGAGGGTGGAGGTGTTCGCTGGGTGGCAGCTTTGGCTTGGAAAATTCTGGGCAGCGTCTCTCCAAGTTCTCTATTTTTCTGTATATTTTTCGTGTGTGTGTTCTTTTGCAACAATTGTGATCTCTTTATATAGAGGGGGTGGAGGGGACAAGAAGATAAAGGTTTAAATGACCTTGATTATGTGTTTGACAGCCATGAAGGAGGATTTATAACGTTAATTATGTGTTTGAAAGCCATGAATGAGAGTTTGTAACATTGGCTAAACACATGGGATCCTGTCCCTTTTTTAATTTTGAATGACATGCAGCTGGCCTTCGAATGCTCCCTTTCGAATGGGCTGATGGTGTCCTTCGAATGCTCCCATTCGAATGGGTTGATGGCCTCCTTCGAATGCTCTTCGAAAGCTTCTTCGAATGGACCCTTTGAATGCTTCTTCGAATGGACCTTTTTGGAATTCCAATCGAAGTACTTGTCCATAATGCCAATTGAAAGGCTTCTTCAGAACACCAATCGAAGGGTCTTTCAGAATGCCAATCGAAGTGCTTGACCATAATGCCAATCGAAATGCTCCTTCAGAATGTCAATCGAAGGGTCTTTCAGAATGCCAATCGAAGTGCTCCATCAGAATGCCAATCGAAATGCTCCTTCAGAATGCCAATCGAAGGGTCTTTCAGAATGCCAATCGAAATGTACTTAAAGCACCACTCAAAAATTTTCCTTTTCCTTAGGCAAGAGTTTGTGATCAACCATGCAGGGGGAAGACTTTGGAAAACATGAGAGGACAAATTTTGGGGTACAACACCTATAAATATAGGGTCATCCCTCATTCATTTTCTCAAGCTTGGATAGCCAGAATCATCCTGCCAAACTCATTCCATAACTCACTTTTCTGCAACTTCAAAATCAGTGTTCAAGCCTTTTTCAATCCATTTTTTCTATCAATTCACCTCCCTTGATCTTCCCTGAAACTAACCATATAATTACCTTCAAGAATCGTGCCCTATATTTCTCCATAGAAGTCCAGTTTCAGAGCTCTGGAACTCAACTTCAATAGGTAGATTTCTTCATCAATTCTTCAAAACTTTGATATCATTGTGATGCTCTCATTGCCTTAGTTCTAGTTGCAACACTTACTTTTATCTGGAAACATGTTTTGACCATGAAATTTCAAATCCCTTTTCAAAACTTTCCTTCCAAATAGCTTGAGCTACAGTTTATATAAATTTATCGCGAAGGTGTGGTTGTCTTCGTCTTGAAGAGACGAAGCGAATGGAATAGGAGGTTGAAGGTTGAAAATGACCAACGTGTCATCCTTCAACCAATGAAACATCGCCATTTGTATTTTTTGAATTTCTGATTTACATTTGATTCAATGCTTTATTCACTAATGACCATGATATGCACAACGCGCCAGATCCCTTGGATTTGATTACTAACGCGTTTTGACTCTCATCTAATGGTCCACATATTTTTAACTTTATTTTTCTTTTCTGATTTTTATATTTAATTGTTTTAAATTTCAAAAATCATAGAAAACTCATTTTTAGTCCAAAAAATCTGTAAAAATTATGAAAAACATTTTTGATTTTTCTCTTTCTGATTTTTATTTTTTCATAATTTTATTTTGTATTTTGATATTTTTTATAAATTTTCACTTTATTTGATTTGTTTTAAATGTTTAAAAATACTTTTATGCATCTTTAAATTCTGGAAAAAATTACGAAATGATATTGTGACAAATATTGGTGACCTCATTCATTTTTTATTTTTGACTTTGGTATTTTTTAAAATCATTTTTGGTTCATTTTACTCATTTCTTTTAATTTTAAAAATAGTTTGTGACTTTAAAAAATCACCAAAAATTTTATAAAATTATTTTAGTTCATTTATGATTTTTCTATGGTCTTACTTTTTATTTCTTGATTAATTTGAACATAGTTGATATTTTTCTCTTTTATTTCTATTTTAAAAACATTTTAAAACATTTTTTTTAATGTATATACTAAATGCAATATTATTTTGTGATTATTTTCTAGCTGATCTTGGGTTGAATTTTTGATTATGAACTTTGTTAACATCATTGGATCCACGGTGTTGAGTCTAACTCCTTAAAAATGGATGAATGATTTTAATAATAGTTTAATTAAAATTTAATTCAAATGTGGTTTGTATGTTCTTTCCCATCCCTCTTCATCTTATCCCTTTCTTATTGCACTAAGTGTTATTGGAGCATGATCTCTATATCATGTCTCAAAACAAATGGTGCATAGATTACTATTGACCGACCTCAAAATAGGTGCGACTTCTACATAAGTCCACTTACGATTGCTTAACATAGCGCTAAATTTTGTCCCGATTCGAATAAATGATCATTCGTGGCCCAAACCTATGTTTACAAGCCCAAGTATGTTAATTTGATCTCTTTGATCCAATAACCTTGAGATTCATTGTGTGAAGGCTTTGGTTCTACCAATCCTCTAATGGATCTATAACACTTTTGGTCAACGCGGATCACTTAAACATCGTTGATCATTAAATGGTACTTTTTGAGAATTCCAAATGGTGATATACTTGAAAAAAAGCAAATGCAACTGTTTGTATGGAGGCTTTGGTTATACCAATCCTCTAATGAGTTCCAAATGAAAGTTTCAAGATGGATATCCAACTAACCACTAATTATTAAATTGTTTTTACTTTATGCTTTTATTTTTTATGCTTTGTGTGCCATTTACTTTAAGCATTACATTTCATGCCATTTTTATTTTGCTCACTTGAGTTTTTCTTTTCTCTTCTAAGACACCTAATAATCAACATGAACCATAAAAACCTTTAATGATACTTGAACTATTTGGTTACTATCCTTGGTGTGATACGGTGGGAGAACTGACTTGGGTTTTGCGTTTGTTTTCGCAAATGTTTCGGTTGAGCAAGAGTCGCCACCGACTTTTTATTTTATCCTAAGGAAAGGTTAAAAAGCACAGCAAAAACCTTTGAGATGTTTTCTTGGGTTCGGGGAGTAGATTATAGAAAGGGAAGGTATTAGCACCCTTTCTCTCCATGGTTATCCATGGGCTCTTAGTTACTTGCTTAGATCAACTTGCCTTGATTTTCAATTGTTTGAAATGGTGCTTTGTGTGTGGGTTTTGAAAATGTTTTGAAAAAGATGCCTTGGCTAGGCAACCCTTGTAACAATTCTTTACTCGAATCTTTTACAAAAGGTGTTTGTCTTTTTGAAAAGATGTTTCAAGGTTTTGAAAGTTGTTTTGAAAGTTTGTGTTTGTGAAGTGGTTTTGAAAAATAGGCAAGTGTTTTTGTTTTGCAAGTTGGCAAATAACCAAGAGCTATCTACCCTAAATTTCTCAAAGATCATTGCTATGTTTTAACCCTTTTGACAATTTTGTTCCACCATTGTATTTGGTGGACAAGCTTGTGTTAGGATGTGAATGGGACGGGCGCGGGTCATCGTTTAGACCATGATTGCAATGGTGCCAAGTGTCTTTGGGCAATTTTTTCCTTTAAGGGACTTGATCATTTTTAGGCAACTTTCGAAAGCGTCATCGAGGGACTATGATCATTTGATTGTTTTGTTTTTGCCAAAGATACTTAACATGCAATATGGCCCATTATTGAAGGCAACAAGTGGAGTACCCTAGGGGTGCAAGTGTGATTGGTGTTGTCCATTTTCGTGCTTGTTTATCTTGAATTTAGGTCAAACTATTTTTGGTTAATTTTTTGCATACAAAACCCTAATTCTATCATGGCATATTTAGAAAGCTTTTAAATGTGGAATTTAAAGGTCCTAAATTATTACAACACAATTATGGGATGGGGGGTACAAATGTTCAAATGAGGATATTTTAGCAAGAAATTAAAATCTAACTATTACATCCAAATTGAATTATACAAATTAATTAATTGCACAATACTTAAATAAAATAAAATAAATATGCAAGATGCAAAAATGATTTTTATGTGTATGTAAAAAGTATTTTTTATGTGTTAAATAAACAAAAATAAAATGAATTAATTTTTGGTATTCTTATGTATTTAGGGCAAAACCCTAATTTTATAAATAAAAGGTACTTATTATATGCAATATTTATTAATTATGTACAAAAAATAAATAAAAGAAGGTATATTGTAAAAAAAGTATTTTTGAGGTCAAAATATTAATAAAAATAAAATGTATTAATTCTTTGTATTTTCCCTAAATATACTAATAAATATATAAGTATTTACATTATTTATTAAATATATATTATATGTACAAAAATAAAATATTTAATATTATTAAAAAAAGTATATTTTTTATAAAATGTTTTCAAAGGTAAAATAAAATAAAAATCAGAAAATAAAAGTGTTTTGTATTATTTTTAGTTATTTTTTTTAAATAAAAGTATTTTTATGTTTATTTATGTACAAAGCTAAATGAAACAAAATAAATATAAAAAAAAATGCAAAAAATGTGAGAAAAATAATTTTAATATTTTTTCATGCTTAAATAAAAATATAGAACCAAAATCAAAAGAAAAAAATTAAAAATGATAAATAAAACTCAAAATGGGCCAGGGGGGGTGCATGTGAAATGCAATGGCGTGAAAAGGAAAACATCTCAGGCCCAGCCCATGAAAGGTTGTCTTCAACCTTCAGACAAAAATGTTTGAAAAACGCGCGCCTTTCTTGCTTCAAACACAACTCCTGATTCCTGGACTTTTAGCACAAACTTATAACATGAAAGATGTCAAGCATCAAGCCACGATTCCATACATATAAAAAACTCAACTTAACTCTCAGAAATGAGAGAGAATTTCTCCATCCCTAATTCTTAACCTAAGTTTTTGTCAATGTTCAGGTCTTAAATTCTCTCAGCATATGCAATATAAATGGAAAGTGAGGATATGTATAGCTTCAGGGCCATGAGTAGAACATTTTTCATTCATAAACTTAAAGCTAACTCTTCCTAGATTGAGAGATAGAAGTCCATGAACTTACCTGTTCAGCTTGGATCGTGTCTGGCAATGGAGGTACTTTCAAGGCAAGGTGAGGATTGGTACAGCTTGCTTGAAGTCCAGGGATGCTATTCCAACCTTTAGCTTGCTTTGAAACCAAGTGAATCAAGCTATGGCAATCAACCTGCAAAACAGAAAAAGTGAAAATGGTGAAGTTGGTTAGAGGTGTTACAGGTCGTGTCCAATGCTTGGGATAGCTTGTATATGTGGTATGGAGTGTGTATGAACTGGTTTTAGCAAGAATGCACGAGTGGATTGAGTTATGGAAGTCCAACTGCAGAGGTGACTATGTTTTCTGCAGTAGGATGGTGTTTTGAGGTTTGACGAGGTTTGGAAGGTATTTTGGTCGTGCCTTAGCTCAGTTATGTTGTTTGGAATGTGTATAACAAGTTTGTCTAAGCTAGTTCTTGCTGCAATGAGAGTTGTGTATCAATATGCCAAGTTTCTTCTAACTTAAGCAACAAAATGTCAACTTGGTTTCTAGACTTGTGCAAGCCCCTCAAATGTGCTGCAACCATCCCTCTTGATCAGTGTGATATGCTTCTGAACTTGTGCCAAAAGGATTTGCATTGTACTTCAAAGATTGCAATCTTGACATAAAGTTCAACTTTTCAAAAATGGATAAATTGCTTTTTCCATTTATGGCTCAATCTTGTATGCAATGGTTAAACACACAAGATAAGGCTTAAACACAAAGGATTAGAATTAAATTTATGAGTGTAAATGAGATTAGAGGCCTGTAATGTAGCTTTCACATGCTGAGTTTGAAAATGCACAAGTTATGAACATGCCTTTGGCCATGAATCAAAGTGACTTTTGCTCATATTGCCAAATTCGATTCTCCCTAACCACAAGGTTGTTTGATGAGTTCTTGGACATTTTGGAAAGCTTGGAATGTGTACTACAATCCATCTTTATAATTAAAATTGAAATTCCAAGTGGAAGCATGTAAAAAATAGCCATGAAGTTAGGCAAAAATCCTGCCTAGAATAGGTCAAAATTTTTCTTAAGTTAAGAATGTTTTGCACCCCTATTCCAAAAATTGTAACTTGAGCTACAAGCTTCTTTTGAGGAAACTTTGTGAATCAAATTTGTAGATTTTGAAATGGACTACAACTTTAATGTTTTGACTTTTGTTTGAATCCAAATGCATCTTGGTGAAAAGATGGGACAAAGTTAGGAAAAAATTAGGGATTTTTATAACTTAGAAAATTTCTAAGTTATGAAAATTCTTCATTTTAAACCCTAATTTGCAATTTTTGATTCCTTGATGAACAAGTTTCATATTTTGACATGTTTTGATGAAAAATGAATCTTGATACTTGATTTTGACCAAAAAGTCAAAGTTTGACTTTTCAGTATACAGTCAATTTTGGCTCAGTTGACTGGAAAATTCATCTGTCAATCTTGTGCATTTGGGATCTTTTGAATTTGTTGAACATGTCAAGACAATTCCATGGGGTCCTTGAGTCCATATATGAGCTTGGTTTGCCATTGGTTAGGTCAAACAGTCAAAAATTGCCTTTGTGCAGTCAAAACCCTAAAAATGACCATTTTGCCCTTTTGGTGATCTGATCAAATTTCTTGTGGAATTGTGATCCAAACCTGATAAAATGGTTCAAATGAGTTCATAATGTAGATGTGGGTCAAAAATCATGAGGTTTGACTGTCAATTGACCACAGTTGACTTTTTCCCCAATACAACTGATTTCTAGGTCAACTGTCCAATTGACTGGGCAAAGATTGGAATCAAGGCTTGAAACTTGATATGGATAAACTTGTGAGTCCAACATGAAGCATGAAAGTCACTTCAGGCATTTAGTTCAAAACATCTCTATGCAAACACAAACCCTAATTTGGGTCAACAATGCAAGGAGGAGTCTGGAGCAGAGCAAACCCTAACTTGATCTTGAGCTCCAAGAGTCTTGTGGTGAGAAAATGTTGATGAAATGAGAGGGAAAATTTTGGGGTAAAACAGTTGCCCCTGTTCAATCTTCTTGCACCTGAAGATTTAGATTGGCAGGTTTGCCTTTCGCATCTCGAAGGTAAAAGGAGATTGGACACTAGAGTGCCCTTAAATTTGCACTCGTCAGAACGGTGGATGCAGGAATGGGCTTAGAGATGCCATTTGGAGATGGGCTTAAAGATGCCATCTAGAGGGGTGACTGAATCTTGTCGGGGATGGGCTTAAAGATGCCATCTGGAATGAGTATCAGAAAGGTGTCCATGTTTTGGAACATCTCTGAACTTGGGGGTTTTGAATAAGCAATGGATTGATATCCGCGTTTGGAGAATCCATAAACTATTTTCAAAAGTTGAGTCTGAACAAGCGATAGATTAACATCCGTTGTTGGGAGGAATCTGTAAACTGTTTTCAGAAGTTGAAGAAGAATCTGAACAAGTGATAGGTTAACATCCGTTACTGGAGAACCTGTGAACTGTTTTCAGAAGTCTTGAAGTTGAATAAGGGATAGAGCGGCGTCCGTTGTTGGGAAGCGTCCGTAAACTGTTTTCAAAAGTTGAGAAGAATCTGAACAAGTGATAGGTTAACATCCGTTACTGGAGAACCCGTGAACTGTTTTCAGAAATCTTGAAGTTGAATAAGCAATAAAGCAGCATCCGTTGTTTGGGAAGCGTCCGTAAACTGTTTTCAAAAGTTGAGAAGAATCTGAACAAGTGATAGGTTAACATCCGTTACTGGAGAACCCGTGAACTGTTTTCAGAAATCTTGAAGTTGAATAAGCAATAGAGCAGCATCCGTTGTTTGGGAAGCGTCCGTAAACTGTTTTCAAAAGTTGAGAAGAATCTGAACAAGTGATAGGTTAACATCGTTACTGGAGAACCCGTGAACTGTTTTCAGAAATCTTGAAGTTGAATAAGCAATAGAGCAACATCCGTTGTTGGGAAGCGTCCGTAAACTGTTTTCAAAAGTTGAAGAAGAAACCGGTGTAAGGTTTCTTGATGATGAGTCCGTGTAAAACTGCATCTTGAATAATTGTTAATGATAGCCTTTCATTCTTATCCTGAAAATGACAAAATGTTAGCTAAACACAAAACTATGTTGCATGAAATGTATGATGCAATATGTGCTGTATCAATGTTTATGATATGAATGTAAATGCATGCGCATGTAAGCTGAAGAGCTGTCTTGCTGAGGATAAATAAATCCTGGATGGCTGGAGACAAAAGAATCTTGGTTGCTGCCGGGGAAAATAATTCCTGACTGCTGCCGTGGAGGGCAAGAATCTTTGATTGCTGAAGAGGAGACATCTCTATGGACTACTGCTGGAGAAATAGGAGCTTGGGTTATATACCAATCTTCTGGGGATTCTTGTCTTGAGGAGATCTTCACTGGGGAATATCTGATTATCCCGTAAGGAACTGAGAATGAGCGTTCACTTGGCTTGGGGAAATGCGAAATCTTCAATTGTTGAGTGATCCTAGAACCACTGCTGGGGAACAGGCATTCCTTGGTGACTTGCGGGAAATGAGAATTTCTGAAGATCTCTACTGGGGAGTTCAGAACTTAATAGACTCATGCCAGAGAGGTAAGACTGAGAATCTTCAATCTGATGGGAAGTACCTCTGTGGGGAGAAGGTTCACTAGTCTGGTTTCGCTGGGGATTGATAGTTGGAAGTTTTAGCTCCGTTGGGGATTCTGAATTTGACTCTGAGGGGAACTGAGTTCTGGGAGGCTCTCTGGCTAGGGAGATCAGTTTTGAGAAAGCTTCCTCTGCTGAGGATCCTGAAGTTTAACTCCGTTTAGGGAATTAAGTTCTGACTGAGGAGTTTGGATTTCAAATCTGCTCGGGATTTCCTCTGAACGAGCATTAAGATATCTATCTGCACCTTCAACCTATCAGTAATCATCTTTCTTGGTTCATAAGGAAATGATTATGTTCAAATGCATATGCCTATTTAACAAAACATTGGACGTTTCTCAAATAAAACATAAGTGCAAAAGAAAAGAGAAAAGGAAGACAACGCAAATTTCTGTATTTGGAAAAGTATTTGTATTAACTTTCTATAAGTATATTTGTACAAAGGAGACAGTCATCCTAGTAAGAGGATGTCGTCGTAAGTATTGAAAAAATTATACAAAAGAAAGATGGCTATGTGAAACAGTTCCATGGGATTCCATTCTGCTGTAGCCTTCATAACTCTGAATATCTGTCCATTCGATGCTTCGTCTGCCGATGACTGGATTGATCAGAAGCTTGGAGCTGGTTGATGAAGAGATTGTCCTTAAAGTGGTCCGACAAGACATAGTCATACGCTTTAATTCCCTAACTTTTGCCTGAATCGCCCTTTCGGGTTTTCGATCCACCGGGAAACCCCTTTTTGCCCAAGTCGCCCTTTCGGGTTTTCAACTTGCCGGGTGTACAGATTTTTTTTGTTTTATCCCTAATTTTTTCCTGGACCGCCCTTTCGGGTTTTCGGTCCACCGGGATACCCATTTTTTCCCAAGTCTCCCTTTCGGGTTTTCAACTTGTCGGGTTATTTTATGCGTAGTATCTTTTGACTATGTCTGCGTTCGCAGGGTGCGACAAATCGTCGCCGTCCATGGTGGTCAGAATCATTGCACCACCAGAAAATATGCTCTTGATCACAAATGGTCCTTCGTATGTAAGAGTCCATTTGCCCCTGGGATCACTTTGCGGCAGGATAATCCGCTTGATTACGAGATCTCCGACTTGATATACTTGACGTCTGACTTTCTTGTTGAAAGCCTTGATCATCCGTTTTTGATACGTTTGACCATGGCACACAGCAGCGAGTCGCTTTTCGTCGATCAAATTGAGTTGATCAAGTTGGGTCTGAATCCAATCATCTTCACTCAAACCAGAGTCCTTCATAATCCTTAAAGAAGGAATCTGAACTTCCATGGGCAAGACAACTTCCATGCCATATACCAAAGAAAATGGGGTTGCCCCGGTTGAAGTACGTGCCGTCGTACGGTATCCATGCAGAGCAAACGGTAACATCTCATGCCAGTCCTTGTAAGTGACTGTCATTTTCTGAATGATATTCTTAATGTTTTTGTTCGCAGCTTCAACAGCACCGTTCATCTTCGGCCGATAAGGAGATGAATTGTGATAATAAATCTTGAACTGTTCGCACAATGCGGTGATCATAGTATTATTCAGATTTGTACCGTTGTCCGTGATGATTCTGTCTGGAACACCATACCGGCATATGAGGTTTTGCTTGATGAAGCGGGCAACCACATTTTTAGTAACAGAGGCGAAGGAAGCTGCTTCGACCCATTTGGTGAAGTAGTCAATGGCAACCAGGATGAAGCGATGTCCTTTGGATGCCGTGGGCTTGATCTCTCCAATCATGTCAATGCCCCACATTGCAAATGGCCAAGGAGATGTCAGCATGTTGAGAGGAACCAGAGGAATATGAATCTTGTTAGCGTAGACTTGACATTTATGGCAAGTACGGGAATGCTGATGGCAATCTGCTTCCATGGTAGACCAGTAATAGCCCGCCCTTAGGATCTTCTTAGCCATAGTATGCCCGCTCAAATGGGTGCCAAATGTACCACTGTGCATCTCTGTCATGATTAACTCCGCTTCAGCTTTGTCAACACATCGGAGTAAAACACAATCATGGTTGTGCTTATAGAGGATGCCATTGCTCAGGAAGAACTTGGCAGCAAATTTCCTTAGGAACTTCTTGTCATTTACGGAAGCTCCTTCGGGATATTCTCTAGTCTGGAGATACCTTTTGATTTCGTGAAACCAGGGTTGTTCCACTACTTCTTCGGTATTAATCTCGTGACAATGCGCAGGTTCATCCATTCGCTCGATGGTGATCAGGGGAGCCTCGTTATCCCAGTTGAGTTTAAACATAGAAGACATTGTTGCCAGAGCATCTGCTAGCTGATTCTCTTCTCGCGGGAAATGCTCGAAGGTAATTTTCTCGAAATGAGGCAACAGTGTTAGGACATGTTCTTTGTATGGGATAAGATTAGGATGCTTGGTATCCCACTCTCCTTTGATTTGACTGATAACCAAAGCCGAGTCCCCAAATACGATCAAAGATTTGATCCCCAAATCTATAGCAGCCTTGAGACCAAAGATGCAAGCTTCATATTCAGCCATGTTGTTTGTGCAGCTGAAGCAGAGTCGAGCCGTGAAAGGTGTGTGACAACCTTCCGGGGAAATGAGTACCGCACCGATACCGTTTCCAAGTGCATTTGAAGCACCATCAAAGTACAAGGTCCATCGGGATCCCTTTTCGGGTCCGTCATACGGTCCGTTACCTTCAATGTTGTCCAAATTCATGATGTCCTCGTCCGGGAAGTCGAATCTCATGGTTTGATAATCTTCGATAGCCTGATGAGCTAGATGGTCAGCTAGTACACTCCCTTTTATAGCTTTTTGGGTGGTGTACTGGATGTCATACTCAGTTAGGATCATTTGCCATCTAGCTATTCTTCCAGATAAAGTAGGCTTCTCGAAGATATACTTGATAGGATCCATTTTGGAAATCAACAAGGTGGTATGAGTCAGCATATACTGCCTTAGTCGGCGAGCAACCCATACCAAAGCGCAGCAAGTTTTCTCGAGCAGTGAGTAGCGAGTCTCACAGTTGGTAAACTTTTTGCTAAGGTAATAAATAGCATGCTCTTTTCGACCAGACTCGTCATGCTGGCCCAAAACACACCCCATTGAGTTATCCAAGACAGTCAGATACATGATCAATGGTCTTCCTTCGACGAGAGGCATCAGAATAGGAGGTTCTAGCAAATACTCCTTGATCTTATCAAAAGCAGCTTGGCAATCGTCGTTCCATTCGACTACCTGATCTTTCTTTAATAATTTGAAAATTGGCTCAAAGGTAGAAGTCAAATGAGAGATGAATCTGGCAATATAGTTCAAGCGCCCCAAGAACCCTCTAACCTCCTTTTCAGTACGGGGAGCAGGCATCTATTGTGTTGCTTTCACTTTTGCTGGATCGACCTCAATGCCTTTGTTGCTGACAATAAACCCCAGAAGTTTACCAGACCTAACTCCAAAAGTACACTTACTTGGATTCAGCCCGAGTTTGTACTCTTTCAACCTGGAAAACAGCTTTTCTAGATGTTCAAGGTGTTCCTCCTCTGTTTGTGACCGAGCTATCATATCGTCTACGTAAACTTCGATCTCATGATGTATCATATCATGAAATAAAGCTACCATGGCGCGTTGATAAGTTGCCCCTGCGTTCTTCAATCCGAACGGCATCACCTTGTAACAGAAAGTACCCCATTGTGTAACAAAGGTTGTTTTCTCCATGTCCTCGGGGGCCATTTTAATTTGATTGTAGCCCGAGAACCCATCCATGAAGGAAAACACTTTGTGCTGAGCTGTGTTGTCAATCAGAATGTCAATGTGCAGTAGCGGAAAATCATCTTTGGGGCTGGCCCTATTCAAATCCCGGTAGTCTACACACATCCTGACTTTGCCATCTTTTTTAGGAACTGGCACGATGTTAGCAACCCATTATGGATAGGATGTAACAGCCAGAAAGCCAGCGTTAAATTGTTTCATCACTTCTGCTTTAATATTCTCAGACATGTCGGGCCTCATTCGGCGGACTTTTTGCTTGATCGGTGGACAATCCTCTCTGGTGGGGAGACGGTGAACCATGATGTCTGTGTCTAAACCCGACATGTCTTCATAAGACCAGGCGGAGATTTCAACGTATTCATTTAACAGCTGTATCAGGCGCTCCTTGACACTTGGTTCCAGATTGGCACCCACTTGCACTTCCTTCCGGTCTTCCTCTGTTCCTAAATTGACAGTTTCTAATGACTCTTCGTGAGGCAAGATGGCCCTTTCCTCTTGCTGTAGAAGTCTGGCTAGTTCCCCTGGTACTTCACAACCTTCGTCATCTTCATACTCAGCCTGATTGACCAGATCTTCAGAGTTATTGAAGGACATAGCAGAATAGTCACCCATAGAATCCAGAGTGGATGGGTACCTGCATTTGTGAGTGTGGGTGTGTATAAGGGATAACCATCTTTTAAAAAAATGCAAAAAGGAAAGAAAATGAACACAACAGTTTATCGATGAAAAACGTCCAATGAATCATTAAACATGGCATATGGATATGAAGATAATCAAAACCCTTACAAATGGACCTACATGCCCCGGGCAAGGCATGAGGTGAAAAAGTAGTGCACGGATTGTTCAAAAGTAATTATTACAGACCATAGGAAATGTTTGACAGATAATTACTGATTAATAAAAGTAATGGGGACAAAGTCCTTTGCCTCCCAGTTGCGTAGTCCCCCTTCGATGGTTGGGTAGATCCAATCTTCAATGTTGGCCTCTTCGTCTTCACCTTCCAAAGCATTGATCCCATAAGGAGAGATCTTGATGGGTGCTCTTTCAATCTTTGAGCGGCACATAGCTTTCTGCCCCGCAGCAGTGAATCCTAATCCAAACTTGTTCGTTTTGTAAGGAATATCCGGCAACTGCCCCCATGTTGAGGTCTTCCCTTCCTTCATTGCGGCCTTCGCGTCTTTTAGTGATGCCATCCTGGCCATCTGCTTTGGTACCTCCGCTACCACTTTTGCTACTTCTACCTCCGGAGAGACTTCCTCGAAGTGCTGGAATGGTGTCTCAATGAATTCACCTTCTACCTCTACATATCGGAAGGAGTTCAGGTGGCTGATCATATATTCCTCTTCACCGTGGACGGTTATGATCTTTCCTTTGATAGGGTACTTCAACATTTGATGTAGGGAAGAGGTGACTGCCCCAGCATTGTGTATCCATGGTCTCCCCAATAAGAAAGAGTATGACTGACGAATGTCCATCACATAGAAAGTTGAGGGGAACACCTCTGTGCCAACCTTAATGGGAATGTCTACCTCCCCATGTACCATTCTCTTCGACCCGTCAAATGCCCTTACAATGATATTACTTGGCCTTAACTCCAAGCCTTCGCAGTCTAAACGGTCGAGGGCCTTCTTAGGCAGCACGTTCAGAGAAGAACCAGTGTCGACTAGAACATAGGCCAGAGTAGTTCCCTGGCATTCTACTGACACATGTAAGGCGTCGTTGTGCTTTCTTCCTTTTGAGGTTAGGTCAGCATCAGAGAAACCTAAACCGTTGTCTGCTGTAAGACTGGCTACACAGTTTTGGAATTGGTCGGCGGAGGTTTCCTGGGGTACATGGGCGGTCTTCAGGAACTTTATCAATGCTTTGGCGTGCGCCTCCGAACAAAGTAGCAATGCTAACATGGAGATTTTCGAGGGGGTTTGCCCCAGTTGCTCTACCACGTCATAATCACTCTTTTTAATTATCTTCAAGATCTCCTCCATCTCTTTCTTAGAGGTTTCCGGGATGACCAAAGGTTGAGCCCTCGTCCTGACGAGCTCATCTTGGATCCCTTTACCCTTATCAGCAAAAGTTGGAGGGACAACAACAGGAACAACAACATCTTTAATCAACGGGGTTCTAGCGGAAAGTTTTATCGGCGCAGGAATAACTTTGGCAGCAGATGAGGGTCCAAAGATTGCCTTTGGGGGGGCAATCTCTGGAGAAAATATTCTCCCACTTCGGGTGATCTTGCTTGTGTCGGCAATGTTTCCAATGTTGGCATCTTCTTCATCAGAGCTTCCTTCGGTTACTTCAACTTGTTTAATACCATGGTAGTAGATTTCTCCACCGTAATTCCATGGTATTGATTTTTCAGAACTTTAGGGGACAGGCCCTGGCATAGTTATCTTCAGAGGAACAGACTTTGTAGCTGATGTAATCTTAACGGGCTTTTTGACGGCCTTGGAAAGATTGGCGTGAATGGTGATAATTGAAATATCTTCAGTAGGGGTTGGAATAACAGGAACTTTTTCAAACAGAATTTGTTGACTGTCCATCAGGCCTTGGATGCCTTTCTTCAGTAACGGGCAGTCAATTGGCAGAGAGTAACAACAGTAACAATCTTCTTTGCATCCTGGGAAAATCCCGGCCCTTAGCAGATTTAACTTGATGGTTAACAGCGGAGTTATCAGGTCATTGACATTAGAAACATACAAATCTTCCTCAATAGCATGGACATTTCGACCATGCTTCGGCATCGGAGCCGATATCACGTTTGGCTTCTCTAGAGCATCGAAATCAACCTCCTTCGCCTCTATCAAGTCTTGGATTTTATGCTTAAGTGCCCAGCAATCGTTGGTGTCGTGCCCGACACTGTCAGAATGGTAGGCGCATTTAGCATTGGGGTGATAATGCGGAGAAGAAGTGTTCACATTTTTTGGTGCCTCCTTGATAGTGGCGAGATTCAACTTCAACAGATGGGGAAGCACTTGCGCTGGTGTCATATTGATGCGGGTGAACTGTCGTTGCGGCCGTTCCACCCGTTGCTGATTTGGCCTGGACTGGTTATAACGAGGCTGATCATTTGATGGATTTTGGATCATCACGGCCCCCACAGTCGGCCGGCGCTCAGTCTTCCCCGCTCTTCTATGAGAATACACAGCAGCTGTTTCTTTCTTTGCTAGAAATGATTTCTTAGCAATTGTAGATGCAGAGGCATCCTTCTGAATCTTCCCATTCTTGATACCGGCTTCTACCCGCTCGCCAGTCAGAATTAATTCAGTAAACCCCGAGGAAGAGCTACCGATCAGATGATTAAAGAATGGACCAGACAGGGTCCCTAGGAACATATCAACAAGCTCTCTATCGGAAAGAGGTGGCTGCACTCTCCCGGCCAGATCGCGCCACTTCTGAGCGTACTCCTTGAATCCCTTGCCTGAGGCCATCCCCATACCCTGTAGCTGAGTACAGGTTGGCACCAGGTCAGAGTTATACTGATATTGGCGATAAAAAGCAGCTGCCAGATCCTCCCAACTACGTATCTCCGACCTTTCCAACTTATAAAACCAGTCTAGCTGAGTGCCAGACAGGCTATCTTGAAAGAAATGTACCCAAAGGTTTCTGTCAGATGTGTGAGGTTGGATTCTTCGGACATATGACCTTAGGTGCATTTTTGGGCAGGACAGCCCGTCATATCTTGCAAAAATTGGCACTTTGAACTTCAGGGGGATCACAATTCCAGCAATTAATCCCAAATCTTCGAAATCCAAACCGGGAACTCTCTGCAGCTCCATAGCTGCCAACCTGTCTTCCAAGTTTTTGTACTTATCATCGGCGGGAGGGTATTGTTGCTCTGAGTAGTCTTCGTCTTCTTCAGCCTCTTCTTCTTCAGCTTCGGATTCAGAAGGTACCGCAGCCCCTTTTCCTTTACTGGTTTCTTCTTCGGATGCGGAAGGAAATTCAAGAACCCTTCTGGCTTCACCCTCAAACCTTCTCCCCAAGGTAGCCACCCCGACTCTCTTCTTCTTCTTTTTCACTTGCTCTTTGTTCCCAAGCAGGGTCTTCAGATCCTCCTGACCCTTAGCCAAGGTCATCAGGAGTTGTTGAAACTGTGCGTTTTGAGACTGCAAGTCCTTGACCGTCTGTTCGAGATCCATCTTACTGAAATAAACAGCAGAAAGATAAGGAAACCTGGTGTGGAGACCTGCTTATGCACATGATGAATGGTATGCTTGTGTATGCAATGCATTCAAGGATTTAGAAAGTTTAAAATTGTTGCAAACAAAAAGAACGCACGTCATATTAATAAGAAGAAATTTGTCAGTACATAAATGCCCCATGGGCCAAATATTACAAAAACTTCTCAAGGTAAAAAGACGTTGCGCATCCTCTTTGGTGCGATGTAGGTGTTAAGGGTCTCTTCCTCATGGAGTCGGCGGGTAAGCTCCAAAACCTTCTTCTCGCTGGCGTAGAAGCTGGCCTCAAAAGTGTTCCGTTCCTCCTTGAGTTGGATCCAACTCTTCTGCATCTCCTCCCACGATGTAGGCATGTCAGGATATAGGATGGTGTAGGGAACCTCTCCTTCCTTAACGGGCTCTTTAATCACAGGGAGAACATGAGGGTAAGGCATCATTAGACTCTGGGCTCGGGTTCATACCCACTTGAGATAAGGCTCAAGAGGGATGGAGTTCTCGTGCCCCAGTGTCTTGCTGTCTACCTTGTTAGGCATCCCCCAAGCTCTGATGAATCTTTGGCGAAGTCCTTGCGCATCATTGTCGAAGTCAAAAACTAGGTCAGGAATCAACATGTCATGAGGGCCATCCCTCCGTGCATATCCAAATTTTCTCAAAGCTAGACAAGGGTTGTAGGTAATGCCTCCTCTAATGCCAAGTAATGGAACATTAGGGAACTCTCCACAATGATCGACGATGATGACATTTTCTCTGGACCGAGAACACCAATGTACATCAGAGTGAGTGAGGGTCATCAACCGTTGTTACCACCTTAGGCCTTGGTCATTCTTCAAGATAGATTGTGGAAGGTGCGAAATAAACCACCTTGCAAGGAGAGGAGTACAACACATGAGAACACCCCTCTTTCTCATTGTTTGTGTGTAAAATGAGTGAAGAATGTCCCCAAGCAATGTTGGTATTGGATTCCTGGATAAGAAGATTTTGACGGCATTGACATCCACAAGCTGGTCAGGATTTGGGAACAAGACCAACCCATAAATGAGAAGTGCACAATTTCTTCAAAGGCTTGTAGGTCCAATGAATTCCAACATTCTTGTGCCTTCTCAAACAAGAATTTTGCTAAGAAGCCTTTGACACCGCTTCTAGTTTCCCAATGCCCCTTGATGTCAGATGGTTGCAAGTGTAGTGCTTGAGCAACATCGTCAGGCTTTGGTTCCTTTTCCATACCGTTGTAGGGTAGTTGATTAAGGATAGGAATTCTCAGAAGTTGAGAAAACTCCTCCAAAGTGGGCACCAATTGGTAGTCGGGGAAAGTGAAACAGTGGTGAAGGGGGTCAAAAAACTGAAACAACACCTTTACCATGTCCTCTTCAATGTTGGTGCTGACTAAGCTGGGCAGTCTACCATGTCTTTCACTGAAGGGAGAGCTTTCCGGAATTCTTGATGTGAGCTCCTTGAGTTGAGGAGGGATTCTCACAAGTTTGACTTGGATAGTTTTCCTGCGAAGAATTTCCATGACCTACAAAACAAGAACAAAGATGAAGATCTAAACCCTTGAAATGGTTAGTGCATGCATATGATGCTTCATGATGCTTATGATGTATGTACAAACATATGTACAAGCAAATCACACAAAACCCTAGTTTCAGGCTTGCATGAGGTTTCATAGGTAAGTACCCTCTTGAGTGTAGTTGGCTTAAAAACCTGTCCTATAAATAGTAACCGGGTTATAAGGAGCTCAATATCATTGGATTATTTTCCATGTTCATTGTTTTGGTTTAGCCACTTAACTAGCGACCAAAATATTCCAAGAAAACAACCCTCAATGAGTGTAGTATCGAGTATCTACCAACTTCGGACTGCACTAAAGCCGGTCATCTCACTACCCCTAATGAAAGGCCAAGATGGTCAAGTAAGGTTCTAGGTCATTAGTGCTTAGTGACATCACTCAGCGGCCCCGTACTCTCCTTTATTGAACTCAAGGGTTACCGGTACTCACAAATATGTCGCACTAATATAGCTATTGCTTCAACCGTTTTGGTATACCCCGCACAGTTTCCACAACATATTGCTATCTATGAATGTTTCCCTAAATCCGGGTGTAGGATTGCAAACCCAAACAAGAGAGCCAAGATATAAAGCAATCAAAACAAACAATTAGTCATGCAAGAGGGTGATCTAAGCCCTAAGGTTACTCCACTTTAAAATTATCCCTATCAGAGTCGCCAATTCTGTGATACGGTGGCAGAACTGACTTGGGTTTTGCGTTTGTTTTCGCAAATGTTTCGGTTGAGCAAGAGTCGCCACCGACTTTTTATTTTATCCTAAGGAAAGGTTAAAAAGCACAGCAAAAACCTTTGAGATGTTTTCTTGGGTTCGGGGAGTAGATTATAGAAAGGGAAGGTATTAGCACCCTTTCTCTCCATGGTTATCCATGGGCTCTTAGTTACTTGCTTAGATCAACTTGCCTTGATTTTCAATTGTTTGAAATGGTGCTTTGTGTGTGGGTTTTGAAAATGTTTTGAAAAAGATGCCTTGGCTAGGCAACCCTTGTAACAATTCTTTACTCGAATGTTTTACAAAAGGTGTTTGTCTTTTTGAAAAGATGTTTCAAGGTTTTGAAAGTTGTTTTGAAAGTTTGTGTTTGTGAAGTGGTTTTGAAAAATAGGCAAGTGTTTTTGTTTTGCAAGTTGGCAAATAACCAAGAGCTATCTACCCTAAATTTCTCAAAGATCATTGCTATGTTTTAACCCTTTTGACAATTTTGTTCCACCATTGTATTTGGTGGACAAGCTTGTGTTAGGATGTGAACGGGACGGGCGCGGGTCATCGTTTAGACCATGATTGCAATGGTGCCAAGTGTCTTTGGGCAATTTTTCCTTTAAGGGACTTGATCATTTTTAGGCAACTTTCGAAAGCGTCATCGAGGGACTATGATCATTTGATTGTTTTGTTTTTGCCAAAGATACCTAACATGCAATATGGCCCATTATTGAAGGCAACAAGTGGAGTACCCTAGGGGTGCAAGTGTGATTGGTGTTGTCCATTTTCATGCTTGTTTATCTTGAATTTAGGTCAAACTATTTTTGGTTAATTTTTTGCATACAAAACCCTAATTCTATCATGGCATATTTAGAAAGCTTTTAAATGCGGAATTTAAAGGTCCTAAATTATTACAACACAATTATGGGATGGGGGGTACAAATGTTCAAATGGGGATATTTTAGCAAGAAATTAAAATCTAACTATTACATCCAAATTGAATTATACAAATTAATTAATTGCACAATACTTAAATAAAATAAAATAAATATGCAAGATGCAAAAATAATTTTTATGTGTATGTAAAAAGTATTTTTTATGTGTTAAATAAACAAAAATAAAATGAATTAATTTTTGGTATTCTTATGTATTTAGGGCAAAACCCTAATTTTATAAATAAAAGGTACTTATTATATACAATATTTATTAATTATGTACAAAAAATAAATAAAAGAAGGTATATTGTAAAAAAAGTATTTTTGAGGTCAAAATATTAATAAAAATAAAATGTATTAATTCTTTGTATTTCCCCTAAATATACTAATAAATATATAAGTATTTACATTATTTATTAAATATATATTATATGTACAAAAATAAAATATTTAATATTATTAAAAAAAAGTATATTTTTTATAAAATGTTTTCAAAGGTAAAAAAAAATAAAAATCAGAAAATAAAAGTGTTTTGTATTATTTTTAGTTATTTTTTTTAAATAAAAGTATTTTTATGTTTATTTATGAACAAAGCTAAATGAAACAAAATAAATATAAAAAAAAAATGCAAAAAATGTGAGAAAAATAATTTTAATATTTTTTCATGCTTAAATAAAAATATAGAATCAAAATCAAAAGAAAAAAAATTAAAAATGATAAATAAAACTCAAAATGGGCCAGGGGGGTGCATGTGAAATGCAATGGTGTGAAAAGGAAAACATCTCAGGCCCAGCCCATGAAAGGTTATCTTCAACCTTCAGACAAAAATGTTTGAAAAGCGCGCCTTTCTTGCTTCAAACACAACTCCTGATTCCTGGACTTTTAGCACAAACTTATAACATGAAAGATGTCAAGCATCAAGCCACGATTCCATACATATAAAAAACTCAACTTAACTCTCAGAAATGAGAGAGAATTTCTCCATCCCTAATTCTTAACCTAAGTTTTTGTCAATATTCAGGTCTTAAATTCTCCCAGCATATGCAATATAAATGGAAAGTGAGGATATGTATAGCTTCAGGGCCATGTGTAGAACATTTTTCATTCATAAACTTAAAGCTAACTCTTCCTAGATTGAGAGATAGAAGTCCATGAACTTACCTGTTCAGCTTGGATCGTGTCTGGCAATGGAGGTACTTTCAAGGCAAGGTGAGGATTGGTACAGCTTGCTTGAAGTCCAGGGATGCTATTCCAACCTTTAGCTTGCTTTGAAACCAAGTGAATCAAGCTATGGCAATCAACCTGCAAAACAGAAAAAGTGAAAATGGTGAAGTTGGTTAGAGGTGTTACAGGTCGTGTCCAATGCTTGGGATAGCTTGTATATGTGGTATGGAGTGTGTATGAACTGGTTTTAGCAAGAATGCACGAGTGGATTGAGTTATGGAAGTCCAACTGCAGAGGTGACTCTGTTTTCTGCAGTAGGATGGTGTTTTGAGGTTTGATGAGGTTTGGAAGGTGTTTTGGTCGTACCTTAGCTCAGTTATGTTGTTTGGAATGTGTATAACAAGTTTGTCTAAGCTAGTTCTTGCAGCAATGAGAGTTGTGTATCAATATGCCAAGTTTCTTCTAACTTAAGCAACAAAATGTCAACTTGGTTTCTAGACTTGTGCAGGCCCCTCAAATGTGCTGCAACCATCCCTCTTGATCAGTGTGATATGCTTCTGAACTTGTGCCAAAAGGATTTGCATTGTACTTCAAAGATTGCAATCTTGACATAAAGTTCAACTTTTCAAAAATGGATAAATTGCTTTTTCCATTTATGGCTCAATCTTGTATGCAATGGTTAAAAACACAAGATAAGGCTTAAACACAAAGGGTTGGCATTAAATTTATGAGTGTAAATGAGATTAGAGGCCTGTAATGTAGCTTGCACATGCTGAGTTTGAAAATGCACAAGTTATGAACATGCCTTTGGCCATGAATCAAAGTGACTTTTGCTCATATTGCCAAATTCGATTCTCCCTAACCACAAGGTTGTTTGATGAGTTCTTGGACATTTTGGAAAGCTTGGAATGTGTACTACAATCCATCTTTGTAATTCAAATTGAAATTCCAAGTGGAAGCATGTGAAAAATAGCCATGAAGTTAGGCAAAAATCCTGCCTAGAATAGGTCAAAAATTTTCTTAAGTTAAGAATGTTTTGCACCCCTATTCCAAAAATTGTAACTTGAGCTGCAAGCTTCTTTTGAGGAAACTTTGTGAATAAAAGTTGTATATTTTGCAATGGACTACAACTTTCATGTTTTGACTTTTGTTTGAATCCAAATGCATCTTGGTGAAAAGATGGGACAAAGTTAGGAAAAAATTAGGGATTTTCATAACTTAGAAAATTTCTAAGTTATGAAAATTCTTCATTTTAAACCCTAATTTGCAATTTTTGATTCCTTGATGAACAAGTTTCATATTTTGAAATGTTTTGATGAAAAATGAATCTTGATACTTGATTTTGACCAAAAAGTCAAAGTTTGACTTTTCAGTATACAGTCAATTTTGGCTCAGTTGACTGGAAAATTCATCTGTCAATCTTGTGCATTTGGGATATTTTGAATTTGTTGAACATGTCAAGACAATTCCATGGGGTCCTTGAGTCCATATATGAGCTTGGTTTGCCATTGGTTAGGTCAAACAGTCAAAAATTGCCTTTGTGCAGTCAAAACCCTAAAAATGACCATTTTGCCCTTTTGGTGATCTGATCAAATTTCTTGTGGAATTGTGATCCAAACCTGATAAAATGGTTCAAATGAGTTCATAATGTTGATGTGGGTCAAAAATCATGAGGTTTGACTGTCAATTGACCACAGTTGACTTTTTCCCCAATACAACTGATTTCTAGGTCAACTGTCCAATTGACTGGGCAAAGATTGGAATCAAGGCTTGAAACTTGATATGGATAAACTTGTGAGTCCAACATGAAGCATGAAAGTCACTTCAGGCATTTAGTTCAAAACATCTCTGTGCAAACACAAACCCTAATTTGGGTCAACAATGCAAGGAGGAGTCTGGAGCAGAGCAAACCCTAACTTGATCTTGAGCTCCAAGAGTCTTGTGGTGAGAAAATGTTGATGAAATGAGAGGGCAAATTTTGGGGTACAACACTTGGCATTATGGAGCATTGGACTTCTTGGACTTAGGAATAGAAACCTTGGCCTATGTTGGAGACCTTGTGACCTTGATGGATATTTTGTCTGGAGTTCTTGAGGTTTACCTCAAGACATTGGGTTGTTTGTTTATTTTGTGTGTAGGTTATTGTGATTACATACTTTGTTTGTAATCTGGAATTCACCCGTATACAGCCGTTACTCTGCCAAATTTTGTGAAGACTTAATACACTTGAAGTTTGGTTCTCTCAAGAGGTTTAGTATCCTTGCTTGCTTGGTTTCAATCCAAAGAATGAGAATTTTATCTTGGCTCATAATGTCAAGTATTGGCTTCTTATTGGTTAGATGGTTCTCATCCCTAGCTTTTACCTTATGCTTTAGGATAGTCTCTTCTTCTCCTCCCATCTTCTTTAATTTCAAAAATCTTCTCTCTCCTTTTGAAAATTCTTCTTGCTTCTTTTAAACTTGAACCATTTTCATAATAAACTTGGACTTAGGTCCATGCATTTTCAAAACCTTTTCATAAATAAACTTCAATCAACTTAATAATACCTTGACATTTTTTGTGAGAAGACTAAAAGTCAATCAATCTCATTTCAAACCATTTTGTCACTTTGGATTTTTATTTTAAAACCTTTCTCAAAAGATTAGACTCTTGTCAATCTTTGTAATGATGCAAACAACTATACTTCTATAATATGTAGTGAAGAGAGATATTTTCCACTTGGGTGTTGAGTGAGGCATTGTTGATTTTAAAATCCAAGCCATATCCTTCACTTTGAGATGATGCAAATTCTCTTTTCTCATGATTATAGGTAGTAAGTATGCTTTTCCACACGGATAATGACAATGATGTCTTATCTTATAAAATCAATTAACATACTTATATTTTAAAATATTTTAAAAGAGGAACTACGTGTACCCTGATCTCCTATTGCACGAAAAGTGGTACGTAGGCACTAAAGGTTCACAACCGCGACGGGTGTAAAAAGCATAAAAATATATATATTCTTTTCTCACCTCCACCATCCATTTTTATACAACATTTTATAGCCAAAATATACAGATTTTACAAAGAGGTTCCTACGGAGTACCGTAAATGTTTAGGGTGCCAATACCTTCCCTTTGCATAACCAACCCTCTTACCTTGAATCTTTCCCCCTCTTTTTTGGGTTACTCGCTCTTTTTCCATTCCTTTGGAAACAATAAATCATGGTGGCGATTTTTATTTTGATTTGTATAAGTCTAGCCAATCTAATGGCTTAGTCCTAAACATTTATACCACTACAAAGAGTCAAAGGGAGAAGGCGTTGCCAGACGATATGGTTTTGAGATGAAGGATATGCAACCTTTTTATTTCTAAAAGGCTTAATCTCCTCATAGAAAATGGCATTCAACCATAACTGCAAGATCCAGAAGGGACCATGGACTAAGACGTTCTTTTTCTTTGGATTATTGGGGTCGAAACGCTTTATTTGGTTAGCAGCATTAGTCAAAGTTGTATAGAGGGTGGCCAAAATCAGCTGGCCTAGAGCAACGTTTTCACCCATGTGCAACTGGGTAGCCAGATAAGAGAATTGTTTGGCCACCTGCATTGACCTGGAACAGAAAACGAAGCGAGATAGCCACAAGGTCAGGAACTCCACATGCTCTTCATCAGTTACAGGACCAAAGGTTTGAGCATGATGGTCGATGAAATTGTTATATGTTGTATTTCCAGCTTCGCCCACACCAAACCTTATTGGCACAGGTCTAACATCTCTATAGTTAAAAACCGTACCAGATGGTTTCAACCCAGTGATGGCGGCAACGTCAAGCAAGGTAGAAGTGATCATACCGCATTTAGTATAAAAGGTGTTGGTCGACCCCTCCCAGAAATATATGGCAGCTAAGAGCATGCCACTAGAATAGGGTTGACCACAACGAGAAATTTCCAGCAGGGTATAGATACCCATCTTTTTCCACTGGTCTCCTTTGACAGTTTCTAAATGTGCCATCCAGGCACGAAATTTAGGGCAACGACGAGGTGGTGCGGTTCTAAAGTTCCTGTCAACATATTTGAGTGATATAGGGTTTGGAGAAGAGATGATGGGTCTGGTAGCGGTGCTAGTGAGAAAAAACCCCTCCTTATCATCTACGTAGATTTCAGAGGGTGCATCAGCTAGAAGCGGTCCTAAAAAGGCTAAGGGTTTCTCCTCAAGAGAGAAAGAGATAAGTACTTGAGATTGCCATATTTTGGCTTTCTCCTCAGCAAATGGAGGTTCTGGTACATAGGCTTTGCCGTCGACAAGGCGCAGTTGAAGAGCGACGGTTGGAGAAGAGGTTTTACTTTTTACATTCGCCATTGTTGAAGGTTGAAGGAGGATGAATATGAAGAACAACGATGGTGTGTAGTTTCTGGGTTTTTTGTTTTCTAAAAGAGAAAGGGATTGAAGAAGTGAAGGAAAATATAAAAAATGGGGAATAAGGGTATTTATAAACCCTGAGGAAAGATGAAATAATGGGAAAATATTTTGGGATTTCCCAAAGTTCAAATCACGTAAGGTAGTGGGACGCGTGCCATAAGACCAACGCAAGTTAGTGGGCCACGTTTCCCACTAAAAGCGCAAGGATGGTAAGAAATTAATGTAGCACGTCTCAAAACTGAAAGGCGTGGGACGCTACCATGATTGTGTGACGTCACAGAAAATACAGAACAATAATGTTCACTTTTTGAGAAATGGAAACGATTTGTTCGAATGGTGAAACCAATGCTTCAGAGATGCCATGATCTCATATTAGTTGAAATTCGAAAATGACATCTCTAGGGGGCATTTTGTTAACTTGGAAAATCTTGAGGAATTCAAGTGCACGTGATAAATGAAAATACTCTCATAAGTTAAGAGACACCCTCCAAAATAAGGGTTTTTTTGGGAAACAGGAGCCAATGTGTGAAAAGTTGGTTTTTATTAAGTCAGAGTTAATGCTAGGAAGGGGCCATGTTGAAACTGTCGAAAATTGGATCACGTTGACTAGGAAGAAATAATAGAATATGTCTGGAGGATCGAATTGGTTTAGTCGACCAAAAGGATAAAAGATAAGGATTTGGTCGAAGATGGTATTAGTCGACAAAGAAGGGTATCTTGGACTTAGAGAAAGCATAATTATTCTTTGCCAAAAAGAAAGCGCCAAAGCAAGGGAGAGGCGGTTTATGTCCAAGAAGCTTAGAGGAAACGTGGGCAGTTACCAACAATCCACGACGTGTTCAAGCGCCAAATAAGTGGAACTTCAAAATTATGAGTGGTTACTGGAAATCTACGACGTGTTTGAGCGCTAAAGAGGTGGCAACATCTAGTGAGGCAGTTACCTCAAGATGTTAATATTAGTCGTAGATTTTATCTAGGTAGTTACTTTGTAAACACTATAAATAGGAAGATTTTATGTAGTTTAGGTGTGTTCACTTATACTCTCAAATAACTTGGCAAACTCTCTCATTCCAAGTGTCAGGAAATTAAGAGTGAAGAGTGCTTGATGTACGTGAATCACCATCTTTATTTCAATGCAAATCTTTTATTTTTCAGTTATATCTCTTGAGTGTTTTATATGTTTTCTCTTTGTTGTCGAGCAAGATCTATATGTTATCTTCTATTTTGCATGAATAATTCGACACTATCTGTGGGTCACGAGTCACCTGTCAGTTAGTTTAGTGAGTCTCATTTTGTACGAATATCTTTTGTCGGTCACGAGTTACCAGGCAGTCGATTAAACCATAGTGTGTAAAACCATTGCACCCATTTCTCCAATTAAAAGAAAGTTGTTTCCCTTGACTGACATTTCGACGTAATAGGTGTGATAACAAAAATCTTAGCATGCGTCTTGAGATCAACTGGTCGATCTCGTAAGTTACCCTCAGTTTTAGGACTCTGAGAGGACCAGCGGTTGTTTACCATTTTCCACAGTAAACACAAAGTCAATACCAGGTTTTTGTAAAAAAAACTCTGTCCACCAGTCTTTATATCACCCCGATAATTTAATTAATCATTTAATTAAAATGATTAGTTGGAGTTGAGCAATGTTGTGAATTATTGTTAAGTTGCTCTGTGACATTATTTAATTAAATCGTGGTTTAATAATATTAAATATATTGGAGCATTATAAGATTAATTGTTGGGCTTATTTAAGTGATGTCATGTAGTAAATATGATAGTGTGGATATTGACCCAATAAGAATGACTAGCATTACAAGGTTAAGGGGGATATAAAAAGAATTAGGTTAATTGAGAAAAAGTGAGAGAATATATGGGAGAAATTCATTCCAGTTTTTATTGCAGCAGTCTCACTAAATCGGTAATTCCCGATTTGTTAACTGTTGGATCATGCTCAAATTTTTAGGGTAAGTTTGCAACACCTACATCTTTCTTTTGAGCGTTGGGATCTTAAAAATAAGGTCTAAGTTTGGAGATATCATCATCGCACTGTAGCTTCATATTTGGGAAAAAATTTAGCTTTGATTCTGATCTAGAGAGAAAAAATCTTAGAAGGTTTAGGTACAAGAGAAGTTGCAGAAAAGAGAAAAATAAGGGTTTTGAGGAGAAGAAGAGGGATACGTGGAAGTTACACCCAGCGGCCAATAGGAGATTCAATTGGAGACCCTTAGAGTTACCTTCAATTCAAACCAGGTAAGGGCGAGGTTCAATCTCTATAACCGGGTATATGATAAACTGTATGTGGGGTTGGGTTGTATAAATTTGTGCCATGAATTGTTGTCGATTCAGTTATATTTTGTTTCTGTGAAGATTATCAGTCCTGCAATTTTAGTTGTCAGTGAATGTTCATAACGTGTTGATGAAGTTGTTCTGCAATTTATTTAAATCGTATTTCTGTTATGATGTTGTTATGGCTATTATTGAGTTGTTGTCCTGAGATGAGACTCGAAAGAACATATAGGCGTGGTGGATAGACTATGTCATATATTATATTATTAATAAGTTAATATAATTAGTAAAATAATTTAGTATCATATTGGATTAAAGAAGTTGGAGGAATAAATTGTAATGCTTTAAACAAATGAATAGCATGATGTATATGTAAGAGTAGCAGAAATAATAGTGTATGGACTAATTTAGCTGAGGATTGTTAGGAAGTATCAGTAGATATAGAAATTGCAAATTATCATACAGAAAGTATAACGGAGAATTTCAGTAACAGGAGGAATAAGTTGAAATTGGTTTTGGTTTATAACTAATATTTGTCATTGGCAGAAAGTTGTAGTAATAGAAGTTGTAGATAACAAACAAGTAGTTTTGGCGGAGACCAATAATAGCAGTAAGCTAAATAACAGAGGTAGCGTAATTTAGTAGAATAAATTGATTAGTAGCAGTATAAATAAATAGTAGTAATAACAGTATATAAAACAATACCGATTAGCCGAATTTGTAGATTTAGGCGGTAAAAGTAGTTAACCGGAATTAGTTGAAATTGTCGGAGTGAGTCGTATATACATATGGGTATTTTTAGTTGGTTTATTTTGTTAGAATTATCTAGAATAAAGTTAATTTGCAAGTGAAGTCGAATTAAGTTGAATGGTTCCGGTTTATGGAATTGTGTTGTATACCTTGCTGAAAAATATGAAATTGCAGGTGATGATGAATTTGGTTGAATTTCCTCTATTTATAGGAAATATTATGTTGTAGGCCTATGGACAATGTTGAGATGTTGTGTTGTTGTGATTGTCTCTATGAATTTTTATTGATAATGTGAAGTTGCAGAGATTTTAGATGATGATGAATTACCTCTATTTACTGGTAATAATGGTGATGTGGGCCTATGCCTTGCGAGGAATGATGATTGTTGTTAGTATGTGATGGTGAATTCATTGAGTCACATATATTTGCATACTCTATGATGGCCTGTATTGGCGGATTTTTTGAAGGCCTGTATTGGCAAACTACGAAGAAGGCTTATGCCTTGTTGATGCCTCTATTAATTGGCAATTTTTAAGTTGGGAGTTCTGTTCCGATGGTACCACATGCATGTGCATTGTGATTGAGTCGCATTTGATATTTCATCTCGAGTTGTGGTGAAGATAGATTCGTTGTTTCTTTATGTGGTTGACTTGTTGTGACAAGTATTATCTAAAAGCTGTGAATTTAGTAGTTATGTTGTGTTGATGTTTTATTGTGATTAAAGTTGTTTGTAAGTTGTGAAGTGGTGATTTTATATGATCTGATTTAATATATTATTTATCATATGACTAATTATATAGTTTGATATCTCACCCCTTCTGTTTGAATGTTGCCCTCTGTTGGTAACGTGCAGGTAATCCAGAAGGATAATTATTACCTCGTTAGTTCGAGTCAGTGTTGTCGCTCTGTTACGTAGCACTCGGGGGGATGAACGCTTGATGTTTAGTTGTTGATTATTATTTCAGTTTCTGAATTTTTAAGTTGATTACGTGAAATAATTGTTGTCTTGATGTTGTTTTAGTTGAATAAAAGATGTTAAGTGAATTGAAGTTGAGTATGTATATTCTGTTGCTTATCAATAAAAAGTTGTTTGATTTTGAAGAATAAATCAGATTGTTATTGGTTCATCCGAGTTAAGTGTTATGTATTTGTTTGTATGCGATTAAATGAAGATTGATTTTTAGTTGAAAATGTAGCATCCTATTTATGTTGAACTCTGATTTTCTTATTATCCGCCGGGTATAAATGGGGTGTTATAGTCTTTCCTTGTACTTTGCAGTCTCACCATTTGGCCTCCGTTTCACCTTGTAGATCCATTTCACATCGATTGGTTTCTTGTTGGTTCTTTCGACAAGTTCCATAGTCTTGTTCTTCTCAATGGCTCTAAGTTCTTCTTTCATGCCTTCACACCAATTCAAATTGCTCAAGGCTTCACCCAAATCAATTGGTTCTTCTTTATCCATCATCCTGGCTTCTTTGGTTAAGTCACCATCTGCATCGATTGCTTGATCTAGAAACCTCTCATATCCAATCAGCCTAGTCGACTCAGTTCTTGTTCTTGTGGATCTTCTTTCATTCTGCACATGTGGTTCTTAATTTCGACCAGTCGAAGTATAACCTTGTTCATTTTGACTTGTTGAAGCTTCGTTCGGTTCATCTTCGAACACAGTTGTGACTGTGTCTGATTCTAGTCGAACTGAACTTCGACTCCAATCCCACTGTTTGCTTTCGTCTACAAGAACATCTCTACTGATCACTAGTTTATCTTCAATTGGTGAATACAACTTGTATGCACCAATAGAATGATAACCTATGAGCACCATGACTTCACTTTGATCATCCATATTCTTTCTCAATTCTTCAGGTACATGCCTGAAACACATTGATCCAAAAATTCTAAGATGACTTACATTTGGCTTCGACCTTGTCCAAGCCTCATGCGGTGTCTTTTCGACCATCTTCTTCATTGGGAACCTATTTAGAATGTATACTTCTGTTGAAGCTGCTTTAGCCAAAATCTCTTAGGCATATTCTTAGCTTTCAACATACATCTCGTCATGTTCAGTACACTTTTATTCTTTATTTCAACTATGCTATTATGCTGAGGCGTATAGGGTGCGATAACCTCATGCTCTATACCTTCCTTTTTGCAAAATCTAGCAAATTCAGCAGAAGTATATTCACCACCACCATCAGTTCTTAACTTCTTCAATTTGCAGCCACTTTGTTTCTCAGCATGCAACTTGAATTTCTTGAACTGTGTGAATACCTCACTCTTCCTTTCAATAAGGTAAATTCACATATGTCTGGTGAATTCATAAATGAAAGTAAGGAAATACCTGTTACCTCCATTGGAATTTACTTCAAAGGGTCCACACACATCTGAATAAACCAACTCCAGTTTTTGTCTTGATCTTATAGGCAAGTCATGTTTGAATTCCTTACTTGCCTATTTAACTTTGTAGCATTCCTCACATATCTTCTTTGGTTCCTTCACATATAGCAACACAAGCACCATTCTTTTCTTATTGAGCATACATAAATTCTTGAAGTTTAGATGTCCATACCTGTGATGCCATAGCCAGTTCTTGTCTTCTTCTGCAGTTGAAGCAAGACATTTGTAATCTGATATGTTGAGTTTAACCTTGAACGTTTTGTTCTCCGCCAATGGTTCTTTCATGATTAGCCTCCCATTAGCCCTATATATTTTCATCTGATTATTCTCCAACTTTATATTGAAGCCTTTTGTAAGTAATTGACCTACACTTATCAAGTTAGTTGTCATCGAAGGTACATATATAACTTCAGTGATAGTAGCCTTTTGAACATCCTTTTTGATAATCGAAATATCTCCTTTACCACTTGATTTGATATGCCTGCCATCTGCAAACTTTATCACCATTTCAACTGATTCATCTAACTTGGTAAACCAGTTTTTATTACCAGTCATGTGGTTGCTACATCCTGAATCCAGATACCACATGTTGTTTTTCTCAGTGTTCGACTTAATGTTCACCAGTAATAATGTAACACCCTAATTTTACCCGGCAATTATAAATGAAAAATCAGAGTTATAAACATTCAAGCAAACGAATCAGGATGCCACAAATTCATCTTTCAAAACTCATTGCATTCAACGGGGATACATAACACTTTAAAACTTCGGATGAAATATCAGCATAATAATTAAATATCTTAACTCAACAATTTAAACATCTGCGCAGCGAAATTCTTAATAACATCTTTATCCATCGTTACAGCAACTTCCAAACAACACATATTTAATAATAATCAACTTAAAGTTGAACAACTGAATAATTAACAATCAAAAGCAACAAGCGTTCATCCCCCCCCCCCCCCCCCCGAGTGTTACATATCAGAGCAATAACACTGACTCTAACTACCGAAGGTATACAACCTTCACTCTCGATTACCTGCATGTTACCAATGTAATGGTAACATTCAAACAAAAGGGGTGAGACATCTAACAATATAATAAAACGTATGATAATTAATATATTAAATTAGATCACATAACATCACCACTTCTCATCTTATAATCACAATAATCGCAACAGAAATACCAGCTATAATGTACATTCATCACATCAATTCACAACTTCTTTATGCTATCATATAATATGACTCAATACTATGCAACTGCATGTGGTACCATTGGAGCAGAACTCATATCTTAAAAATCTGCCAATAAATAGAGGCATCAATAAGGCATAAGTCTTCATCTTAATATTCTCCAATACAGGCCATCTTAACGAGCATAAGCTCCATCTTGAAATGCAATGTATGTGACACAATCATGAATGTAATGACAACACCATAATTAACAACATCTCAACACAAACATCATCGTTGGCCAAAAGCCTACATCTTAATAGCTGCCAATTATTAGAGGCATCTTAACATATTTCATCAACATCATACATCAACATCTTAATTCATCAAACATCATATATACATCATATATTCACAGCAACTCAACCACAACAATAATACAACAGTAATTTGCCAATCTTGCAACGTTGGCTATAGGTCTACAACATGATATTGCCTATAATTAATTAATCATATAAGGCTTACTTCTAAATTACCAAACCTCTACATATTACTATTCTGTAATACTACATCATTATCATCATTAATCCTACTATTACAAGCCAAACAACAATCTATAAGCACCTCATCCTCATCATTCTTCACAAAAATCAGCATAGCGATTAACGCGGGAATTAACTCTAGTCCTAATTTGGATACTGGGATTATCCTTCATATTCTTCATTTTAATCCTTAAGAATGAAGTTCATTGTGTTAGCTATTCAACGCTTCGAACGGCACCTCAAACGGAGTCCAGAAACTCAAGTAACAGCCTTTTCAAACTGATTCTGCCAAAAACCAGACAACATGGATCGACGCGTAATGCCTTGGGTCGACGCTTACTGGGTTTAATGCGCTACATGAGTCGATGCATACTCTCTTATATCGACTCATATTGAGTCTACAACACTGCATGTATTGACACATGCCCCTACGTATCGACTCATCCTGAGTCTAAAAACCCTCATGTATCGATGCAGGCCCCTTCGTATTGACTCATCCTAAGTCTAAAGGCCTTCTTGCATCGACACATAACGTTTGGGATCGACACATACTGCTCTGTCAGGAATAATTTCTGCGATTTTATCTGCGTTTTCACTACAGGTTCCATACTTTAGGCCCTAAAAACATCATCTAATCATAGATAATCATCAATTATAATTATCCTATAATTCTACATCATTTACACAACATTAGGACATTGTTATTCAACTTTTAATTGTCGATTCTCATCATACAACACATATACGTTCAAATCATGAACAAGACAACATTTTCACATCTAATCCCATAAACCAATCATCATAAACCCTATTATAGAGTCAGAACCCCACCCTTACCTTGAATTGAAGGTCGCTCTATAAATTCCAGTTGAATTTCCGTTCTGCCTATTTCCTCCTTTCCAACAACTTTCACGTTCTTCCTTTCAAACACTTATTCTTTCTCTCTTACTGCTTCTTCTTTTCTATTATTTCTACAATAATAAAATAACCCTATTATCCTCTTTATTCCTTAATGGGCTTAAGACTACTACACCCCCTTATTACTACTTCCATCCTTTAAAACAAACCCACATCAAATAATATTATCATTCTTCTAATATTATTCCATAACTTAATAAAATAATTAATTCCAACTAATCACAACACATCAATTATCATCATAACACAACTTCACAAATAATCCAAAAATAATTTAATTAAATAATTAATTAAATTACGGGTGTTACAACTCTACCCCACTTAGAATATTTTCGTCCTATAAAATTTACCTTAATCAAACAACTCAGGATATAAGTCTCGCATCTTGCTCTCCAACTCTCAAGTCATGCTTTCTCTGGCATCCCCTAGCCAAACCGTTTTAACCAAAGCAATCTCTTTGCCCCTCAAAGCCTTTATTTCACGATTCGTGATCCGTACAGGCATCGTCTCCACTGTAAGATTATCTCGTACTTGCACATTGTCCATATGAATCACATGAGATGGATCTTAAATATACTTCCGAAGTTGCGACACATGAAACACATCATGCAAATTCTAAAGATTAGGCGGTAAAGCCACTCTATAAGCAACATTCCCCACTCTCTCCGAAATTTGATATGGTTCAATAAAACGAGAAGTGAGCTTCTTAGACTTCAATGCTCGCCCAACACCAGTCACATGTGTAACTCTCAAAAACACATGGTCACCCGCTTGAAATTCTAAATGTTTCCTTCGCTTGTCAAGATAACTCTTCTGTCTACTTTGGGAAGCTTTCATCTTTTCTCGAATCAACTTCACCTTCCCAGTAGTCTCACAAACAAGTTCAGGCCCAAGTACCACACTTTCACCAGATTCATGCCAACACAAAGGAGTTATACATCTTCGACCATACAACGCTTCAAAAGGCGCCATCCCAATACTAGAATGGTAACTGTTATTATAAGTGAACTCCATCAACGGAAGATAAGTATCCCACGAACCTCCCTGCTCAAGAACACATGCCCTTAACAAGTTTTCCAACGATTGGATAGTCCTTTCAGTCTGACCATCAGTCTGAGGATGATACGCTAAACTTAACCTTAACTTAGAACCCAACGCTCCTTGCAAACTCTTCCAAAAATCAGAAGCAAATCTTGGATCTCTATCTGACACAATGCACAAAGGAACACCATGCAGCTTCACAATCACACTAGTGTAAATCTCAGCCAACTTCGACATTGGAAAACTGATGTTAATAGGAATAAAATGAGCCGACTTTGTAAGCCTATCAACAATCACCCAAATCGAATCATGTCCTCTTATTGTACTAGGTAACCCCGTCACAAAGTCATTTGAAATGCTATCTCATTTCCATTCTGGAACTTCTAACGGTTGCATCAACCCTGTTGGCTTCTGATGTTCAAGTTTCGACTTCTGACAAGTCAAACACGCATACACAAATCGAGCCACATCACTCTTCATCCCAGGCCACCAAAATAAACCTTTCAAATCTTGATACATCTTTGTAGCTCCCGGATGAATACTCAACTTACTTCTATGACTCTCTTCAAGTATCACTTTCTTCATCTCAACATCATCAGGAATACAAATCCGGTTACAAAATCTTAACACACCTTGCGCATCTAAATTAAAATCATTATTCTCAGACTGATCGATCCCAACCACCGAATCTACCAGTTTCACATCCAACTTCCGAGCTTCTCTGATATTGTCTAGAAATTCATTATTAATCTTCAACATACCCAACATAACACTATGCGGAGTCACCTTGCAAACTAAGCTCATATCTCTAAACTGTTCAATTAATTCCAACTCTTTAACCATCATTGTCGACATATGTAAAGTCTTTCGACTCAACGCATCAGCTACCACATTCGCTTTTCCTGGATGATAATTCAAACCAAAATCATAATCCTTTAACAATTCCAACCATCTCCGTTGCCTCATATTCAGCTCTTTTTGATCGAATAAATACTTTAAGCTCTTATGGTCATTAAACACTTCAAATCTAGAACCATAAGGATAATGCCTCCAAATCTTAAACACAAAGACAACTGCAGCAGGCTCTAAATCATGCGTAGGATAGTTCTTCTCATGAGTCCTCAACTACCTTGACACATAAGAAACTACCTTATCATTCTGCATAAGCACACCTCCTAAACCCATCTTAGAAGCATCACAATAAACCACAAAAGGCTCTCCTGGATTTGGCAACGTCAAAATAGGAGCCGATGTCAACCTCTTCTTCAATTCCGTAAAACTTTCTTCGCACTGAACATCCCATACAAAAGCTCTACCTTTACAAGTCAACTTAGTCAACGAAAGTGCCAACTTAGAAAAACCTTCGATAAACCTTCTATAGTAACCAGCTAATCCCAAAAAGCTTCTTATCTCAGTAGATGACTTCAGAGTTTCCCATTGCAACACAGCATCAACCTTCGATGGATCTACAACGATGCCACTACCTGAGATCACATGACCAAGAAAACTAACCTCTTTTAAGCAGAACTCACACTTGGACAGCTTTGCATACAACTTCTTCTCTTTCAAAACTTGCAATACTACTCTTAAGTGTTCTGCATGCTCTTCTTCTGACTTAGAGTAAATCAAAATATCATCAATGAACACCACTACAAACCGATCCAAATAAGTATGAAAGATACGATTCATATATTCCATGAATACTCCCGGCGCATTAGTAACACCGAAAGGCATCACCGAATACTCATAATGTCCATAACGCGTTCTAAAAGCCGTCTTCTGGATATCTTCATCCTTTACTTTAATCTGATGGTAACCCGACCTTAAGTCAATCTTACTAAACACACGAGCGTCCACCAATTGGTCCATCACTTCATCTATTCTTGGAAGTGGATACTTGTTCTTAATCTTCGCTTTATTCAACTGTCTATAATCAACACAAAGCCTCATACTTCTATCTTTCTTCTTTACTAACAACACTGGAGCTCCCCACGACGATACACTTGGTCTTACAAACTTCTTTTCAAGTAAATCTTCCAATTGCTTCTTTAACTCTGACAATTCAGATGCAGACATCATGTATGGTGCCATAGACACAGGCCTGGTACCAGGTACAAGATCAATTGCAAATTCAACTTCCATCTCCGACAGTAAATCAGGAATTTCATCATGGAAAACTTCAGGAAATTCACACACCACCTACAATTCCTCATTTATAGCTTGAGTCTCTACAGATAGCGACACCATGAACGAGAACATATGTGTTTCCTCTTGCATCAACTTCCTCAATTGTCTAGCAGAAAACAGACTATCTTCCTCTTCTTCAGGAGTAGAAAACCTCACAGACTTGTCATAACAGTTAATATGAACACAATTATGCTCTAACCAATTCATACCCAAAATCACATCCAAACCTCTTAACGGTAAACAAACCAAACCAACAGCAAAGTCTCTATCAAAGATAGACAAGGGACACTTCAAACACACAAAAGAAGTAGTCACCGACCCATTGGCTGGAGTATCGACGACCATTTCTCCATTCATAGAAGACAACATAAGACCCAATCTTTCAACACAATCAGCAACAATAAAATAATGAGTAGCACCGGTATCAATAATAGTAATTAAAGGAGTACTATTAATGAAACATGTACCTCTAAAAAGTCTGTCCTCAGCAGCTGTATGACCCTTAACCAAAGCAAACACTTTACCACTTGTTTGAGCCCTATTCGGTTTCTGACACTGACTGCCAATGTGTCCTTCTTCACTACAGTTAAAACAAATCACATGCTTATGCTTGCACTCAGATACAACATGTCTGTTCTTACCACAACAGAAACACCTCTTTACTTCAGTAGTACACACATTACTCTTATGCCCAGGTTTCCCACATTTAAAACAAACCAAACCAGCAGGAGCATCTCCTCCACTAGTCCTCTGACCCTGAGCAACTTTCTGTTTACCTTTACCAGCTGGGGCATCATAAGGCTTACCACGATTTTATTGGTGCTTACCCCTCTTCTCACTCATAATCTTGTAATGAGCATTATTATCCTCTTCATAAATCCTGCAGCTATCAATCAAATTAGCAAAGACACATACCTTTTAGTATCCAACTGCCTTCTTGATCTCCGGGCGCAACCCGTTCTCAAACTTGATACACTTCAAAAACTCAGCATCTGCCTCAGCGTAGTGCAGATAAAACTTAGCCAACTCAAAAAACTTGGAAGCATACTCAACAACCGACATATTCCCTTGCTTCAGCTCAAGGAGTTCAATTTCCTTCTTACCACAAACATCTTCAGGAAAGTACTTCCTCAGAAATTCACTACGGAACATAGCCCAAGTGACATTTTCACCTGCAGCTTCCAATCTCTGACAAGTCTCTAGCCACCAGTCATCAGCCTCGGCTGCTAGCATATGAGTACCATACCGAACCTTTTGTGCTGGAGTGATGTCCATCACATGAAAGATTCTCTCAATCTCTTTCAACCAATCTAATGCTCCATCAGGATCATACTTTCCCTTGAACGTAGGTGGATTCTCTCTCTGGGAAGTCGCCAAGCTACGAGATCCAACATTCCCATCAGCATTCGGCTGATTCTCCATCGCATAAGCCATTGCTTCTAAAGCAGCAACAAGTGCAACATCATTCCTTCCACTCATCTCAACTTATCACTACAATATAAACAACAGTTAGAACTCAAATTAACAATACTCGATTGTTAGACAACTACGACTCGACAACAAGGTCAGACCAACCTTTTGCTCTGATACCAACTTTTTAACACCCCAATTCTACCCGACAATTATAAATGAAAAATCAGAGTTATAAACATTCAAGCAAACGAATCAGGATGCCACAAATTCATCTTTCAAAACTCATTGCATTCAACGGGGATACATAACACTTTAAAACTCCGGATGAACTATCAGCATAATAATTAAATCTCTTAATTCAACAATTTAAACATCTACGCAGTGGAATTCTTAATAACATCTTTATCCATCGTTACAGCAACTTCAAAACAACATATATTTAATAATAATCAACTTAAAGTTGAACAAATGAATAATCAACAATTAGAAGCAACAAGCGTTCATCCCCCCGAGTGTTACATATCAGAGCAATAATACCGACTCGAACTACCGAAGGTATACAGCCTTCACTCTCGATTACCTGTATGTTACCAATGTAAGGGTAACATTTAAACATAAAGGGTGACATATCTAACAATATAATAAAACGTATGATAATTAATATATTAAATTAGATCACATAACATCACCACTTATCATCTTATAATCACAATAATCACAACAGAAATACCAGCTATAATGTACATTCATCACATCACTTCATAACTTCTTTATGCAATCATATAATGCGACTCAATACTATGCAACTGCATGTGGTACCATTGGAGCAAAACTCCCATCTTAAAAATCTGCCAATAAATAGAGGCATCAACAAGGCATAAGCCTTAATCTTAATATTCGCCAATACAGACCATCTTAACGAGCATAAGCTCCATCTTGAAATGCAATATATGCGACACAATCATAAATGTAATGACAACACCATAATTAACAACATCTCAACACAAACATCATCGTTGGCCATAAGCCTACATCTCAATAGCTGCCAATTATTAGAGGCATCTTAACACCTTTCATCAATACATCAACATCGTAATTCATCAAACATCATATATACATCATATATTCACAGCAACTCAGCCCAACAATAATACAACAACAATTCGCCAATCTTGCAACGTTGGCCATAGGCCTACAACATGATATTGCCTATAATTAATTAATCATCTAAGGCTTACTTCTAAATTACCAAACCTCTACATATTACTATTCTGTAATACTACATCATTATCATCATTAATCCTACTATTACAAGCCAAACAGCAATCTATAATCATCTCATCCTCATCATTCTTCACAAAAATCAGCATAACGATTAACGCGGGAATTAACTCTAGTCCTAATTTGGATACTGGGATTATCCTTCCTATTCTTCATTTTAATCCTTAAGAATGAAGTTCATTGTGTTAGCTATTCAACGCTTCAAACGACACCTCAAACGAAGTCCAAAAACTCAAGTAACTGCCTTTTAAAACTGATTCTGCCAAAAACCAGACAACATGGATCGATGCGTAATGCCTTGGGTCGACGCTTATTGGGTTTAACACACTACATGAGTCGACACATACTCTCTTGTATCAACTCATACTGAGTCTGAAACACTGCATGTATCAACACATGCCCCTATGTATCGACTCATCCTGAGTCTAAAAACCCTCATGTATCGATGCAGGACCCCTTAGTATCGACTCATCTTAAGTCTAAAGGCCTTCTTGCATCGACACATAACGTTTGGGATCGACACATACTGCTCTGTTAGGAATAATTTCTGTGATTTTATCTGCGTTTTCACTACAGGTTCCATACTTTAGGCCCTAAAAACATCATCTAATCATAGATAATCATCAATTATAATTATCCTATAATTCTACATCATTTACACAACATTAGGACATTGTTATTCAACTTTTAATTGTTGATTCTCATCATACAACACATATACGTTCAAATCATGAACAAGACAACATTTTCACATCTAATCCCATAAACCAATCATCATAAACCCTATTATAGAGTCAGAACCCCACCCTTACCTTGAATTGAAGGTCGCTCTATAAATTCCAGTTGAATTTCCGTTCTGCCTATTTCCTCCTTTCCAACAACTTTCACGTTCTTCCTTTCAAACACTTATTCTTTCTCTCTTACTGCTTCTTCTTTTCTATTATTTCTACAATAATAAAATAACCCTATTATCCTCTTTATTCCTTAATGGGCTTAAGACTACTACACCCCCTTATTACTACTTCCATCCTTTAAAACAAACCCACATCAAATAATATTATCATTCTTCTAATATTATTCCACAACTTAATAAAATAATTAATTCCAAATAATCACAACACATCAATTATCATCATAACACAACTTCACAAATAATCCAAAAATAATTTAATTAAATAATTAATTAAATTACGGGTGTTACAACTACATAGCTCAATTGGTAGTGGGAATGAATTGAGCATGTACTTGAACCCCAGGGTACAGGGTTCGATTCTCACGAAAGGCAAAAACTCTACTAGTGAGGGGGGTAGAGAAGATCGTGAGGTCATAGTGCCTAGAACGCTGAAGGCTCGGGCTGTTACAAATAACACATCATCAGAATCACTACTTCCTGCTCGTGCATATTGAGCTTCATCACTATCTTTCGACTTTGCAGTTTTCTTTCTTCAACAGTCTCTAGCATAGTGGCCAAAACCTTGACTATTGTAACATTGCACCTCTTTCGTGTCAACTTTATTCCCAGAATACTTGTTGCCAACACCTTTCGAATAAGTATTCTTGCTTGACTTCTCATCACCAACAAGATTCTTTCACTGCTTCGACTTCTCTTTTCCAACTTTCTTGCTGAATCTTGATTGCAATGCTTGTTCAGCTGCCTTCTCCCTTTCTGAGCTTCTCTACTGCAGGCTCATTTCATGAGCCTCCAATGAAGCTTGAAGTTCTTCCAACTTCATCCCAGATAGATTCTTGGCCTCTTCAATTGTTACAACAAAGTAATCAAAATATTCAATTAGAGATCTCAATCCTCTTTCATCTGAAGCATATCGTACTGCTTTCTCAGAGTCTGCAACTTCACCTTCTTCAGTTTCTCATCTCCACCATACAAGGATTTCAGTTTTTCCCAAGCTCCTTTTGTTGTTTCTTCTTAAATTATCTTCTCAAATATATCATAATCCACACACTGGTGAATCAAGAACAGCGCCTTACCATCTTTGTTCCTCTGTTCTTTGTGCGCAGCTTTCTGGGCTTCCATAGTATCTATATCCAGTTGTGATATTCCATCATTCAAGATTTCTACAACATCTTGAAATCTAAAAATAACCTTCATTTGTGCCCCCAATCATTAATAGTTTTCTACTTTGAAAACCGGTAGATTCACTAGAAACTGTGTTGATGTTGTTGACTCTTTTCTCATTAGATTCTCTCTGAATCACAAACAAGCTCTTGATACCAACTTGTTGGAACAAATGATTAAAGAAAGATGCTTTTATGAAAGCAAGAAGAAGAAGAAGAAGAAGAGAAGAGAGAGAGAATATTGTGAGTTAGTTAAGTGTAACTAACTATCTAACTGATTTGTATTATTGTGACTTCTTCTTATCTACAAACATAATGATCCTTTATATAGACAAAAGAGCCCAGACCCAAATACATGCTAAAAGCCCAAATAACTACATAACAAGAATTAACCAACTAACAACTATTTATTTACATAATTAATATTATTAATAAATATTTCTTCCACTAACTTTTAATAACTAACCAATCACTAACTCCATTTATTACTATTATTAATCAAAACTTTCTTTTACTGATTTTTTAAAAACCCTAACTCATGTTTTAAGTTACCACTCACTAGCCACTCATTTTATTTTAAACTGACATTATTTTATTTACTTTATTTTTTAATTATCACTATTTTTTATTGGCTCTCTTTTTTTTTAATTTTTAGTTATCATTATTTTTTAACAATTTTTTTAATTTAAATTTTTTTGTTGTCCTCATTTAATTTTAAAAAAGTAACTATTTTTTAATGTATATTAACATTAATCATTTCTTTTTATAAAATACTAATAATTTATAAATTTTAACAAATATTATTTAGGATCAACCTCCAATGGTTCATAATCTTTTAAAAAAATTTGGGAGAAAAATTACCTGCCTTGTAGGGTGATTTCAATCAAATTCTTTTTTAGCATTTCAAATGATATGTTGTATATGTTATTAATTCATCATACCTTTGTACAAAATCTAAACTATATTTTTATGCTTTGACGTTGTACTAGTTTTGTTTTTGTTTTGATAATATTGTTACTCTATAATTGTAGAAAGTTTTATGTTGGATTGTTTGAGGAACCTTTCAGAAAGTTTGCCACCCTACGTGATGAATGGGGCCTGAAGAATTGCTACATCAGTTCAGGTTTGTACTTATTGGTTTTTAACCTTTGTCTCGTCTGGAAAAACTTAAAGAGAGTAATGTTTTTTTTCTTTTTTTAAATTGATAATTTAGAATGAGTTCATGCTCTCTATGTGATAAGTTCGGTTCTCATGGTATTTTCCCTGCAGGTCCAATTTAATTCTCTGGCCCAAGATCTTATGCAGTCAGTCTCACTCTACATGTCCTTTCATGCATGTCCATTCACAAACAACAAATACTTGAAATAACTTAGAAAATCTAGTAAGTATGGGTATGGTTCCAAACTCTTTTAAGACTTGTTGGCGTATTATAAAAGATGGTGTTATTGCAGCCACTATGGAATTCTTTTCTCATGGTAGAATCTTCAAGCCTTTCCATGAAACTGTTGTCACCCTGATCTCTAAGAATGAGAATGCAAAGGGTGTGAAAGACTACAGACCCATAGTTGGGTGCACCACTTTTTACAATATCATTTCCAAGATTTTGACTGCTAGATTGGGTAGGGTCATGCAAGGTACAATAAGCCTTAGTCAAGCTACTTTTGTGCCTGGGAAGATTATACACAACCATATCATGCTTACCTATGAGCTCATCAAAGGGTATGCAAGAAAAGGTGGAACTCTCATATGCATGATGCAAATGGACCTATAGAAAGTATATGACATGGTTGATTATAGGGCTATGAAGGATGTCATACATGAAATTAGGCTTCCTAGAGTGTTTACCAATTGGATCATGAAAGCTGTTAAATTAGTGTCCTGTGTTTTCGATATTAACACCACTACGAAAAATGAATTTAACAACGGTTGGAAAATATATATAATCACACAGGTCTAGGAGTTGTTATGTAGAGTGTTGTTGTAAATGTGTTACTTATAATCACGGTCCTAGGACCGTTGTAGTATACCAGAAAGCAAATGTAATATCACAACAGTTAGTTATCTCAACTGTTGTGATAGACCTAAAGGTCCCAGGTTCGATTCTCAGCAGCAATATTTTGGAACTTATATTATTCTGGTCAACATTCAATATACAATCACGGTTAGTTGTTATAACATTTGTCAAAATTTTAGTTGTTAGTTGTTATAACATTTGTCAAAATTTTAGTTGTTTTTAAAAATGGAACTCTCTGCATTTAAAATTTTTCTCATGTTTTAACATGTATCTACTTTAACCATATCAGAGAATTAAAAGAAACCTGTATTTTTGTTAACTTTTCATAAAGAGCATAAAAAATAACCTACATTTTGCATCAAAATCCAAAAGTAATATTTACATCAAACACAAAATATGTTATTTCTCAATCGTATCATACCAAAATCAATAATATATCGATTTATTAATTTGAATATCAAAACTTGTATGCATCAATGACAAAGTTCCATTATGTACATATTATTACATCAAACTATGCGTAAGAAAGAATATCAAATAAGGGAAAAAGAAACTTGAAAATACAAAGAGATGTAATTATTTAAGAGCTCGAGGTAGGCAACTCGAAGATCTTTCTAACTTCCAAGTAAAGAAAACGTATAGAATTAGAGAACAAATAATGAGCAAACTTGACATGCTTGAAATATTTTGGCTTTTAGACTTTCAAAGATTATAGAAGAGGAATAATTAGAAGAAAAAATATAAAAGCATAATTCCTATTTGAGCCAAAACACAAAAAGAACTTCATCCAAAGAAATAAGAGAAGAAGATGAATTAAAATGAGTACTTCCGTTGAAGCTTTCAACACTGCTGAGAGAACAGAAGTTGTTGTGGTTGTAGAGGTTTCTCTTGTGCAAAAACCTTCTCATAATCAAGAAATGGAAAGAGGCCACGCTTGTTTAACCGAACTTTTGAGACCCGGGAGATCTCTCAGGAAGAGGAGACCAGGAAGAAGAAAAAGGATGAAAGGGCCAGTCATCATCGATTCTGATGACGAGCATGAAGCAGATTATATTTAGTCAAAATATCTATCACCCACAGAATTTAGATATGATTATTAAGGTCATTTTGTAAGGTTTATTTAATTAAAAGTTCTATAAGTGTTTCTTAATTTTTTCCAATTTCTGTCAGCTTAACTCTTAGTATGACGTATACTCTAGGACTCTCTCATATACATAATCTAAATAAAACTAAAATGATTCATAAGAACAAAATCTAGGGGTTTATAATTTAAACTAATATACACTAATGATTCACAAAACCATATTAATGGTTCAGACAAAATGATTCATAAAACCACATTAATGATTCACACAAAATCTATGACTTTCTAATATACACTAATATATCAGCTTTCATTCTATGGTTATGAACGAGGTAACCCTGAATATGAAAAATACACATTCATAAGAACATTAATATATGTGGTAACCCTAAACATTCATAAGTGTCAGAGAAAGAAAATAATGACTTACCATAAATGATATTCGAAGAGGATGGTGAAGATTTCCCTTCTAGAAATGATATTTGAAGAGGATGGTGAAGATTTTGTTATCCTTGTCGTCTCGATCGCCAGGGCACCCCTGTGTGTTATGAACGAAATAAAATACCTGCTATATTTTTATTTTGTGAGAAAAAAATTTCACAACAGTTGTAAAGTTCAACTGTAGTGAGAAATAATTTCACAAAATATATCACAACAGTTGTACAAAATAACCATAGTGATATCCCTTTTATTTTTTATTTAAAAATAAATGAAAAAAAGGAGTGCCTTAACGTTAAAGTAATAAAATATTTAAGGGCGCTGAGGTTCGAACTCATGAAAGCTTGGTTGTATCACCATGGTGAGATCATCAACTGTTATTATATCTTAACAACTTTTAATTAAAAAATAAAAAATGTTAGCGTCTGAGTTTAGAGATGTCACCACGGTGCTTGAAAGAATCGTGGTGACTTAGGCGTTATTGTATGCGTGTTTTGTAGTAGTGTAATAGTGAGATATAAGATACTATCCAGGCTTGTAGAGGGATAAGGCAAGGGGATCCCATATCCCCTTTCTCTTTTTTGTGATGATGTAATACTTGAACAAGTTGTTTGTGAAGATGCAATTGGATCCCAACTTTAATCATCATTCCAAGTGTGAAAATTTAGCTCTTGCTAACCTTACATTTGCTGATGATGTATTATTGTTCTGTAGAGGTGATCTTAAATCTGTCGAAATGATGCTTGATATTGTAAAGAGTTTTTCTGGTTCTACAGGTTTGGTTGGTAATCTTAGTAAATGCAAAATTGCTTTAGAGGTATTGAAGAAGCCATTAAGCATGAGCTAAAGGAAGCTAATACTTTTGAATAAGGGCAACTAGCTATTAGACACTTAGGAGTTTCTATTACTAGTAAGAAGCTCACCATTAATCACTACTTTCCTCTCATTGATAAGATTGTGTGCAGGGTCAGACATTGGACATCTAGGTTACTCAGTTATGCTGGTAGGATCCAGTTAGTCAAAAGCATTTCTTTTGCCATAACTAAGTATTAGATGCAATGTTTTCCAATCTCCAAGTTTGTGATCAAGAAGATTGATGCATTTTGTAGATCCTTTATCTGGACTGGGAGTCATGAAGTGAGTAGAAAAAGTCCATTTGCGTGGAAAACTGTTTGCAGTCTTAGTTGCCATGGTGGTATTAATATTACCAACTTGTCTGTTTAGAACCAGGTGACAATGTTGAAATGCCTTTGGAACATGTGTAGGAAATATGATTATCTCTGGGTAAAACGGGTGCACATGTACTACTTGAAAGGAAGTGATGTGATGAAAACTATAGAAGGTAGTAGCTGGTCTTGGGTGATTAATAACATATTGATTAAAATGGAAAAAGCTGCTCAATTTTCTCATGTCTGGGATAAGCTGGCGAAAAGAAGTAAGTTCTCAATGAAAAAGATATGTATAGAGTTTTGATTGAAGATAATACTCGTGTAGCTTGGAGATTTCTACTCAACAAGAATAATTCTAGGCCCAGAATTGTGCTTAATCTATGGCTAGTGTGTCATGGCAAGATGGAAACCAATGACAAACTTAGGTGTTTTGGTTTGATTCAAGATAGTACCTATAGTTTGTGTAAGACTGTTGAGGAATTAATTAGTCACCTGTTTTTTGACTGCAGGGTTTCTAATCCAATTTGGAAAGAGGTTCTTAGTTGGTTGGAGGTGGATCATGAGCCTAAGGCTTGGCTCGGAGAGAGCAAGTGGGTTATGGATTATACCAAAAAGAAAGGCTGGAAAGCTAGTTTACTAAAGTTAGCTATTATAGAAACACTATACGGCATTTGGATTTATAGAAATGAAGAGGTTTTTATGAAGAAGGTGCATAAGAATATAACTGAAAGTATCATAGGAAATATAATGTATAGAGATTGAAATACAATAAAGCTTAGAAATCATATTGCTAAGTTAATGTTATAAGAGCTTGTTGTGTTTCTTTTGTTGTGATAGTGGATTAGATCTTCGCGATCATCTTGTACTTAAGTGTTTTTTTAATTTATATATTCTTCTTTAATTTAAAAAAAAATTATGCGAGATGCCATAACCAACTTAGGGTGACAGTAAATTCTCAAAATGAAAAAAAAAAGTTCCAAACTTTCGTGCACGCTCACTCAGAAAAAGAAAAAAAAGAAAGAAAGACCTTTGAAATTTCAAAATATTTGTTAATATTGTGGAATACTTTTACACAATAAAATATTTTATTGATTTATAAAATATTTTTAAAATAATTGTATATTCTCAATATTTCATTTTGAAATTTTTGAAATGAATTTATTTTTATTTTTTAACACTCAAATATATGTAAATGGAACATTAAAGAATTGATTTTAACATAATGAATGTATTCAATATATATTTTCAAAAAAAAAAATCTTTTCATTATTTTGATAAATGATAGGTGGTATGGTAGATTCCTTTCATTTCACATGGAGAGATCTTTGGATAGATAATATTGTAAGTTTAATTACTATGTTTGAAGAGTTACATCTATTGACAACATATTTAAGTATATGTTAAAATAATTATCAAATGATTATATTAAATAAAATATATATATATATATATATATATATATATATATATATATATATATATATATATATATATATATATATATATATATATATATATATATATATATATATATATATATATATATATATATATATATATATCAAAGAGATGGTTTTGAAATTCACCTCCATGATCGCTTCGAATTGCAATTATTTTCAATTTCATTATGTTTTGAGATAGTTTTGCAAAACTCTTAAAAGCAGAAAAAGTTTCTTTTTTGCTATGAAGGAATATAGTCCAAGTAAATCTAGAGTAGTCGTCAATGATCACAAAATCATAATAATTTCCTCCTAGACTTTTTGTTCTAGAAGGTCCAAAGAGGTTCATATGGAGAAGCTCAAGGGGTCGTGAAGTGGAAATCATATTTTTAAATTTGAAAGAGACCCTCGTTTGCTTTCCCATTTGGCATGCATCACATAGGTGATTCTTTGTAAATTTTATCTTTGGAAGACCTACTACTAGATCCTTGGATACAACCTTATTAAACAAATCAAAGTTAACATGCGCTAGACGTCTATGCCAAAGCCAAGAATCATCATTCAAGGTGACCAGACACTTAGTGCTTGTTAAATATACATCAAAAAAGTTAAGCATATAGACGTTGTTTACCCTAGTACCCTTAAACACAATATCCTTTTCAGTATTTTCAATTATGCAGCAAGTGTTTGTGAAAGTAACTTTATAACCCTTGTCACACAATTAACTAATACTCAGTAAATTATGTTTAAGCCCAATGGACATCAGAAATAGTAGTGGTAGAGGGATTACCTACACTACCTTTATCGAGTATAGCTCCTTTGTTGTTGTCTCCATAAGTGATAAATCCATTCTTCTTTGCTTTGAAGTTAATGAAGAGCGATATGTCACCGGTCATGTGCCTTGAACACCCACTGTCTAGAAACCATCTTCTATCCATGGATGTAAGACACTTTTCCTGCAATATCAAAAGAGAGAGGTAGATACCCAATTTTTATTGGGTCCATGTGGGTAAGTGGTAACATGGTTGCCTTTAGGCCTCCATTGGTAAATGCCTTTAGGAACAAGGAACCTCCTAAAATTACATTTTCAATGGTATGACCAAAACGACAACAATAATGACACAAACCATGATGATGATGTATTGTTTTACTTCTGCTCATTGAATCCATTGGTATCTTTTCAACAAAATAATATTTTGAATATGGTGGATTCAACGTTTTCTTAAAAACTCTAGGATCGACTACAAAAGTAACCTTGGACTGTAAAGCTTTTTCTAATTTACCATTAAGAGTTCTAACCTCTTGTTTCCAAATATGACAAACTTCACATTCCCTTCTGGGAATACATCCTCTAACATCCTTATCCTTTGAACTTTCTGCAATAATAGCTTTTATACTTTTTAAGCCTTTTCAGCTTTATAGACCTTACTCTCCAAAAATGAAAATATTTGTTTATTGGAGGATAATCTCTTAAAAGCATCTTCGGCTTTGTATTGTAGTTTTTCAAAAGATATTTTTAGTTCAGAAAAAGACATAGAAGAAAAGTTGTTAGGATATGCTTGTCTTACTTGCTTGTTGTGGTAGTCTTTCTTGTGGTAGGACTGATTATTGGTATGTGCCATCAGACATAAATTTGCACTCTCATCACTATCACTTGAATTGTCATCGTTTGATGAATCACTATCGCTTTCCCATGCAATGTAAGCTCTTCTTTTTTTGTTGAACTTCTTTGGTGGAGTTTTTCCTTTATCCTTTTTCATATTTGGACAGTCTGGTTTGTAGTGTCTAACTTTACCACAATTGTAACAAGGTCCTTTACCTCTTTGCTTTTTATTTTCTTCTTGCCTTGGCTCTTTGGATTACTTTCGAAAGCTTATGATATTCTTATCAGAGTGCTTGATTCCATTCTTTCGAATAAACCTATTGTATCTCCGAACAAAAAGTCTCATTTCTTCATCATCAGAATTTTCATCACTAGTTGAGTCATTATCATTTTTCTCTTTGGTTGAGGACTTAGAGCTAGAAGCCATTAGAGCTATTAACTTCTTCTCACCAACCTTGTCTTTGTTCCTCTCCTTCTTACTCTTGTTTTCATATTTTTCAAGACTTTGTAATTCTTGTTAATGTTCTTCCAGCTTTCCAAACAGAGTTGTAATGGTAAGCATAGTGAGGTCATTTGCTTCCTTGATAGCTGTTACTTTAGGTTTCCATTCCCTGCTAAGACATCTCAGAAATTTATTAGTAGCAATTTCATTGGAAACATGTTTTCCAAGTGCATTTAAACGGCTCACAAGATAAATGAATCTCTTCTGCATGTCAGAGACAGATTCTCCTTGTTTCATGCGAAAGAGCTCGAACTCTTGATTGAGTGTGTTGATGCAGGACTGTTTAACTTCAGTAGTGCCCTCATGGGCAATTTCTAAAGCATCCCACATTTCTTTAGCGGACGTGCAATGAGACACCCTATAATACTCATCAACACCAAGTGTTGAGATTATTATATTTTTGCCTCTCCAATCGCACGACTATTTCTTTTCATCCATTTCATTCCATTGATCCTCAGGTTTAGGTACTATTGCACCTGCATCACTCCTCATGGTAATTTGAAAGGGACCATTTTGAATGGAAGTCTATACATTCCTGTCAATGGAATTTATGCGTACTCGCGTGCAGTCTTTCTAGTAGCCATAGTTTTCACCATTAAAAACATGAGCTCTATTATACGCCCCATTTGGTTCAAAGGCCATAGCGTTACTAGTAGACACAAAGCACCAGCTAACCGGCGCTCTGATACCACTTGTTAGACAGCGTGGCAAGTGATTGAGGGGGGGTGAATAGATCACCTCCTACTTATTCAAGGATTTAAAATTATTTTATCAAAGCTTGTTGAAAGCAGCGGAAAATTAATGTCCTGAATCAATTCTGTCTACTTTGAACCGACTACTAGAAAACCGGACATGTGAAAAACTTGCTGGATTTTATTAGATGAAATTGATGAATATACAACTCAGATTTCTTAACATTTTAATGCACTTATCATTAAAGCAGTATTTCCAATGAATTAAGAAATTTTTTAGGAATTTTGTCAAACACTTGGCATATGCTTGTTTGATGATTTAATAGTGGTGGTTTGATGAAAGTATTTGAACCACTATTTTTATCATTAGACAGAAAAACTCAGCAAGCCAATTGGATCACAAAATTATGGAACATGTAAAAAGATAAAGAGAAAGAAAGAACGATACACATGCAGTTTGGTAAGGAAGTTCCCCACTGTCGTCCTCGCGTGGGGGTACGTCTCCCTCTCAATTTCACAATTAAAACTGACAACTCTTATAACAATATGCTGAATGTTTGAAAACAAGGTTACACTACACAGACAGATAAAAATCCCTATGATCTTCTTCTTCTTGTAAGAACCACCACTTGATATGAGTTGTATCAAGATTCCCTGCAAGATCCACAATCGATCCTCCGCTTCCACGACATGTTTTCAAAATTACCTCTGATTTCCAAACCCCTCGCTACGGCTGAATCCGACTTGTGCAACTATGACTAACAAACACTCAAGAACACACCCGTTCTTGAAGGACAAACCTCTTGGTTTATTTCTTGAAGCCCTCTTTATAATCTTCAACTCAGCTGAGATCCTTTCAATACACAGCTGAACGTTATCTCTGACCTCTTGATCTAATTCAACAAGGATGTTTGATTTTCGTTGTTGTTGTTGAATGAAGATGATTGAGAAGGTGATGAACATGATGTTTCTTTTAGGATTCTAGCTGCTCACAAATTTTTGCACACAATTATGATATGTTGCGTGTGTTTGCTGCTGAGAAATACTTGCTTATATATGTAACAGAAATCGGTTAGGCAAAAGAAAATATTATGAGTCAATGCATGTTGGTCATGAGTCGACTCATGTTAGTTATAAATTACAGGATGGGTCGATACATGTTGTTTTGAGTCGATGCAAGAACATATCATAACATTTTACAGAACCAACTATTTTACATCCGTCGATGCATAACATGTATGTGTCGATGCATACTGATTGTATTTTTAATTTTTGAACATAAGACGCGGTATGAGTCGATGCATGATATTATGTATCGATGCATATAAGTCCAAAAGAATATTTTACAAGAGCATCAGGATGTCATGTGTCGATGCATGATATTATGTATCGATGCATATAAGTTCAAAAATGTTTTCCAGGAGCATCAAAATGTCATGTGTCGATGCATTAGGTTTTGTGTCGATGCATACAAGTTTAAGTTTGCATTACAGGGGCATCAGAGTGTTATGTGTCGATGCATAAGATTTTGTATCGATGCATAATAGTTGGAGGTAGCATTCCAGGGACTTCAGTATTTATGAATCGATGCAAAACCTGTTGTGTCGACTCATAATGATGCTTTATGAATAACACACATTTTTTAACTTATTTTAAATATGTTATACTATATTTTTGTAATGTACACATGTATTTATTATTTCACATATATTTGCAATAATTTAAAACCAATTATGAAGAGGTTGCTCACAAAAATTTCTATCATCCAGAGAATTTAGATATGATTATTAAGGTCTTTTTGTAAGGTTTATTTAACGAAAAGTTCTATAAGTGTTTCTTAATTTTTTTCCAATTTCTGTCAGCTTAACTCTTAGTATGACGTACACTCTAGGGTTCTCTCATATACATAATCTGAATAAAACCAAAATAATTCATAAGAACAAAATCTAGGACTTTATAATTTACACTAATATACACTAATGATTCACAAAGCCACATTAATGGTTCTGACAAAATGATTCATAAAATCACATTAATGGTTCACACAAAATCTATGGCTTTCTAATATATACTAATATATTAGCTTACATACTATGGTTATGAACGAGGGAACCCTGAATATGAAAAATACACATTCATAAGAATATTAATAGATGTGGTAACCCTAAACATTCACAAGTGTCAGAGAAAGAAAATAATGACTTACCATAAATGATATTCGGAGAGGATGGTGAAGATTTCCCTTCTAGAAATGATATTTGAAGAGGATGGTGAAGATTTTGTTATCCTTGTCGTCTCGATCGCCAGGGCACCCCGTGTGTTATGAACGAAATAAAATACCTGCTATCTTTTTATTTTGTGAGAAACAATTTCACAACAGTTGTAAATTTTAACTGTAGTGAGAAATAATTTCACAAAATATATCACAATAGTTGTACAAAACAACCGTAGTGATATGCCTTTTATTTTTTATTTAAACATAAATGAAAAAAAGGCGTGCCTTTATGTTAAAGGAATAAAATATTTGAGGGCGCTGAGGTTCGAACTCATGAAAGCTTGGTTGTATCACCATGGTGAGGTCATCAATTGTTATTATATCCTAACAACTTTTAATTAAAAAATAAAAAATGTTAGCGCCTGAGTTTAGAGATGTCACCACGGTGTTTGGAAGAATCGTGGTGACTTAGGCGTTATTGTATGTATGTTTTGTAGTAGTGTAATGGTGAAATTTAAGATATTATCCAGGCTTGTAGAGGGATAAGGAAAGGGGATCCCATATCCCACTTTCTCTTTGCTGTGATGATGGAATACTTGAACAAGTAGCTTGTGAAGATGCAATTGAATCCCAACTTTAATCATCATGCCAAGTGTGAAAAGTTAGCTCTTACTAACCTTACATTTGTTGATGATGCATTATTATTCTGTAGAGGTGATCTTAAATCTGTGGAAATGATGCTTGATATTGTAAAGAGTTTTTCTGGTTCTACAGGTTTGGTTGGTAATCCTAGTAAATGCAAAATTACTTTAGAGGTATTGAGGAAGCCATTAAGCATGAGCTAAAGAAAGATAATACTTTTGAAGAAGGGAAACTCCCTATTAGATACTTAGGAGTTTCGCTTACTAGTAAGAAGCTCACCATTAATCACTACTTTCCTCTTATTGATAAGATTGTGTGCAGGGTCAGACATTGGACATCTAGGTTACTCAGTTATGCTGATAGGATCTAGTTAGTCAAAAGCATTTCTTTTGCCATAACTAAGTATTAGATGCAATATTTTCTAATCTCCAAGTTTGTGATCAAGAAAATTGATGCATTTTGCAGATCCTTCATCTGGACTGGGAGTCATGAAGTGAGTAGAAAAAGTCCAGTGGCATGGAAAACTGTTTGCAGTCCTAGTTGCCATGGTGGTATTAATATTATCAACTTGTCTGTTTGGAACCAGGTGACAATGTTGAAATGCCTTTGGAACATGTGTAGGAAATATGATAATCTCTGGGTAAAATGGGTGCACATGTACTACTTGAAAGGAATTGATGTGATGGAAGCTATAGAAGGTAATAACTGGTCTTAGGTGATTAATAACATATTGATTCAAATGGAAAAAGCGTCTCAATTTTCTCATACCTGGGATAAGCTGGCGAAAAGCAGTAAGTTCTCAATGAAAAAGATATGTATAGATCTTTGATTGAAGATAATACTCGTGTACCTTGGAGATTTCTACTCAACAAGAATAATGCTAGGCCCAGAATTGTGCTTAATCTATGGCTAGTGTGTCATGGCAAGAAGGCAACCAAGGACAAACTTAGGTGTTTTGGTTTGATTCAAGATAGTACCTATAGTTTGTGTAAGACTGTTGAGGAATCAATTAGTCACTTGTTTTTTGACTGCAGGGTTACTAATCCAATTTGGAAAGAGGTTCTTCGTTGGTTGGAGGTGGATCATGAGCCTAAGGCTTGGCCTGAAGAGATCAAGTGGGTTATGGATTATACCAAAAAGAAAGGTTGGAAAGCTAGTTTACTAAAGTTAGCTATCATAAAAACACTATACGACATTTGAATTTATAAAAATGAAGAGGTTTTTATATAGAAGGTGCATGAGAATATAACTAAAAGTATCATAGAAAATATAATGTATAGAGATTGAAATACTATAAAGCTTAGAAAGCATATAGCTAAGTTAATGTTATAAGAGCTTGTTGTGTTTCTTTTGTCATGATAGTGGATTAGATCTTCGCGATCATCTTGTCCTTAAGTGTTTTTTTTTAATTTAATTAAAAAAAATGATGCGAGATGCCATAACCAACTTAGGGTGACAGTAAATTCTCAAAATTAGAAAAACAAATTCCAAACATTCATGCACGCTCACTCAGAAAAAGAAAAAAAGAAAGACCTTTGAAATTTCAAAATATTTGTTAATATTGTGGAATACTTTTACACAATAAAATATTTTATTGATTTATAAAATATTTTTAAAATAATTGTATATTCTCAATATTTCATTTTGAAAATTTTTAAATGAATTTATTTTTATTTTTTAACACTCAAATATGATTTTTTTTGGAATAACCCGGCATTAAAAAAAATTCGCAAATAACCATGTTCCGGAATAAATTACGCAAATAACCATGTTTCAGAAAACTCCCCAAGGGAAGAGCAATATCACTTGGCGCCTCCACTCACATTCTTTCCCTAGGCGCCATCCCACTTGGCGCCTCCTTCTCTTTTAGCCAAGTGAGATGGCGCATGCACTTTAAAAGTGAGAGGAGGCGCCATCTCACTTGGCTCCTAGGGTAAAATGTTGTTTTTATAAATAATTCGTCCGTTTCTCCGTCATTCCTCACACTTTCTCGCACTGTTCTCTTATTTTTTACTCTGTTATTTATGTCATGACATCGCCCATGATTTTTACCAGAGATGGTTACGTTATTTTCTCCGCCACAAAACCTCCGATGAAAATGAAATTTTGGCACATTCACTCCATGGAGCGTCTGAAGAGGGAGTTGATGCGATGGCTAGAGGGAGACATCATGGAGGGGGAACAAATTAGAAGGATCCAGCAAAGACGAACAACAACCTCACTTACGACAGGAAGACCTAATTTTTGGTTGGAGGAAGTCAAGACAGACAGCGACGTAATGTTGATGATGCATGGGTCAGATGAAATTGTTTTAACGGTTGTAATTTCATAGACGGTTTATCGTGTTTTTTTTTTCTTGTTCGCGTAATGTGTATTGTAACAAATATTGTTAACGAAAAACCCTAATGTTTACAATATAATAAAGGAAATATTTTTTGTAATACAATTTTTATGTGGTTGAGGCAGTAGCCCGATTCGGACAATTTTTGCGATTGTGTCCGACCTGACGACATAAACCACACTTTCTTTCCAGTTTGTCAAGGGAGTCCATTTAGGTTGTTATGCGCTTACTTTTGGGACGACCCTATTTATTCCTTCGCACTTGGTCATTGTGCCATACTATTTCACCGTCGTATGCAGGCCAATAATCTGGTTTTGCTACCAAAGGGAAGATGTTGTTGTAAACATTGAGCAACGTTTCAGATTTTTAAATGGGAGACAGAAGTTATAGCGCGTCTTGATGAGTATAGGCACACGCGGCAATGACATGAGAGCAAGGCATACGAAAGGCTTGAAACTTGCCACAATCGCACCAACGAGAAGGTAGTACAACCCTATATTCTTGTCTTGGCAGGCCCTCGTTGTGGTCGATTGTCTCTTTGACAATGAAGTTGTGGCTATGTCGGTCAAACCGTATAACCATATGGGTGTTGGCTTTGGCACTTTTTGCCTTAATGTACTTCATACAACTTTCACTCCATAGTTATCCAGATTGCAACACAGCATTCCACATTTCACCTCTTTTGGAAAACAACGAAGCCATCCTAAAATATGTTGATTTAATCAAAGCAGTGACCGAGAGGTTTCGTATGCCTTTGAATACCCTATTCATTGATTCAATTAGATTTGTTGTCATGTGGCCCCATCTTTGTCCATTTTCGTATGACCTAGTCCATTTTTCTACCGGAATATTATCGATCCACCTACCGACTTCCGGATTTGACAAATGGATCTCGTTTTGATAATATTTCAATGTAGGTTGTGTCAATGTGTATCCCACATTCATAACCGCTTTCCTAAGTGTTTTGTATTTGATCTCCCTCGTGAAATTTTGGACGATATGTCTAACGCAATAGACATGTAGAAGGAGGGTCATGCCATCCGTTTGCAGAATTATTGTATACACTTTCAATGGATGCATATCTATCAGAGATCAAACAGAGATTTGGTTGAGGAGCCACGTGTGTTCGCATATTTTTGAGAAAAAAGCTCCAAGCACCACCAGTCTCCCCCTCTACTAGGGCAAAGGAAATTGGGAAAATGTTGTTGTTGCCATCTTGTGCAACTGCCATCAGTAGCATGCCTTTGTATTTCCCATACAACAAAGTCCCATCAATTTTTATAATTGGTTTGCATGACGCAAACCCTGTGATGCAAGGTTGAAAAGCCCAAAACACTCGACTGAATATTCCATTTCCGTTGAGTTGACTACCATCCGGGGCGTATGCTGGCACTGTTTCCAGAATGTAAACAGTACCTGGAGAATAAGTCTGGAGTGTATTCAGGTAGTGAGGAAGTTCTTGGTATGACTCCTCCCAGTTTCCATATACCTTTTCAATCTCCTTGGTCTTTGCTAACCACGCCTTTCGGTAAGATGGAGTATAGTTAAATACCGTAGTGATGTGGGAGATTATGGTTTTCACCTTCAATGATGGATCATTGCTGACGAGTGGTAGGATTTCTTGACAAATGAGATCATAATTAAGTTTTTGATGATCTTGTGATTGAGCAGAACTGACACAAGTGTGGGTAGACATAGAACCTATGACCCAACAATCACCTCTTAATCTGTACGATGTAGTGAGCTTGAACATACAATCATGGTGGACACACTTGATCTTGTACCTTTCTGGATTTACACGGTCCACCTTAAAATCGACCGAGTTGAGCATGTGATGGCATTCTTCTCTGTTCCGAAATTTGTCTTTCTCTTTTAAGTTTTCATTCGACTGCATATACAGATTGAAAAATAAATCAGAAGACAGTTCATCTCCGCCCATCTTGAAGTTTCTCATGTGCGGAGGTGGTGTGTAGATCTCGTTTGCAGGAATACCAGGTATCCCATCGTCTTCAGAATCATCATTGACCATTTCGTCAAACTCCAACTCGTCATCTTCTTCTTCTTCATCAACTGCATCTACTTCTGCTTGTTCGGTCTCCAAAGGATCAACCACTTGTGACAGCTGAGGCTCTTGCAGCATAATGTACAACTCAAAAGAGTCGTACCCAGAATACTCATGACTGGAAAACATATTCTGAAGATCCTCGTCATCTTGAACCTTAACCTTATAAAATATTATTTGGTTATTACAAAAAAAACGGATTCTGATAAAATATTTGTGTCACGGGGCCTCATCCAAGTTTGGCCTCCAATCATTTTTTGAAGTACAAGAAATTGGCTTTCATGTTTAAACAAAATCGGATGTTCTCAGTGTCTCTAAACAAAAACCCAGAGGTGGGACAAATGTATGTCTCACCGTTGAAATATGCACTGATCACATATTGGGGTGCAGAGGCCATTGTGTATGACTGTTTGAAGGTTTGAAGGTTCGAAGGTTTGAAGTTTATGAGTCAATTGCTGGAATTTTTGAATGTTCTAGTGTTTGAGAGATTAAGTGTATGAGTGTTTTGATAAATGTAAGATTAAATAGGTTGTACTGAATTTGAATTAACCAACATGCATCCAGAGATGCCTTCTCCAAGGCTGCCACCTAGCCTGCGCCTACACTGCACCTACACTGTAACCTCTAAGGCGCCTCCCATCACTTCCAATAGTGTTACATGCATTCAGAGATGCCTTCTCCAAGGCTGTCACCTAGCCTGCACCTACACGGCAACCCATGCGACCTCTTATTCGCCAACAGGGATGGCGACACCTTTCATTTTTGTACTCTTTCGCCAAGTCCAATGACGCCTCCCTTCATGTACAATCGTGTTACATGCATGCAGAGATGCCTTCTCCAAGGCTGCCACCTAGAATGCGCATACACTGCACCTACACTTCAACCTATAAGGCGCCTCCCATCACGTCCAATAGTGTTACATGCATTCAGAGATGCCTTTTCCAAGGCTGTCACCTAGCTTGCGCCTACACTGCAACCCATGCCACCTCTTATTCGCCAACAGGGATGGCGACACCTTTCATTTTTGTACTCTTTCGCCAAGTCCAATGATGCCTCCCTTCATGTCCAATCGTGTTACATGCATGCAAAGATGCCATTTCCAAGGTTGTCACCTAGCCTGCACCTACACTGCAACCTCTAAGGTGCCTCCCATCATGTCCAATTGTGTTACATGCATTCAGAGATGCCTTCTCCAAGGCTGTCACCTAGCCTGCTCCTACACTGCAACCCATGCCACCTCTTATTCGCCGACAGGGATGGCGACACCTTTCATTTTTATACTCTTTCGCCAAGTCCAATGGCGCCTCCCTTCATGTCCAATCATATTACATGCATTCTAGGGATGCCTTCTCCAAGGCTGCCACGTAGCCCGCACCTACACTGCAGGAGTGACACTTATCATTCATGCATGCACCCACCTACCACCTCACTTACTCTATGAAATTTTGTTTCCTATAAATACAGAGCATTACACACTTCTCTCGCATCCACAATCGTCTCACTCTCTGCTACAAACTCTTTCATAATCTCTTACAATTTCAAACTCTTTCGTAATCTCAGGCATTTCCAACAATGACTCTTCTCACAATGGGCGATTCTCACAGAGGAACAAGGGACAACATTGCAGCATTTGTAAGTTTCTTTTATACTTATACATTTTTCATACTTCTAGTAATGCTTTGTTCATCTTACTTACCTACTCTTACACCTTTTACATTATTAACTTAGGATACTAAAAGATTCAGAATTCGGTCACATAACTACCTTGCTCCCGACCCGTTGATCGTACCATATCTCGATTACGCAGGTTTCAGAAACGTTATAAAGATCTCCACCTGCACAATTGATTCAAAGTTCATACTTGCATTATTGGAAAGGTGGAGACCAAAGACCCATACATTTCATCTACCAATAGGTGAATGTACCGTCACACTAGAGGACGTGTACATGTTATTGGGTCTCCCTGTTGACGGTAAGGTGGTTAACGGGTCGATTCAACAACCCAATTCTCTGTGTGAAGAATTGTTGGGAAGGGATATGGTTGAAGGTGGTGGTGCGAGAGGTCAGGGTATACTACTAACTGAGCTAAAAAATCATTATGCGACTCTGGAATTGAACGAAAATTCCTCCGAGCTAGCTAAGGTAATAAAAGCTAGAACTTATATAATGATACTATTTGGAACCTTTTTATTTCCCGAAAGTACGGGAAATAGTGTGAATTTTATGTATTTAAATTTACTTAGAGACTTCGAAAAAACTAGAAAGTAAAGTTGGGGTTCTGCTGTTTTAGCCCATCTATACAGTTCCTTGTGTAAAAATGCAATCAAGGAAAATGTACATTTTATGGCTGCGCTTTTTTACTTCAAGCCTGAGGTTGGTGGAGGATGGAGTTCCTAAACCCCGTCAACAACACATTTGTTTTCCCATACGCAACAAAGTAAGTCATCAAGTTATATCATTTATTACTATTCATCTCTTCACCAAATATATGATAAAAATAAAATATTTTTGATTTCCTTTAGGTATTACGTGAGGGGTATGGATTACGGCAAGAATCCAAGATTCAACGTTGTACTATACCGCAATCTATTGGATCACCTTGGCCCGGATGATGTACGTCGTACCTTTCAACTTTTCTACTTTTAAATTATTTATATATTACGTTTTCATTAACCTGATTTAATTTTATCTGCAGTTTGTCTAGAGACCATATTTGGGTTTGGGCCATGAACCGAACCCCGAGGATGCAATAATATGGAGCGCAAAGACTGCAATCATACGGTTCAATGTTATAGAGATGCACCACAGCGACCGTGTAAAGATGCAGTTTGGAATGCATCAAGAGATACCCAGCGATCCGACTTGTTTGTCCCCGTGGTATCTCAAAAGGGTCGACGCCAAATGGGGTCTTACCAACTGGAAAGACTTTGCTCCAGAATGGTGTAGGATGTGGTAGAGGCGTCACCGACATGTCTTGCAATTCCCAGTTTTTCTCAACCATGGTAATATGCGACACACGGATCAGTATTTATATTGGTACAGATCAGTTAGTACCCATGAAATGCAAGTGTCTCATCCAAGGTATTTGGTTGACCCACAGACACAATGGGCACAACCCTCATTTCCTCAACAACAAACCCAACACACATCAACCTCCCACCAACCCCCCCGATGAAACAGAACCACAAACACCCAACCACAGTCACCACCACAATACAATTACACCCACATGCCCCACATCCAACCACAATCACCACCTCAGTACCAATACCCTCATATGCTTTAAACCGAACCACAATTTCAATCACAATACCAACACACCCACATACCCCACACACAATTTCAGTCTTCTGCATATCCTAATATAGGCCCCTCAACATCCAACCTTAGCCCTGATCTGGGATTGCCTGAAGATTATGAACCAACCGACCTAACTTACCATCAACCACAACATCACCAAACCACCCAACATCCTCAATACCAAACACCCCAAGATCCATTTCCTTTCTACCCCCCGTACTCAGACGACCAGTGCTACAGACCAACCATGGAACTCCACCCACCACATGCACGACCAAACTTTGAGGGTATGGGTAACTGACTGTACCAAAGCGAATCTTCTAGATATGGATATCTGACTGATTTCATAGATCCGGAACGCATTGACTTGCTGGGCCATCGACCCTACCACAGCAGGAAACGCGACGAAACCCAGCACTGGAAAGGCGTGGACGGGGATGCGGAATCGGCGGTCATTACCGGGTTCCGGGAGACCATTGATTAATATGTTTTTTTTATGTAATAGCACTACGCCAAAAAAGACCTACGAAAGCGCTTTTTTTGGCCTTTAAAAGCGCTTAAAAGCGCTTTCTAAGGTGGCGCTGCTATAGGTTTTAGCAGCGCTTTTTGTTTAATGAAAAGCGATTTCGTAGGTCTACTTATGACAGCGCTTTTTCTAAAAAGCGCTCTCTTAAGTACCCTTATGGCAGCACTTTTTCTAAAAAGCGCTCTCTTTAGTACCCTTATGGCAGCGCTTTTTCCAAAAAGCGCTCTCTTAAGTAGGCTTTTGGCAGCGCTTTTTCTAAAAAGCGCTCTCTTAAGTAGGCTTTTGGCAGCGCTTTTTTATGAAAAAGCGCTTTCATTGGTGGCGTTTTTTTTGGAAAAAAGCTTTCATAGGTTGTCTTTTAGCAGCGCTTTTTCTTGGAAAAGCGCTGTCATATGTTTACCTTAGACAGCGCTTTATGTGAAAAAGCGTTGTCATAGGTCTACCTATGAAAGCGCTTTTCTCCAAAAAGTGCTGTCATAGGGTGTTTTTTTTAGAGGTATAATTTATATAATTCATATACATGCATTGTTTGCAGCATATTATTTATATAAACCAGTTGCCATAACCTGTAATTCATAAATAGCGGTAATGCATTGTAATTCCGATACCCCGTTATGGTACTCTTTCGATAATCGATTGGAATACATCCATGTCTTATCCATATAACAAAACCAATACTCAATACTTTTCACTAAATTCATTTTATTCTATCAACTACTTTAGTACACAAGTATAACACAAGAAACCATAAACAAGAAACTATCATTGCTCAAAATCAATCATAAATTATGTTTGTATCTCAAATTATATATAAACCATTGTTATCAGTATTGTAACTCAAAATCAGTCTTACAAAATCAACCCTAACAACAACTAAACCAGTCCTTATATTATTCTCTGCTCAATAAAGTATTGACACAACTCCTCTTTGGTTTCTTCCAACTGAAGTTTCGTGTAATATGCACATTTGTACTCATCGAAGTACTACATAACAAAACATAATATGCATGATTTAGTTAAAAGTAAAAAATTATATGAAATATCCGAGAAATAATAAAACAAATCCTAAGTTATAAATTCATACCGTGACTGGAATCTCTATTTGATTCAGTTGAATGATTTCTTTGATAAACCGCATAACGAAGTATCCGCAATCTATACCGTTTTACTGTTGAGGACACTACATAGAAAACAAATAAGAATATATAGTTGTATTGTTTTATCAAATAGCGTAAATATTATAAGCAAAATAGTGGAAATTAATATACATGCACTTTGATCCAATTAATGTTGTTTGATTTAGACCGTCGTACCCGAGCTTCTCTTTGACACAAGAATACTTGTATCGCTCTAACAAAATAAAAATATATATTTAGAACAATGTCACAGAAATAATTAAATACATAAATACACACAAATATTTAGAATAATCTCACTTACGTATCAATCATTAACTTCATATCCGGATAATTTGTCCAATCACCATCAACCGAATTCAGATAATAGACCACTTCTTTTATAGGATCGATAGCAACCAACAACCAGTGACGTCTATAAATTAAAACAACAGTTTAGAAGAAATTTTTCTACGCAAAAATTACAAATATTAAAATGAACTTAGAATGAAAATCTAACCCCATAGGAATAGTATTATACGCCCAAAGATATAAGCTTTCTATACTGCCAATTGCCATGAATCTTTCGACTAAGTGCTCTCTTACTGAATCTGGTTCCCTACCAATTGTCGCTTCGCTGACACGGGAGGAAGACACAAAATGGAATCTGTTTGACAATTGATTCCCGCGCATCAATTTGTCATATAACAGCCTTAAATAAAAACATAATTAATATTAGAGTATATTCATTGAAAATGTTTAAAAAAGATTTCAGCTAATTACATAATATAAAGATGGGGTTACTGGATGTGTACGTGCATAATACTGACGCCCAATTCTTTATGACGGAAAATCTGTTCCACGTCCTCATGTCCAATTATTTCGGTGCAAGGAAAACCAAAAATACCTTGATCCATATCCATTTGACGAATACCACCATCCATCAAATTTGTTGTTCCCACTATTGTTTCAAGACACTGCCGGTATCGAGGGAAAAATCTAGTAGGCACCCTTTTCTTGGGTGGTACGCCAACGATTTTCTGGCTCACTTGTTGTGACCCATGAAAAGGTACCTAAAAATCATATAAACTCTGTTAAATTATAAAATTATGCAGTTTTTTATTCGGATCATATAATTAACACTTTAAACGTACCTCTTTTGGTGATACGTCAGACTCGTCGTGCCGTAAAATCCCTTTACCCTTAGATGCGGGTGTTGTAGGAGTCTATAATTACCGTGGAAATAACTGAGGTCAGAACTGACAGTTGAAGACTTAAAGATTCATAATTGTTTTCAACATACCTGATCATCTATGAAAATGAGGTCTGATGGCCATGCAACAAAAGATCCTATTGCATCTCGCAGCAATGTGGTCTCAGCAACAATGTCAGGTACCGGCAGCAATGCATCCATATCTAAAGCAATGTCAACCGATACTTTCATGTGTCCATCCGGAAGCGGTCTATTATGAAGTAAATCTCGCGAACTGTTATGGACTTTTCCCTTGCCAACTAGTCGATAAGTCGGTGACGATAGGTATAGCTGGCAAGATGAAATGCCCTAAACCAATAATAACCGTTAGAAGTGACTAAAAATATTCTATAGTAATAACGGATATATATTGAAAATTACCTCGGGAAATTTATGCTGACAGTTGATACTAGCTTTGTCACTAGTTTCTTTCAATTGTGAACTGCTCTTTTCCGCCATATATCTCTCTTTATCCTTCTGCAATTCACGAACTTGAGCTTGTAAATCCTGCAATGTTTGCATCACTTCTGCATTGCTAGGATTTCTTCTCCTTGGATGCTTATACAAAGAGGTGGGAGTCACACCATGACCTTTACCCCTCACCCGACCCGGATACTCAGCAATATTTAGTGCTCGACTAAGTACGCTCCTAGTATCCTGATGATCCTCACCTGGGGATACCGATTGGGACAAGGTCTCCTGTAATTCAATTACATATAAAAAATTATTAGTGGAGATAAAAAATTACTTAAATATTAATAAACATTAATTGATTTAACTAAAGACACAATCTTATACTTACACATTCATCATACACATGTTGAATATCGGGATTAACAGCTTGATCCTTGCCCACACGGGCTTCCTTCCACAACAAATGTGCCGGTAGTGATGTTGCATCACTTTTCGTCTCTTCTAACTACGCAATGACGGAAGTCTTAAGATCATCAACTATAACACATTGAGAGAATTAATAAGATCGTAGAGTTTATATTTACTTACAATTTTTTCCTCTAAGCGAGCATATCCCAAACGCCCTTTTTTGTATGGATATGCGGGTTTTGACGCTCTCTCGCGATTGATAGCACTCACTTTCTTGAAATTCTCGTCTCTTCTTTGGCCTACAAAACCAACCCATTCTTCAGGTGTAATGAAGTTCTCATATTTCTTTGGACGTTCCGGATCCTCTTCAAGAAAATTTCCTTCATCATCTTTAAGATACTTGTTTGTTAAAAATATTCTCCACCCTCTGTGTCTTTTTCCATCCAAACCCATTATATACTTTTTACGGGTATCTTCAATGTTAAAAGACCTCTACAAAAAAACATACGCATAAAGTGTGTTAGTAAAAGAAATTTAAACACATATTATCGTCAAGATAAAGCAAATAACAAAAACCATATATGTACCTTTATCTCAGTCCAAACTTTCTCCTTAGCCTCATCCAACTCTCCTCTTTTCCATCTAGGAGTGGTGATCGGAATGTGTCTACGAACAAGCGTACCAATGTAGCTTGTCAACTTTGCAGCATTAGACCCAATTAATTGGTCATTATCATTCCATTCTACATTATATGTTACTCCCCTATCTCTATCACGGATGATTCCCCTCATAATAGTTATACCTCGTGTAATATCTTTTTCTGAAGTATTTTCTTGAGTATTTTCAGGAGCATTTTCAGGAGCATTTGCATCTTTTGAGTTTTCTTGATTACTAGCCATTTGACCTGTAATAATGAAAAAAAAATAAAAATGAAATGGAAAATAAAAATGAAATGACAAATATAAAAATGAAATGACAAATAAAAATGAAATGGCAAATTAAAATGAAATGAAAAATATAAATGAAATGGAAAATAAAAATGAAATGACAAATATAAAAATGAAATGACAAATAAAAATGAAATGGAAAATTAAAATGAAATGACAAATATAAAAATGAAATGACAAATAAAAATGAAGTGACAAATAAAAATGAAATGACAAATTAAATTTTATTGAATGATATAGGCTATAATTATATATACTATTACCCTTTTCACTAAGGTCTCTTTCTTTTCTTGGTAGGAATGTGTTCTACTCGTCTCTTAACAACGCGGACAGTTGGATTGATCCAAATACCCTCATTATGATCGTTTCTAATACATGATTCATTATCATTTTGATCAGTTATGGTTAAAGATTCAATGTCAACACCAATATCACTTTGATCTCCAATGCCTTCATCAATTACTTTGTTAGATAATAGCACTATAGACCATTTCGTACTTGTCGGATCATTGACATAGAACACTTGTTTAGCTTGAGAGGCTAGAATGAAAGGCTCATCTTTGTACCCCACCCTATTAAGATCCACTTGCAAAAAACCTAACTTATCCATTCGTATGCCATTATTATTTTCAACCCACTTGCAACCAAATATAGGAATCTGAAACTTCTCGTAATCAAACATCCAAATGCGCTCGATAACCCCAAAATATGACAGGTTTGCAAATTTTGGGTTTAAGTCCTTCACACTTGATATATGCATTGCTTCAGCGATCAAGGTGACACCACTATTTTGCATAGTACTTTTGTCATCCTGTTCTTTGGTATAAAATGTGTATCCATTAATTGCATATGCGCTATAAGAAAACACAACTAAACTTGGACCGTATGCTAAACATCTCAATCTTTCTGTTACTAAAGCATGATCTGAACGATACTTTGAATAAATATGTTCCTTAAACCATGGTATGAAACTTCGATTATGCTCTCGTACAATCCAATTCTCATTTCTATTCGGATTTAAACCTCGAAGAACACCCTTGTGAATTTCAACATACGGCTCAACTTCAAGCTCATTATGCAGAACATACAAATGCACTTGATCCCGTTCGACCATTGATACTGTCACAACTTTATTTCCAATTAGCTTCTTACCTTCTTTTTTTTCAACAATGTGAGATTTGGGGAGTCCAATTGATTGAACATTTGATAGATATTCAGTACAAAACTCAATCGCTTCTTCAACAATATATCGTTCAGCAATACAACCCTCTGGTCGACTTCGGTTTTTTACATACCCTTTTAATATTTTCATATAACGTTCAGTAGGATACATCCATCTCATATAAGCTGGTCCGCACAGTTGTGTCTCTTTGACAAGATGAACGACAAGATGAACCATTATGTCAAAAAACGAGGGAGGGAAATACATTTCAAGATCACACAAAGTAACAACTATTTCTTTTTGCAATGTTGGTAAGATCTCAGGATCGATCACCTTGCTGCAAATTGACTTGAAGAAAAAACACAGTTTAGTTATTGCGCTTCTTACTTTTTCTAGAAGAATAGAACGTATACCTATCGGTAGAAAATGTTCCATTATAACATGGCAATCATGCGTCTTTAAACTCTTTAAATTGAGGTCTTGCATAGACACAAGTCTTCTAATATCTGATGAGTAGCCTTCTGGAACTTTAACCTCACTTAGGAACTTACACAATATTTTTTTCTCCTTTCTGGATAGAGTGTAAACAGCAGGTGGTAGATATGTTCGTGTTCCTTTTTTCACGGGTCCCAACTCAGTTCTTATTCCCATCTCTACCATGTCATCCCTTGCTTTAAGACCATCCTTAGACTTCCCTTTTATATTGAGTAACGTACCAATAACACTGTCAAATACATTTTTTTCAATATGCATAACATCAAGAAAATGTCTTACGTACAAAGATTTCCAATATGGCAATTCAAAAAAAATCGACCTCTTCTTCCACCCACCTGTAACAACTTTATGTGCAAAAGGCTTGCCAAACTGAATACTCACATCTTTCACCTTTTCAAATAATTGATCACCTGTCAATCCAGGAGGAGCTCTACGTTGTTCGGTATCTCCGTTGAACGCTTTTCTCCATCCACGATATTGATGTTTAGAATTTAAGAATCTACGATGACCGAGAAAGACATTCTTCTGACAAAGTTTCAATCGCATCGTATCAGTTCCATCTTCATAGATAGGACACGCTTTTTCACCTTTAATGATATACCCGGATAGATTTCCGTAGGCTGGAAAATCGTTAATTGTTCCAAACAACATCGCCCTCAAGTTGAAACTTTCTTTCCTATACCCATCATAAACCTCCACACCGTTCTCCCACAAAATCTTCAAATCTTCGATTAAAGGTTCCAAATATACGTCTATGTCATTTCCTGGTTGTTTAGGCCCAGAAATTAACATAGATAACATCATGTACTTACGCTTCATACATAGCCACGGAGGTAGGTTATAAATCATAAGAATTGCAGGCCATGTGCTATGCGAGATACTTTGAATACCGTGTGGGTTCATTCCATCAGTAGACAATGCCAAGCGAAGGTTTCTTGCGTCTTTTCCAAATTCAGGATAATCATTATCAATTTTCATCCACTGTGGTGAATCTGTCGGATGTCGAAACTTTCCATCAACAATTCTTTCATCTGCATGCCAAGTTAAGTGTCTTGAATCGGTTTCACTACGATACATCCGTCTAAATCTCGGAATTATAGGAAAATACCATAAGACTTTTGCCGGAGACAACTTTTTCTTATATCGAGGGGCACCGCATTTAGGACACTCATTTAATGATGCATACTCGTTTCGAAACAAAACGCAATCTTTTGGACATGCATGTATCTTGTCATAGCTCATGCCAATAGAGTACAACATCTTTTTGGCCTCATACGTTCGATTGGGGAGAACATTATCCTCTGGTAGCATATCTTTCATAAGGGCTAATAACTCTGTGAAACTTTTATCCGACCATCCATTGCCCGCCTTTAAGTTGTACAACTTTAATACCGCAGACAATCTTGTGAATTTTGTACAACCATTATACAACGGTTTCTCTGCATCGCTTACCAACCTCTCGAACATTTTGGGACAATCATTAAGATCTTCTTCAAGCGCTTCTGCAATCTCTTCAACTCGATCATAATCGTATGTATCTGTGCCATTGTCGTTTGAAGCATAGGTCCTATTATCCCCTGATTCATCATTCCCGTCACTTTTCTCACCATGCATATTCCAACATGTATAACTTCTATCAATTCCATACCGTATTAGATGCGATGCCAACTGAACCGCGTCAACCCGATTCCCATAACAACAACACAAACAAGGACATGTCATTCGATCGGGGTCTTCGGCGTGCGCAACAGCAAACTTAACGAATTCCGATACCCCGTTCTCGTACTCTTTCGACAATCGATTGGAATACATTCATGTCTTATCCATGGTTTACGGTTTCTGAGTCAATCTGAGCTAAATGATAAATTAGAAAACAAAACCAATACTCAAAACTTGCACTTGCTCTTGCACAACCATATAACAAAACCAATACTCAATACTTTTCACTAAATTCATTTTATTCTATCAACTAATCACATTTTATGATTACATCACTAATCACAATTCTTAACTCTCACAATTTTATATAAGCATGCATTCTGTTACCTTAAAAAGTTGTTTTTGTTTCTTTATCCATCTCATTAACAAGTTAATTAATCACTTTACATTATCTTTAATTAAATATACATATAGATATAGATATATAGATACATAATAATGAATGGTAATGTGAAATGGGGAACCCCGTTTGTTAATGAATCATAATTTCCACCACCATTCACTAACACAACACAACATCATTAGCACAACCCTCTACATGTCCGTTTCTTATATACTAGTACACCCTTATTTCATCAAACTCAAGGGCTACCCTATACCAAACTTCATCTGTTTCTTATATATGGCATGGCCTCATTTTAGTCTAAGATATGTTTTCTGCTACGAAATTTTGTAATAAACAAAAAGGACAAAATATTTTGTATAGATTGAAAAGAAGAAACAATCACCTGACGGTTCTCCTGTGGCAAGCGGTTCTCCGGTGAGATATATGGCTCTTGTTTTCTGACGATTTGACACGTTTGAGTTCTCCGGTGAGATATGTTGCTCTGAATCGGAAGGTCCTGAAGAAGTTAAAGAAACCGATTAATTTCCAAAACACATTAAACAAACATCAAAAGACATGGAGCCTTAATCGGGAATCACAACCTGCCGTCCGACTAGTGTGAGTGAGAAACACTAACTGTGCTTGCTAATCAATGAAACAAGAATTTTGTATGTCACTATGGCTTCCAAGAATATATTCCGTGCCCGATTATTCAATAAACCCTCAATAACTTTTAAAACATAATCACCTAACACTAAACCGTCCATTGCTCCAAAAAAAAGGTAACAAAAAAATCATCAAAGGGTTTTAGGAAACATTCAAAAATCATCAAACAACAACAACAACCAATACACTGTGAATGATGAAGAAAATAATAATCAACGAAAACCAAAACTGATTTCAGAATACATAAATTAAATAATCGGTGCAGTTCGAGAGAGATAGAACCTTGTGAAGAGAGGGACGAGTCGTGCGGCGGCGATGAGAGTTGACGATGGTGACGATTGAACGGAAAGAGGCTACCGTGAGAGGACGAAGAAGGAACGAATTTGGGGGTTGGGTTGGAAGAAAGGAAACACAACAGCCACAGTACGAACACACCTTTAATCAAAAACAATAAAATTTATTATAAAACAACCTACGAAAGCGCTTTTAAAAGCGCTTTCTAATGGTCATGTATAACAGCGCTTTTACATAAAAAAGCGCTTTCGTAGCATATCCTATAGCAGCGCTTTTAAAAGCGCTTTCTAAAGGCCAGATTTAGCAGCGCTTTTGAAAAGCGCTTTCTAAGGCTGACCTTTAGCAGCGCTTTTGAAAAGCGCTTTCTTAAGGTACCCTCTGAAAGACACCATTTAGCAGCGCTTCTCAAAAAGCGCTTTCTAAGGGTGACCTTTAGCAGCGCTTTTGAAAAGCGCTTTCTTAAGGAACCCTTTGAAAGCGCTTTTTTTTAAGCGAATTTTTTTTAATACCTACAGCAGCGCTTTTTCCTAAAAGCGCTTTCGTATGTGTGCTGCTAAAGCTTATTTTTGGCGTAGTGTAGTTATGTGTGTAATCATATTTTGTAAATAAAAAGTCAATTTTGTTGATCATATATCGAATACGTAACGCACCGCATTGAAAAAACAAGGCGAAAATTTGCCTTCCAATTGCACTAAGGCGCCATCTCACTTGGCTTAGAGCAAACCCTTAACACCTAGGCGCCAAGTGAGATGGCGCCTCCCCTTAAAACTTAAGTGTGGACGGCAAATGAGATGACTCCTCCCTTAGGAAATTTTCTGAAACATGGTTATTTGCGAAAAAAATTTTTAACACATAGTTATTCCAAAAAAAATTCCTCATATATATGTAAATGGCACATTAAAGAATTGATTTTAACATAATGAATCTATTCAATATATATTTTCAAAAAAAAAATTTTCTCATTATTTTGATAAATGATAGATGGTATGGTAGATTCCTTTCATTTCGCATGGTGAGATCTTTGGATAGATAATATTGTAAGTTTAATTACTATGTTTGAAGAGTTACATCTATTGACAACATATAATATATATATATATATATATATATATATATATATATATATATATATATATATATATATATATATATATATATATATATATATATATATATATATATATATATATATATTCTTTTTTCTAAAATATTCGTTATTTATATAACTATTTGATGGAATGCTATTAATCTTTGAGATTTAAGATTTAGTGTGATAACTTATTTATTTATCTATCTATTTACAATAAATATCAGTCAATCATTCACTCTAAATGAGTAGATACGATTTGATTTTTTAAATAATGTATTTATAACAAACTCTCATGCTACTCTACCCTAACTTAATGGCTTAACTCTTTCCATAGAGTTTACTACCTTTTCTCCTCGACTGTCTGTCTCCCTTAGTTCTTCAAGTTTCATCAAAATATCAAAATGAATAGTGTTGCAGCTATGCAAACTACAAGATACATTCCACCGCATATGAGAAATCTCAACCTTGTTTCAAAACCTCCTCCTTCTAATAGGATCAGCCACCATAAACAAATTCAAACCACAAAATATCTCCCTCCCCATATGAGATTTCTCAAACCCTACTCAAAACCTTCACCTAGCTCGAACAACCACACTCACCATCAACCGATTCAAACGAAGATCCAATTGCATTTAAAATTGGAAACAAACAAATTTTATGCCGGTTCTTCTATCTTTATGGATCCTCCATCTCCAAGATCCGTTCCACTACCCATTTCTCTCATCAAGAAATTGTAATTCCTAGAGATACAAATTGTGTATTGTAGAACACAACTATCAACTGAAAAATAATGTATATATATTATCAAAAGATTCAAGATATAATACAAATATAATGCAGTCTTCATTGTTGTTACTGTGTTCACAGTTTATGTTTTTGTATCTTTACTTTTTTGAATTATTCTGCTTCTTCTTTTTACATATCATTTCTGAATCTAATATTATTTTATCTTATAAAAAATATATTGATAATATTTTGCGGTTAACAATTTCATATTTGTTTCTTAAAACTTGTTTTAGGTTAAAAATAAATGAACTTTTGATATAAGATTTTACAATGTTTTTTTAAAAGAAATGTCGGATGATAGAATAAACAAAAATTAATATTTTTTAAGATTTTAAAATAACTTTACTAAAACATGGGAGTATTATAATAGTAATTTTGACGTCAAAATTTAGGTTAGTTGAATAATTTCATTTATGAATATTATTTTATCTTTATTAACTAATTTTTTTATTTACTATTTATTTAATTAATTATTATTATTAATAAAAACATTCCACAAACTTTTAATAATTAACTAAGCTCTAGCCATTTATTTATTTTTAAATTATTGTTTATATATTTATTTGTAATCATAAACTAATCACTGATTCTTATTTTTTTTAAACTATTGTGTTAAGTCATTGAAGTAAAATTTGATGCTAAAACTATGTAAATTTTTCAATATCTTTGTATTACTATTAACTAAAAAAATTTATTTACTATTTATTTACATAATTATTATTATTAATAAAAAATTCTTCCACTAACTTTTAATAACTAACCAATCACTAATCCCGTTTATTACTATTATTAATTAAAATTTTATTTTTTTAATTTCTTTTTAAAACCCTAATCCATCTTTTAAGTTACAACTAACTAGACACTCACTTTTAATATTTTGGTGGAAAGATAGGGGTTCACGTTTTTCATTGATATCGAATACGAGAGTTTGTCGTTGTTTTGTTTTGTTTGTAAAATTGCAGGTCATGTTATGGAATCAGCAGAAGAGTTAACAAATTTGAAAATGCTACTGCTAATAAGAATAAAGTAAGACATGAGAAAATATATGTTCCGGTTTGCAAGGATAACATTTCAGAAGCTCAAAATGTGGCAAAAGATATAGTTACTAATGTTGAGATTGCTAAACTTGACAACACTCGTGAGAAAAGGCATGTTGATTCCTTCAAAAAATATTGAAATAGATTGGAATTTGCAAAAGCCTATGGAATTCAAGGGGTTTGACTAATAACCCTACTAAATTGGCTCTTAGAAGATTGATCACTAAGAACAATCCCGATTTTCTTTTTATTTCCAAACCTTGGATGTCTTTTGAAAATTTCCCTTATAATTGGTTTTCTAATCTTGGTTTAAAGCTTATTTTTGTTAATGATAGGCCTAATAGCATTGCTAATATTTGGTGTTTCTGCAAGTGTTCTTTTGATCATGTTATTGTCTCTATAGGTGAACAATATATAGCTTTCACTTCTATTTTTTAGAATAAATGTTTCGGAATGATTTCCATCTATGCTTCAAGTAGCTATATTAGAAGGAGATTTCTCTGGCATGATTTATCCGATATCATCTCGAACCACAAATTCCATTGGAGCATCTTAGGTGAATTTAATGTGGACATTAGTTCCCATGAGTACAACGGAGCCACCTCTCCTGCTAGAATTCCTATTCAAGATTTTCAAGACTGGTCCAATCAAAATGATTTGTTTCACTTGTCCACTATTGGTGCTTTTTACACTTGGTGTAATGGGAGAATTGGTAATGTAAGCACTCTCGAGGGACTGGTGGGAACTAACATTTCAAGAATTTATTCTCTTTTCCGGTGGGTACTAACATTGATTTGGATCTCATCAAGGATAGTATTCCCAATCTCATAAGTCAGGAAGTTAATCTAATGCTCACAAAGATTCCTTCTGACCTTGAACCAAAGAAGCGGTTTTCAATATGAAAAGATGGTGCTCCTAGACCCGATGGTTTCAGAGCTTTCTTCTGTCAACATTACTGGGATATTATTCTTCATCGTGCCATTGAGGCGGTTAAACAATTCTTTATCTCTTCTTGGAATATGCCTGATTATAATTCTAATACATTGATTCTCCTTCCTAAAGTTTCTAATACGAGCTCTATTGAGATTTTAAGAATTATTGCTTTAGCTAAATTGAAGTTTAAAATTATTTCTAAGGTTATTGCAGATATGTTTTCCCCCATAATGCCAACAATCATTTCCAAAAAGCAAAAATGTTTCATTCAAGAGAGATATATCAAAGATTGTATTGGGCTTACTTCTGAAGTTGTCAACTTGATGCAGAAGAAATCTTTTAGTGGTAATCTCTAGATACGCTATTTCTTCCCGTCATATTGTGAATCCTAAAAAATTCCACATATTTTCTGGTTCTGTTACTGAGACTAGGCTCCATAACATTGCTAATCATTTGGGGTTTAAGATTAGGCGTCTTCCATTTTCTTACTTGGGTGTCCCTACTTTAATGGTAAACTTAAAGTTAGGTATCTTCGACCTATTCTTGACAAAGTTAAAGATTCCTCTTGTCTAATACTTTAAGTATTCTGGATATTTGTGACAAGAATTGCATCCCTTATACCAAAATCATTATTCATGCTTCCATTATTCACATTGTTGATGACATTTAGACGGCCCATAATCATGTCAGATTCAGAAATGACTTTAAGTATTGGAAGAATACCCTCAATCAAATTCTTATCGAGGTTGCCTTCATAGGAAATATTACTTCCAAAATAGTTATCTCTTCCATTCATGAGTTCACTATTATTAACGCCTTCAATGTCAAGTTGCATCCGCCCAAGGCTCAGAAAATCACTGAAGTTATTTGGAAGCATCTTACGGATGGTTGGTTGAAATGTAACACAAATGGCTCCTTCTTTGCGGATATGGCTTCGTGTGGTGGTTTTTTCATAAACTCTTTGGGTGATTTTGTTTTCGGCTTCGCAAAAAAGATTGATTGTACTTCCTCCATTCATGCTGAGATTTTTAGGGTTATTAAAGGTGTTGATTTTTCCTATCATTTCAACTAGAATAGTCTTTGTCTAGAAACAATCTCTTCTTTTATGCTATTGGCTGCTCATGAACCTAAGCTTATCCCTTGGAATATTAGGACCATTTGACTTAAATATTGTACAAATAAAAAACACTTCTATTAGTCTGTTAGTCTATTTTATATATATATATATATATATATATATATATATATATATATATATATATATATATATATATATATATATATATATATATATATATATATATATATATATATATATATATATATATATATATATTTCTCCTCATAAGAGAAATCTCAACCTCTTTTCAAAACCTCCTCATTCTAATAGGATCAACCACCTTAAACAGATTCAAACCACAAAATATATCCCTCTCCATATGAGATTTCTCAAACCATACTTAAAACCTTCACCTAGCTCGAACAACCACAACCACCATTAACCTATTCAAACTAAGGCTCAATTACATTTAAAATTGGAAACAAATAAATTTTATGTCGGCTCTCCCATCTTTATGAATTCTTCATCTTCAAGATTCGTTCCATTACTGGTTTACCTCATCAAGAAGATCGTAATTCCACTATGCCAAAGAAGGGATTAGACATTGCTTTTTTCAGGCTTAGACAACGCTTAAAAGCACTTCCTATTCCAGTGCTGCTATAAGTAAAGCCAACACTTTGGTTAAATGAGAAAGTGTTGTCTAAAGAACCCTTTTAGGCAACGCTTTACTTTAGACATCCGTTTTAGTTATCTTTTAGGCATCACTTTAGACAGCGCTTTGTCTGTAAAAGCGCTTTCTAAAGTCCCCCTTTAGGCAGCACTTTCACTTTAGACAACGCTTTTGGTTATCTTTTAGGCAACACTTTAGACAACACTTTAAAAGACCCCATTTAGGAAGCGCTTTCACTTTAGACAGCGCTTTTGGCAACACTTTAGACAACTTTTTTCCTTAAAAGCGCTGTTTATTCCCTACTTTAAGCAGCACTTTTTATTTGAAGCGCTGTCTAATGTCCACAAAATTTTTTATATATAAAACTTAAAAAAAGCGCTGCCTGATTTATACAATAAATATTTTGACCAGATTTTCACCATATTTTGTACCAGGTTTTTACCATATTTTGCACCAGGTTTTCACCATATTTTGCACCAGGTTTTCACCATATTTTGCACCAGATTTGGTAGCTTCAATCCAATATATATATATATATATATATATATATATATATATATTGATGATGATGATATATACAACAACAACTTGAATATTGATGATACAAGTTGAAAATTCTAAAAATTCTAAATTGATGTTTAATCTACATATTACTATCTTCGAGAATTTCTAAAAAACAACAACAAAGAACTTGTTAGCTCTATCTTCTACATCTGCATCTATACCCTGAAATAAAACCAAAAGATCGAAATTCATACCATGATAAAACAAAACTTTATTCCAATTTATACTTAAAACTCAAAAGTTGTACTCAAAATTCTCATCAATGAAAGAAAGATAATATACCTTATAAAATTCTCAACTCCATAATGAATTGACACCATTCCTCCATAAGTTCATCCAATTGATCTTTTGAGTAATGAGCACAATTGAATTCGTCAAAGTACTACATAGTAAAATAACATAGTATGTGATTTAGTTAAAACACTATGACATTTTATGAGAAATATTAAAATAATTCCTAAGTTAGAAATTCATACCGTGGATGGAATCTCTATTCGGTCCAAAAGAAGTGTTTCTTTCATAAACCTCAACATGAAATAACTGCAATCTATACCATTACGTTGACGAGGACACTACACATGGAAAGAAAATACAGATATATATCAGGATATACCCCTTAACTTGTTTTATCAAGTATCATCACTAATATAATAAAAATTTTGAAAATATATCTGCACTCTGATCCACGTAATTTTGTTGGCTCTACTATTTGGTACTTGAATACCTCTTTGTGATCGAAAAGCTTGTAGAATCACTACGCCAAAATAAAGCTTACGCAACGTAGTTTAGACAGCGCTTGTAAATCAAAGCGCTGCTATATGTCACGATATAATTTTAAATTTTAAATTATATATATTAGACAGCGCTTTTGAAAAAAGCGCTGCCTAAGCCTCACTTTAGGCAGCGCTTTATGGAAGCGCTGCTAAATATCATGATAAAATTTTAAATTTTAAATTTTAAATCATAAATATTAGACAGCGCTTGGAAATAAAGCGCTGCCTAAAGTTAAAAAAAAAGCGCTGCCTAATCCTCACTTTAGTCAGCGCTTTATAAAAAGCGCTGCCTAAAGTCAATTAAAATTGAAATAAAAAAATAAAGTCTATAAGCGCTGCTATAGGTCCAACAGTATGAAGCGTTGTTATAGGCCTAAAGCGCTACTAAAGGCTTATTATAGAAAGCGCTGCTATAGCCTAATAAGAAATTTGAGATAAAGCATTGCAAAAAGGCCTACTTTAGAAAGCGCTTTTAAGAAGCGCTGCTTAAGGCCATAAGCGCTGCTATATGGCATACATCAGAAAGTGCTTTTATTTAGAAAGCGCTGCTAAAGGTAATACATCAGGCAGCGTTTTATAAAAAGCGCTGCCTAAGGTCTTATTTCTAAATTTAAATAACTAAAACCCTAAAACACAGTATTCGTTCTCATAACAGGAAGAACCTCCAACGTTGAACGACGCTCTACAACTGATTTTGAACAACTTTTTCCAGCGATTCTCCAACTATTATCCAACAATGATTCTCCAACGATGCTCTATTTTGTTTACAATTTTCTTTTCTCCGCGATTCTCCAACGACGATTTTATTTTCTTTTCTCCGCAAATCTGTTTTGATTTGCTCAATTTTATAAGTTCTTCAATGCCCATTCGGTTTTCTTCTCTGCGATTATGCTTTTATATGCTTCATATTTTTCATTTTCAATCCCTATAAAAAGTTTGTTAAGGTTTGTGTTCATATTCATATAACTTAGAAAAACTGCTTTTATTCTCTTTTGATGATCATATTATACATGTTGGAATTAGTGTAAGAGAAAACATGAACAAATTTCAAAAAAACTAAAATATGAACATCAACAAACAAACTTCATGAAGGACAAGAAGTGAAAATGGTAAGCATATAAGAATTTTCTTCAACTATTATTATCCTTTATCTTGTATGAACTTGTTTAATTATTTCATCTTGTTTATGAAGGTGTGAAAAACACAAGAAGCGTGGGGGGGGGGGGGGGGGGGTTGAATTGTAAAACTTAAATCAAAAGGCTTAACAACACAATATTTGTATCCTGGTTCGTTTGATCTCAAACTACTCCAGTCCACCCGTCAAGGTGATTTCTCCTCTCTCCAACGAGGTCTTAATCCACTATTCTCAAAGGATTACAATAGTTACTTTAACAACTGTTAAAGTCTTCTTGAGTACAACCGCAATCCGGTTAATCTCAAGGAACTTTTTTTACAAATGAATTAAACAAATGTGTGTTGTTGTTTTATTACAAAACTGTATATCACAACTGTGATAATTACACAAAATAAGCTTGGAATAAAATGAATTTGCTAAAGCTTTGAATATGCGTGGTTTGGATAGCTTGGCAAATTTTGAGTGCGTACGTACGTGCTTCTTTTCACAAGCAGACCTGTTTATATAGGCAAGCAAGGATACATTGTCCATAAAGAAGGTTTAATGATAATAATGCACTTTCCTTTTGTAGAAGATCTTTGTCTGAAGAAAGCCGTTAGCATTTAATTCTGTCTTGAATAACCAGTAACGCTTCAGAGTCTTCTTTGTTGTATCTGCTGATAACGCTTCAAAGTGTTGATGACTTGGTAAAGATGTCTTTGATCAGAGTCAGAGTGAATTTTTTTAGGCGCAGATTCTGGTCATCAAGCTTCAGCGTATAATCTGGTAGCTTCAGCGTATAGCACATATTTTTGATCTTCTGATGTTGATTCTATTCTGATGCTAATTCCATCAAAACTTCTGCATATACAAAACATAATTTTAAGGAGCATAATTTTTCTTTGTATATAACTTTGAAATAATTTATTCTTTGTATTTTGTTATCATCAAAACTCTAATCAAGGGTTGTAGAATCAAACTATGTTATAACAATCTCCCCCTTTTTGATGATGACAAAAACCAGATTTTTCAATAAAGAATAAAGAATAAAAAGTATAGATTTAAGAAGAAAAACTCCCCCTGAGTTGATTACTTCTCTTTAATTCCATGAGTCTTTGAGCATCAGAATCTTATTGTATCTTTCATCAGAGTTTTGTACCTGTTCAAGCTTTTCAGAAGAGAGAAATTAAGTAGATCAGAATGTTTGAGACTTATGTCTCAGTAATCCGTTATTGAAAATATCTTATTCTTTCTCCCCCTTTTTGTCAGTTATCAAAAAGAACATATAATCAGAGCCAAAAGGAGTTTATATTAAAATCAAAATCAACGATAAGTTCAGAATAACAGCAATGTAGAGAATATTACAGATAAACAAATTTTAAAACAGAGGAAAATCTAAGAGGGAGGAGGAAGACGCATGAACAGAGCTTCCAACAAGCTCTTGATCTAGATGTTGGTTTCCTCTTGCTTGGTTAACATGCTCTTGATTTCTGAAATTTTGTCATCCTGTTTATCCATCCTTTCCTACATCAAAATATCAGATATCTTCAGATCTTCCAGAGTCTGCCTTTCATAGGAGGAAGCTTGAGAATCTTCAGTAACTGGATGCTTCTCAGAGCGTTCTGCAATGTCATCTTTTTGACCCAGTTCTTCTGCAGGAATCATCTGCTCTGGAGTATCAGTCAGAATGAGATCTTCTGACTCTGGTTGAACTTTGTCTGCTAGACGATGTTCTGACCAGGGAGCATTGTCCAGAGGGAGAACTTCTTCCTTTAGCAGCTGGCTCAGAACTTGGTCTTCAATTACCTTTAGCAGATTACTGAAGTTCTGTTGAACTTGTCCGTAGCTCTGTTCTTGCATCTTATGAGTTTTAGAACATAACCATTTTCTGAAACTTGTCCAAAGATAATCTGATGCAGCAGGATCAATCAGCTCAAGATTGGCTTGCTTCAGGGAAGTTATCCACTTCTGAATTTCTGTTTCAAATATCAATAAACTGGTACCAACATCTGGTGTAGGTTCAGATGGTTTTGGTTTTGGAATGGCTGTTTTGTGGGTTATGCAGCAAGGCATTCAAAAATAGTTAAATCAATGACAGTTTTGGAATTGTCATTTGGATTGATCTTTGGTGAGGGAGTGGGAGAGTCTGGAATGATTATTGGACTAGTTGGGGAGTTTGGTGGAGTTGATTCTAGTGAAGAGGGAATTTGGGGAATATCCAGAATGGTAAGGGGTATACGGATGGCCAGAAGTTCAGTGATTTCAGGAATGGGAATGGGATCAGAATCAACAGTTTGGTTGGATTGACGGTGATAAGGTTCTGGTTCACAGGATTCAGAAGGTTGGACCCCAGAAGGTTGTACTTATGGTTGTAATAGTTCAGGTTGTGGAGAAGGTGGATGAATTTCTGATTTAGGAGATGGAGGTGGTGTTATTTCTGGTTGTGGGGAGAGGGGAATTTCTGGTTGTGGTGCTTCTGAGGTGGTTTCAGAGTTTGGATTTTCTGGTATAGGAGCAGAAATATGCTGGTCAAAGGTTTCAATATCTAATAGAACTTTTGCAAGTTCTTGTTGAGTTTCTTCAATATTTGGATTGATAGGTAGGGAGTGGGATCTTCTAAGAGTTAAAGTTTATGAGGGGTCAAAATCAATGTCAAAATCATCAAATTTTTGTGGGGTAGGAATTTCTGATTGAATAGGTACAGATGTTGATACAGATATTGAATCTAAAACAATTACAGAATAAGGATTACCTCTCTTTTTAGCTGATTTGGGAGTCCGCTGGGATGATCCTTCTCCTGCAGCCTTCCTTTTCTTGTTCTTCTTCAACACAACTTCTGGAGCCTTCTGCTGCAGATCCTGAATGTTTAAATCTGGTGCTATACCATCTGCCTTGCATGCATCCAGATATCTGACTATAATCTCAGGCTTAGAATCAATTTCTAAGAACATGGGAAAGTCATCCAGAGGGATTCTTCTGCTGGAGATTGTTGCAAAAGAAGTGACAATGGGTTCCTTCTTAATGTTATAAATAATCTTCATCTTCTTCAGAATCTTCGCATTCAAAGACTTTCCAACAGTTGCCTCTAATGTGCTGATTTCCTGTGCTTCTGTTAGATGATCTATCAGCTTATTCTCTGTCAGAGTATCTGATATGAGCCTTCCAAGGGGTATCCAGTACCTTTTTGTGCGCTCCTCTTCTCTGGTCTCCTTAACACTAGTCCTCAGATGATTGAACAGCAAATGATCCAGATTCACCTTAATCTTCTGGGAGATGAAGTAGATCAGAAACTGCTGATCAATGTTGATGTAGTCAGGAGAGCTGGTTGACTTCCTGTGGTTTATGCATCCCAGAATAATCTTAGCCCATATTCTGTGATGGTCTTTCAGATCCCTTATCTTGCTGGAGAGAAGACCCAGAGTGAATATTTCTCTAGCAATTAAGGCGACATCAGCACATCTTTCAGCCATGTCTATGCATCTTACGCCACCACCACTGTAACCTATCAATCTTGCAATAAGGTCTTCAGTTATGACTATCTTCTTCCCCATTATGTAAGAAGTAACTTGATGATTGGAAGATGAAGCATGAATCCAAAATTCCTTCACAAGGATTGGGAACGTTGGACCTTCCAGACGGTCAAAATACCTGTTCCATCCTTGAGCCTTTACTTCTTCAGAAAGATTGAACCCGTTTTCTTGAAGACTGTTAAAGTCCACAATCAATTCTGAGAGTACTTCTAGGTTTTTAATGGGCATGAGGAGAGTTCTGAATGGTTCTTCATATTATTCTGTGGATTCTGCTCTCTGAGTACTGGAAGTTGGGTTGCTTGAGGAAGCCATGTTCACACAAAAATTTGAGAAGAAAATGAAAGGGTTTTGAAAAAGATGCAAACTGAAAACAATTAGATTGTAGAGAAAGTGAAAGTGAAAGAGTGTAAAGAATGAGAAATGTGTTTAAATAGATTTTGAAAACGTAAACGGCAAGAGAGAGAAATAAATTGTAATGATTATAAGCATTAATGACAACTGATTTAGGGTGATTCAGAAAGATATTGGAACGGTTACCCATGACATGTGTCTCAATGCATCCAATCGGCGCTTTTTCCCTTTCAGAAAAGTGAACGCGTGTTCAGCCTCAGAAGGTAGCTGATGAATGGATGACAACTGTTTGCTTACATGAACAACACACTTCTATCCTTGAAATGAAGCGCTCCGATCTTCATGGATAGATTCTGATACAATCTGGACTTCTAAAAATCTGAAGGCAGGTTGATCAGCAGTTCACAGAAAGTAACCAAAATTCTGAAGGTTAAGATATATAAATAAAACAGTTTTATTCTAGGCAAGGCTTCATGCTGAGATGTTTCAGAACGAAGTTAAACCTATCTTCAGAAAGAGGTTTTGTAAATACATCAGCCCATTGATGGTCTGTGTCAATGAATTTTAAATTGAGAATCCCTTTCTGAACATAGTCCCTAATAAAATGATGTTTTATTTCTATATGCTTAGCCCTAGAATGCAAAATAGGATTTTTACTGAGACAAATAGCAGAAGTGTTGTCATAGAGGATAGGGATATTACTCTCAAATATATTGAAGTCCTCAAGTTGACTTTTCATCCAGAGCATTTGCGTGCTACATCCAGCTGCTGCTATGTATTCAGCTTCTGCTGTTGATAGAGCTATTGTGGACTGTCTTTTGCTGGACCATGAGATCAGATTTTCTCCCAGAAACTGGCAGCTTCCAGAAGTGCTTTTATGTTCAACTATGTCTCCAGCAAAATCAGCATCACCGTATCCTACTAAGCTGTAATCACTTGATTTTCTATAAAACAAACCCATATTAGCAGTACCTTTCAGATACTTGAAAATTCGCTTAACTGCTGTTAAGTGAGATTCTCTAGGATCTGATTGGAATATAGCACAAATGCAAACACTGAATAGAATGTCAGGCCTTGAAGCCGTCAGATAGAGAAGAGAACCAATCATACCTCTGTAGACCTTCTGTTCTACCTTTTTACCTACCTTATATTTTTCCAGAATGCATGTGGGATGCATTGGAATCCTTGAGGGCTTACATTCTGAGAGATCAAATTTCTTCAGAAGTTCTCTGACATATTTGCTCTGATGAATGTAAGTTCCTTCTGGAGTTTTATTAATCTGAATGCCCAGAAATAATTTTAGTTCCCCCATTAGGCTCATCTCAAATTCTGCCTGCATACATTTAGCAAACTCTCTTCCCAGAGAGGGTTTAGTGGATCCAAATATAATGTCATCAACATAAATCTGACATACTAAAATGTCATTCTTAATTGTCTTACAGAACAAGGTTGTGTCCACTTTCCCTATGGTGAATTCCTTTTCTAACAGGAAGTTACTTAGTGTTTCATACCAAGCTCTGGGAGCTTGTTTCGGACCATAGAGTGACTTCTTTAGTTTGAAAACACATTCTGGATTTTTGGAACTTTCAAAACCAGGGGGTTGGTGCACATAAACCTCTTCTTCTATATAGCCATTTAAGAATGCACTCTTGACATCCATCTGATACAGAGTGATGCCTTTATTAACATCAAATGAAATTAAAAGTCTGATAGATTCTAACCTGGCGACTGGAGCAAAGGTTTCTGTATAGTCTATCCCCTCTTGCTGACTATAACCTTGTGCTACCAGCCGTGCTTTATTTCTGATGACTTCACCTTGTTTGTTCAGTTTGTTTCTGAACACCCATTTTGTACCTAGGACGTTGAATCCTTTTGGTATGGGAACCAGATCCCATACGTCATTTCTTGTGAATTGATTTAGCTCCTCTTGCATTGCCAGAATCCAGTCATTGTCCAGAAGTACTTCATCAATTGTTGTTGGTTCAATAAGAGAAACCAGTCCCATGAGGGATTCTTTAGAGTTTCTGAAGGTAGATCTTGTTCTGATTGGATCTTCCTTCCTTCCTAAGATTGTTTCTTCTGGGTGATCAGTTCTGCTGCTGGATGGTCTTTTTTGGAGTTGATCAACAGAAGGTGCTGGGTTGCTTACAGTGACTCTTTATGATGTTGAGGGAGTGTCTCTGTTGAGAGCCTCTGAGTTGTCTTCAGTACCTGTGAGTTCAACTTCCATACCTGCAAGGAATTCATTCTGCTTTGACTTTTGAGAGTCAAGCTTATCATTAAACCGAACACTGATTGACTCTTCAACAATCTGTGTTTCTGTATTGTATACTTTGTACCCTCTTGAGCATTCAAAGTATCCTAGCATAATACACTTTTGTGCTTTAGAGTCAAACTTGTTCAAATAATTTTTTGTATTCAAAATAAAACATGTACATCCAAATGGGTGAAAATAAGAAATATTGGGCTTTCTGTTCTTCCATAATTCATATGGAGTCTTTTCCAGAATAGGTCTTATGGAGATTCTATTCTGAATGTAACACGCTGTGTTTATTGCTTTTGCCCAAAAGATCTTAGCAACGTTACAACTCCATTTTGCTGGGGAGTTCTAGGACAAGAGAAATCACGCAGAATGCCTTTTTCATTAAAGAATAATTCAAAATCTTTATTTTCAAATTCTCCACCATGATCACTTCTGACTTTGACGATTCTAAGATCCTTTTCATTCTGAACTTGGTTGCAGAAGGTAACAAACACAGAGTGTGACTCGTCCTTGTGCCTTAAGAACTTTACCCATGTCCATCTGCTATAGTCATCTACGATTACTAACCCATACGTTTTGCCACTGACTGAAGCAGTTTTTACTGGTCCAAATAAGTCAATGTGCAGAAGTTCTAATGGCTTAGAGGTGGAAACAACGTTTTTGGATTTGAAAGCAGGTTTTGCAAACTTGCCTTTCTGACATGCTTCACACAGATCATCTGAATTGAACTTCAAGTTAGGAAGTCCTCTGACCAGATTGAGTTTGGTAATCTGAGATATTCTTCTCATACTAACATGTCCCAATCTTCTGTGCCAGATCCATTGCTCGTTGTTAATAGAAAGAAGACATTTTACATTCTGACTTTTCAGTTCAAAAAGTTTGATTTTATAAATGTTGTTTTTCCTCTTTCCATTAAATAGGATAGTCCCATCTTTCTTACTAACAGCTTTGCATGAATTTTGATTGAAGATTATATCATAATCGTTATCACTTAATTGACTTATGGATAACAGATTATGCATTAATCCATCAACTAATAAAACATTATTAATAGAGGGAAGATTTCCATTACCTACTGTTCCAGAGCCAATAATCTTTCCCCTCTGATTGCCTCCAAAGCCTACGTGGCCTCCAGACTTAAGTTCCAGGCTTTGGAACATATGCCTTCTTCCCGTCATGTGTCGTGAGCAGCCAGAGTCCAGGTACCATGACTGGTGTCTTTGCTTTGCTGCTAAAGATATCTGCCACATGTATTATTTTATCCTTAGGTACCCATATTTTCTTGGGTCCTGATTTGTTAGTTTTATCAAAGCTCTGGTTGAATTTTGGTTTGACAGAGTAATCACTACTTGTATATTTTATGTCATGTGTGTGCCCATATGTAAAGTGTGAGTCAAGTGGAGTATGTTTTATAACTAAATCCATGGCATTTTTTGGTGTAGGAACCTTACCTTGATATCCTATCCCTTTTCTGCCATTTCTGCTAACCCCATAGATCATTGAAGCCATTTTGCTCCTGTCTATGTTTTTATCCATAAACTTCTGAAAGTTGTGATCATACTCTTTGATGATCTCATCAGCATTGTTGGGAGTTTCAGGGATTGTTTCCTTCTGAGAGTTTTGCAATTGGTTTTGTAGTTTTGAAATTTTATCTTTTAACTCAGAATTCTCCAATTTGAGACTCTCAGTTTTATCAAAGTCAGAAGCAAGATTCCTTTTCAGGTTCCTGAATTTGACTCTGATCTGCTGATACCTTTCCAAAATTTCATTAAGGCTTTCAGCTAGTTCAACCTTAGTAAAGTTGATAGTAAAGTCAGGGAATACCTCTTTTGTATCTGATTCTGAGTCTGAACCAAACGCTTCACTGTCTTCAGAGACGTTTGCCATGAGAGCTATGTTTGCTCTTTCATCATCTGATTCTGAGTCAGCTTCAGATGTATCAGAATCATCCCATGTAGCCACGAGACTTTTCTTCTTTTCCTTTCCAAACATCCTTTTGGGCTTCTCCTTTTGAAGCTTTGGGCAATCACTTTTGTAGTGTCCTTGCTTGTTACACTCATAGCAGATGATGTCTTTGTTGTTTGGCTTTCTGTATCCTGAAGAGCCTTCAGATCTTTTGTGTCCAGAGGAGGATTCTGACCTTCTGTATCGGGAGGAAGATTCATTCTGATTTTCTGATCTTCTGGGATTCCTGAACTTCCTTTGCCTCTGCTCCCACAGTTGGTTCACCCTTCTGGAAAGAAGAGACAATTCATCATCTTCTGATGAGGATCCATCAGAGGTTTCTTCCACAGCCTGCAAAACTTTGGAGTCAGATTTTCTATTAGATTTTAAAGCTAATGGCTTACCTTGCTTTTGAGGTTCATCTACTTCTAGCTCTATCTCGTGACTTCTGAGGGAGCTGACAAGTTCCTCCAGAGAGATTTTGTTGAGATCCTTGGCTAGCTTAAACGCTGTGACCATTGGCCTCCACTGTTTTGGCAACCTTCTGATAATCTTCTTGACGTGATCAGCAGTGGAATATCCTTTGTCAAGAACTTTTAGACCAGCAACAAGAATTTGGAATCTTGAAAACATAGCTTCTATTGATTCGCTATCTTCCATCTTGAATGCCTCATACTTCTGAATGAGCGCAAGGGCTTTTGTTTCTTTGACTTGAATGTTTCCTTCATGCGTCATTCTCAGAGAATCAAACATATTCTTGGCAGTTTCTCTGTTTGATATTTTCTCATATTCTGAATATGAGATGGCGCTGAGAAGTATTGTTCTGGCCTTGTGATGATTTCTGAACTCACACTTTTGTTGATCAAACATCATTTTCATGTCAATCTTTTGACCACGTCCATCCACTGGGTGCGTGTATCCATCCGTCACCATGTCCCACAGATCAGCATCATGGGCCAGAAAGAAACTCTCAATTCTGTCTTTGCAGTAGTCAAAGATCTCTCCATCAAAGACTGGAGGTTTGTCACTGAATCTTTCCCTTTCTTCATTGTTGTCATTGCAGATGTTTTGACTTGGTCCTGCCATTGTGTTTTTCTGACATTGGATCTTGTACTGACACGGTTAAGTGTTAAAGCTCAGAACCAGGTGCTCTGATGCCAATTGGAGGTGTGAAAAACACAAGAAGGGGGGGGGGGGGTTGAATTGTAAAACTTAAATCAAAAGGCTTAACAACACAGTATTTTTATCCTGGTTCGTTTGATCTCAAACTACTCTAGTCCACCCGTCAAGGTGATTTCGCCTCTCTCCAACGAGGTCTTAATCCACTATTCTCAAAGGATTACAATAGCTACTTTAACAACTGTTAAAGTCTTCTTGAGTACAACCACAATCTGGTTAATCTCAAGGAACTTCTTTTACAAATGAATTGAACAAATGTGTGTTGTTGTTTTCTTACAAAACTGTATATCACAACTGTGATAATTACACAAAATAAGCTTGGAATAAAATGAATTTGCTAAAGCTTTGAATATGCGTGGTTTGGATAGCTTAGAAAATTTTGAGTGCGTACGTACGTGCTTCTTTTCACAAGCAGACCTGTTTATATAGGCAAGCAAAGATACGTTGTCCATAAAGCAGGTTTAATGATAATAATGCACTTTCCTTTTGTAGAAGATCTTTGTCTGAAGAAAGCCGTTAACATTTAATTTTGTCTTGAATAACCAGTAACGCTTCAAAGTCTTTGTTGTATCTGCTGATAACACTTCAGAGTGTTGATGACTTGGTAAAGATGTCTTTGATTAGAGTCAGAGTGAATTTGTTTAGGCGCAGATTCTGGTCATCAAGCTTCAGCGTATAATCTGGTAGCTTCAGCGTATAGCACATATTTTTGATCTTCTGATGTTGATTCTATTCTGATGCTAATTCCATCAGAACTTCTGCATATACAAAACATAATTTTAAAGAGCATAATTTTTCTTTGTATATAACTTTGAAATAATTTATTCTTTGTATTTTGTTATCATCAAAACTCTAATAAAGGGTTGTAGAATCAAACTATGTTCTAACAGTTTATGCAAAATGTATATAAGTATAATAATGTGAAATTCATGCAGCAAGAAAGAAAGTTTGTTTTTCTAAGATATGAAGTTGAATATTTCTTTTCTCTATTTTGGTTGTAATGTTAAATCTCATTAATTCTTTATTCGAGTACATATTGTTTGAATGATTTGGTATGGTTATATCATTTTCTTATATATATATATATATATATATATATATATATATATATATATATATATATATATATATATATATATATATATATATATATATATATATATATATATATATATATATATATATATATATATATATATATACAAGTAGATAAATAGTACTTAAGATTGTGACATCTCATGTTTTATCACTATATGATCGAATCTTAGATATATACATGTATTGTTATAGTGAAAACGTATACATGTTTTATCTCTTTACAGTTTAATATTTGTTTGTCTTAGTTGTTATGGACAAGAATGATGAGTGAGGACTTCATAGTATAATTTTCTAGTCCCACACTGCTAGTGAGAGAAATTAGATGACTTTGAAGTTATATATAAAAGGAAGTTTATTCTGTGCTAAAGTTCTTCAACGCGATTTTGTTTTTCTTTTGTTATTAGGCCAGAGATAAAGTTGTGAGTTGTGATATTCAACAACTTGGCTTTCTAAAAGATCAGCATCTCAGGTAAGGAGTTTACAAAGTTGCTGCTCGATTTTATAGCCACTTTCACAATCTTACGCTGTGTGGTTCTAGAAGTTGTTGACTTCTCTACAGGTAACTAGTTGTTCTTTTGTTATGGTACGTGATTAATTATAATGTTTTTGTTTATGCTATTTAGTAGTAAAACCATGGATAAAAAATGGATGTCTTCCAATCGATTGTCAAAAGAGTACGAGAATGGGGTATTAGAATTCGTTAAGTTTGTTGTTGAACATGCTGAAAACCCTAGTCGAATGAAATGTCCTTGCTTGGGTTATTGTTATTGGGGTCGGGTTGACGCAGTTGGATTGGAATCGCATTTACTGAGGAATGGAATTGATCAAAGTTATACATGTTGGATATTTCATGGTGAGAAAAGTATCGAGAATGTTGAACCGGGGGATAGTACGACATATGCTTCAGACAACAATGGCAGAGATACATAGGATTGTGATTGTGTCGAAGAGATTGCAGAAGCACTTGAAGAAGATCTTCATGATTGTCCCAAAATGTTTGAGAGTTTGGTAAGCGATGTAGAGAAACCATTGTATAAAGGTTGCACTAAATTCACAAGATTGTCCGCAGTATTAAAGTTGTACAACTTAAAGACGGGCAACCGATGGTTGGATAAAAGTTTCAGAGTTATTAGTCCGTATGAAAGATATACTTCCAGAGGATAATGTTCTTCCTGATCGAACATATGCGGCCAAAAAAATGTTGTGTTTTATTGGCATGAGCTATGATAATATACATGCTTGTCCAAATGATTGCATTTTGTTTTGAAACGAATATGCATCGTTAAATGAATGTCCTAAATGCGGTTTATCTCGATATAAGAAAAAATTGTCTTCGGCAAAAGTCTTATGATATTTTCCTATAATTCAGAGATTTAGACGCATGTTTCATAGTGAAATCTATGCAAGACGCTTGACTTGGCATGCATATGAAAGAATTATTGATGGAAAGTTTCGACATCCGGCTGATTCACCACAGTGGTTGAAAATTGATAATGATTATCTGGATTTTGGAGGAGAAGCAAGAAACCTTCGCTTGGCATTATCTACAGATGGAATGAACCCGCATGGTCTTCAAAGTATCTCACATTCCACATGGTCTGTAATTATGATGATTTATAACCTACCTCCATGGCTATGTATGAAGCGCAAGTACATGATGTTATCTATGTTAATTTCTGGACCTAAACAACCAGGGAATGACATAGACGTATACTTGACACCGTTAATTGAAGATTTAAAGATTTTGTGGGAGAACGGTGTGGAGGTTTATGATGGATATAGGAAAGAAAGTTTCAATTTGAGAGTGATGTTGTTTGGCACAATTAATGGTTTTCCGACATACGGAAATCTGTCAGGGTATTGCATTAAAGGTAAAAAAGTATGTCCTATTTGTGAAGAACACACAAATTGGAAGCGATTGGAATTTTGTCAAAAGAATGTATTTCTCGGTCATCGTAGATTCTTAAATTCTAATCATCACTACCGTGGATGGAGAAAGGCATTCAATGGAAATCCAGAATATGATAGAGCACCACCTATGTTGACAGGTGACTAAGTTTTTGAGAAGGTGAAAGATATGAGTACTCAGTTTGGAAATCCTTTTGCAAATATGCTTGTCAAAGGTGGGTGGAAGAAGAGGTCAATTTTTTTTGAATTTTCATATTGGAAGTCGTCGTATGTAAGACATTTTCTTGATGTTATGCATATTGAAAAAAATGTATTTGAAAGTGTTATTGGTACGTTACTCAATATACAAGGAAAGTCTAAGGATGGTCTTAAAGCAAGAAAGGACTTGATAGAGATATGAATAAGAACTGGATTAGGACCCATGAAGAAAGGAACACGAACATATCTGCCGCCTGCTGGTTATACTTTATCTAGAAAGGAGAAAAAAATATTGTGTAAGTTTCCAAGTGAAGTTAAAGTTCCATAAGGTTACTCTTCATATATTAGAAGACTTGTGTCTATGAAAGACCTCAATTTAAAGAGTTTAAAGACACATGATTGCCATGTTATAATGGAGCATTTTCTACCAATAGGTATACGTTCTATTTTTCCAAAAAAAGTAAGAAGCGCCATAACAAAATTGTGTTTTTTCTTCCGGTCAATTTGTAGTAAGGTGATCGATCTCGAGATCTTACCAATATTGCAAAAAGAAATAGTTATTACATTGTGTGAGCTTGAAATATATTTTCCTCCCTCATTTTTTGACATTATAGTACATCTTTTTGTTCATCTTGTGAAAGAGACACAATTGCGTGGACCAGCTTATATGAGATGGATGTACCCTATTAAGCGTTATATGAAAATATTAAAAGGGTACGTGAAAAATCGAAGTCGGCCAGAAGGTTGTATGGTTGAACGATACATTGTTGAAGAAGCGGTTGGGTTTTGTAATAAATATTTGACTAATATTCAATCTATTGGACTACCCAAATCTAATATTTTAGAGATTAAGGAAGGAATACATTTAATCGGAAATAAAATTGTGACAGTATCAAGGGTTGAACGGGATCAAGTGCATTTATATGTTCTATACAATGACAATGAGGTTGAGTCGTATGTTGAAATGCACACGAATGTACTCCGGGGTTTAAATCCGATTAGAAATGAAAATTGGATTTTTACGAGAGCACAATCAAAGTTTTATACAATGGTTCAAAGATCATATATATTCAAAGTTTGATTTAGACTCCGCTTCAATAACAGAAAGGTTGAGATGTTTAACATATGGTCCGAGTTTGTTCGTGTTTTCTTATAGTGCATACGCAATTAATGGATACTCATTTTATACCAAAGAACAAGATGATAAAAGCACTATGCAGAATAGTGTTGTCATTGTTGTAGCTGAAGCAATGTACATTTCAAGTATGAATGACTTAAACCCCAAATATGCAAATCTGTCATATTTTGGGGTTGTCGAGCATATTTGGATGTTTGATTATGAGAAGTTTCAGATTCCTATCTTTGGTTGCAAGTGGGTACATAATAGTGGCATACGAATGGATAAGTAGGCAGTTTTACAAGTGGATCTGTTGTACCCCAAAATTTTCCCTCTCAATTCTCAAGGCTTTTCTCACAAAGATTCTCATAATTCAAGCTTGCACAAGTGCATTGGGATTTTTTAGTACCAGAATTAAAAGGAAACTTTCAAAAAGGGAGAAAATAGATAAAAATAACATTTTTGACAAATTTGGAGAAAAATAAGCTTCCTTCGATTCAGCCCCATTCGAATGACTTCTGGCCTCTTTCGATTGCTCAAAATGGCTGCTTGCGTGCCTATTTCGTCTGGGCATGTGACTTCTTGTTGCAGGCTTCGTTTGTGTCTTCCACTGCTTGCATGTTTTCTTTGAAAACCAAAGTTTGCTGGCATATGTGCCCCCTGCAAGACAAACCCTTCGATTGGACTTTGCACCTCCTTCAATTGCTCAAAATTAGCTTCCTGTAAGCCTGCTTCGATTTGGACAAGTTTACTGCCTACAAGCCTGCTTCGATTGGACAAGTTTGTTTCCTGCATGCTTGCTTCGTTTGGAGAAGTTTCGATGGGACAAAGTAACCATCTCTATGCATCCATCGAATCCACTTGCACCAAGGGCCTCTTGCAGACTTTGCTTCATACAAGCTTCGTTTGAGCCAAGAGGTATCTTCATACAAGATTTGACTAAGTTCTTGCTTCCCTTGAAAGAGCGCCCTTTGATTCAGAAGCCAGGAACTTCCCTCATGATAAACAGACACAAGGCAATGACTCCCTTTATGTGTTTTGATCCACATGCTTCGATTGGGCAATATGTTTCCTTCGAACACGAGCTTTCGATTGGGAAATGTGTTTGCTTCGATCCAAGCTTTGACTAGGAATTAGCTTCCTTCGAGTAAGCTTGTTTCAACCATAAGCTTCGACTGAGGCAAAGGCTTCCTTCGAACAAGTGTGCTTCGATCTCATTCTTGCATTCGACTCAAGACCAAATCTCACTTGTCAAGCTACGTTGCTTCCAAATATTTATATAATCAGAGGCTTGTACAAAGGTTTTAAACTTTATCTTTTGGATAATACTATTATTGGTTAAAATAACAAAAGGCTACATACCCTTTCTTTTCATAGAGAGTACTTTTATCACAAAAGTAGCTTCCAACCTGAATTTTGTCTAAACGAAAAAGCAGGGCCAGAAGCACAAGTCTAATCTCCAGCCAACAAACCCCCCATTTGTACTTTCACGTTACATATATTTTATTATTCTTTTCAAGGCTGGCTTTGGACAACATGTCCATTCTTTCTCTATAAATAGAGGAACTTTTTTGCAAAGGCCCATAGGATTTTTTTACTAGAGGAACGAAACCTCCAAAATCTTCTCAAACACAACAAAACTCTCAAGTTCCTTCAACACTTGTGAAATCAAACCCATAATCCCAGTATCACTTCCTTCGATTTTGAAGAACAAATACCCTTCAATTTCCTTCGAATCCCAAGGAGCACCACGTTTTCTCCTCTCCTTCGAATCCAACATTCAAAGCCAAGCTTCAGGCCCCTCCCTTCGAATCCAGGAGAAGCTCAGGGCCTCCATTCAAGGCCCAGTTCATCTTCAAGGCTGCAACAAGGTAAGTTAATCTTACCCTTGCACCTTTCGTTTAGACATTGCATGTATATAATATTTTTCCTCTCTTTCGTTTACACCTTTTGAATCTATTTTTCTGGCTAATATTTTTTTTTCTTGTTGCTGGAGTTTCATTAAATATACATTAATATTTGGTTTGGCCACAAGAAAAAGGCTAGCATGGCCTTAGGCCATGTTGCCTTTTTATGTCCCAAACGAAAGAGACGGGGGGAAGAAACATGAAACGAAGCCTTGGGCTTCCATGCTGACTTCCAAAATAGAAAGGAAGAATTAGAAGGCACACTTGCACTAAGTCCATCCCTAATCAAAGGCCATGACTTAATGATTCAAGGACCATTCGAAGAACGCAACAAGGCAGAAAGGCAGAACCAGAAGGCGCGCCCTGCTGACTTCTAAGCCCAATCGAAGGCCATGACCTGACTGGTGCCAATGCCCAATCGAAGACCATGACTTGTTGATGCTAGCCCCAATCGAAGGAGGCCAACAGACGCAGATTCAAAGGCTGCTTCCCCCCCAATCGAAGGAGCTATTTTTTCTTCTTTTTATCTTATTTTTGCCTTTATATTTTTATGCATTTCAATATGGATGTAGTAGTGTAGAATTTATTTTTGCACTTTTTATTGCTTTTGTACAAACGCTAGTAATTAGGTGTGTATGGTAATATAAAACATACAAGTATACAACCCATAATAAAAGAAAAAATGCATGCAATCAAACACACTTTACACACATGTATCCTTAGGGTAATCTCACTTGTTGCCTCGGAAAAATAGTCATTTCCCTCGAGCATGGGCATTTTAGAAAAGACCCTCGATAAAATATCATAGTCCCACGATGACTGTGATACGGTGGGAGAACTGACTTGGGATTTTGCGTTTGTGTTCGCAAATGTTTCGGTTTAGCAAGAGTCGCCACCGACTTTTCATTTTATCCTAAGGAAAGGTCAAAAAGCACAGGAAAGACCTTTGAGATGTTTTCTTGGGTTCGGGGAGTAGATTATAGAAAGGGAAGGTATTAGCACCCTTTCTATCCATGGTTATCCATGGGCTCTTAGTTACTTGCTTAGAGTTACTTGCTTAGATCACTTGCTTTGCTTTTCAATTGTTTGAAATGGTGCTCTTCAATTGTTTGAAATGGTGCTTTGTGTGTGATTTTGAAAGATATTTTGAAAAGAGGCCATCGTTGTGGCAACCTTTGTAATGATTCTTGTTTGAATGTATACAAAGGTGTTTTTGTATTTTGAAAAGTTTTCAATGTTTGAAAGTAGGGTTTTGAAATTGTGTTGTGAAGTGTGTTTTGAAAATAGCAAGGATGTTTTTGCAAGTTTGATCAAGTAACTAGGAGCTATCTACCATATTCTACTCAAAGATCTTTATTATGTTTTTAACCCTTTTAACAGTGTTGTTTCACCATTGTATTTGATGAACAACCTTGTGTTAGGATGTTAACGGGACAGGCACGGGTCATCGTATAGACCATGATAGCAATAGTGTCAAGTGTCTTTGGCAATTTTTTTTGAGGGACTTGATCATTTTGTTTAGGCAACTCAGATAACGTCATCGAGGGACTATGATCTTTTTGATTGTTTTTATTTTGCCAACGTACTTGACATACAACCATGGCCCATTTTTAAAGGCAACAAGTGGATGAAACCCTAGGGATGCAAGTGTGTATTGTGTTTGTTTTTCATGCATGTTATCTTGGATTAGGTCAAACTAATTATTGGTTTTATTTGCATACAAACCCTAGGTCTAAGCATGGCATAATTGAAAGCTTTTAAATGTGCGGGAATTTAAATGCTACACTATTACAATATGATATAGGGAGGGGGGTACAAATTTGAATTGGGATATTTGACAAGAAATTAAACCCTAGATTACTATTACAACCAAATTGAATGTACAAGATACAATATTTAAATGTACAATAATTGAAATAAATACAATAAATAAATGTAAATAAAATGTATTATGCCAAAATGTTTTTAGTATGTGCAATAATATACTAATTTATACAAAAAATAAAAGTATATTATAAAAAATGATATTTTAGTCCAAAATAATAATAAAAATGAAAATGTAATATTTTTTTGTATTTTTTATCTAATTATTTAGCAAGATAAAAATATATATATATATATATATATATATATATATATATATATATATATATATATATATATATATATATATATATATATATATATATATATATATATATATATATATATATATATATATATATATATATATATATATATATATATATATATATATATATATATATATATATATATATATATATATATATATATATATATATATATATATATATATATATATATATATATATATATATATATATATATATATATATATATATATATATATATATATATATATATATATATATATATATATATATATATATATATATATATATATATATATATATATTAAGTGTGCAAAAAATTAAAATAAATTATTTACAAAAATGAATATTTTCAAGAAAATGTTTTTAAATATAAATAAATGAAATAAATGAAAATAAGTATATTTTTTGTATTATTTTTGAGTTTTGTTTTTAAAAAGAAAATAGTTTATTTACATATGTATATTTAATAAAATAAAATAAATATCAAATAAATATGAAAAAAAATGGAAAATTATTTTTGGCATTTTTTATATTTATACAAAAAATAATAAAGTCAGGATAAAAAAATAAAATGTAAAAAATGATAAATATTAAACAAATGGGCCAGGGGGGTGTAAACAGAAAATAGGGGTGTTAGAAGTGAAAACACAACAGGCACAGCCCACCAGATTTCTTCTTCTTCCTCTTGTTCACAAAACACGCGCTTCTGCGTATCAATGTCCAACTCTTGATTCTTTGATTTTTTTACAAAACTCATAACATGAACATTGTAGAGAATTAAACAACGAATTCAACCATATAAAAAACTTGGATTAACTCGCAAAGACCAGAGAGAATTTCTCTGGCCCTAATTTTTAACCTAGTTTTTTCAGAAAGTTCACGAGTGAAATTCTCTCAGCACGATTAATGTAAATAAAAACTAAGCCTATGTATGGCTTCAGGGCTATGAGTACAACATATTTCATTCACAAACCTAAGCCTAACCATTCCTAAATAGAGAGATAGAAGTCTATGAAATACCTGTTTCAGTTGACTTCGAGCTGGACAATGTAGCAACCTTCAATGGTGTTTGAGCTTCTGTTGAGCTTACCTGAGGTCCAAGGAAGCTTCTCCAATGCTTGGCTTGCTTTGAAACAACTTGAATCGTGTTGTAGAACTCAACCTGCAGAGCTTTGAAATGAAAATGGAAAAGTGTGTTAGAGGTGTTACAGCTTGCAATGGGGGCTTGGGATAGTTTAGGTGAGTTGATTGGAAGGTGTTGGAACTATCTTGGGACAAAACGCACGATGGAAATTGGTCGTGGCTTGCAAGATGCTGAACTTGCTCTGTTTTGCAGAAAAACAGTGATTCTGAGTATGAGGAGTTTTTAGTGATGAAAGGGTCGTGCTTTAGGCTTGTTGGGATGTATGGAACTTGTTCACAAAGTTCTTGTAAGCTTGTGTTAACAAATATGAGAGATCGCTTATGTTTTGCCACCTTTCTTCTACTTGAAGCAAGAGAATGAAAATGATGTTATAGCCCTGTACAAGCCCTCCTATCATGCTGAAAATTTTGTTCTTGGTTACTGGAATTAGTGGACTTGATCTTGCCTCAAAGATCTGGCCCCGATGCCTCAAGGATTTGGTTTTGACGTAAAGTGAAATTAGGCAAAAATGGCATTGTTGCTTTTTCCTTTTAAGGCTTAAACTAAAGTATAATGCCCTAATGACCAAGACAATACCTTAATACAATGGATATGCATTAAATTAAGGAGTACAAATTGGTTTTTAGGCCTGTAATGTTGAACCAAGCTAGCTAGATCAGAATTGCAAGTTGTTATGAACATGTATTGGCCATGGACAAAAGTGAGTTTTTGCCAACTTCAAGAATTCGATTCTCTCTAACCACGAGGGTGTTTGAGGATTTCTTGGACAATTTGGAAAGCTTGGAACATGTACTAGAATCCATCTTTGTAATGCAACTTGAAACTCCAAGTGTAACTATGTGAAAAATTGCCAAGAAGATGGGTCAAAATCCTGCCTAGATTAGGGCAAATTTTCTCTAAGTTAAAAGTTTTAGGTACCCTTGTTCCAAAACTCATAACTTGAGATACAAGCTTCTTTTGAGAAAACGTTGTGAATCAAAGTTGTAGAATTTGTGATGTACTACAGCTTTCATGTTTCAAGTTTTGTTTGAATCCATTTGCATCTTGGTGAAAAAATGGGACAAAGTTTGGAAAAAATAAGAAAATTTCATAACTTAGAAAAATTCTAAGTTATGAAAATTTTCCATTTTAAACCCTAATTTGCATTTTTGGGTTTCTTGATGAACAAGTTTCATAATTTGACATGTCTTGATGAAAAATGATCCTTGGCACTTGATTTTGACCAAAAAGTCAAAGTTTGACTTTTCAGTATACAGTCAAATTTTGATCAGTTGACTGAAAAATTCATCTGTCAATCCTATGCATTTGAGATCTTTTTGAAATTCTGGAAGCAGATACTCAATGTCACAGTGAATGTTATGACACCGTATCTGACTTTCTATAAGACAGTAAATCAAAAGCAGTAAAGAACACAGTCAATTGTTTACCCAGTTCAGTGTGAAACAACACCTACTCTGAGGGCTACCAAGCCAGGGAGGAAATTCACTATAAGAGATATTAATTCAGGAATAAACCAACCAGTTTATCTCCTTCACTTAAGACCTACCCAATGCAACTTCAATCTAAGTTCAACTTAAACCCGAGTTCCTACTCACTCCCCCTCAATCACAACAGTGATACTAAACAATTGACTAATGAAATTATGAAGACACTCTTCAGAACATACACTTGATTATGCTTCACAGCTTTTAATCAAGTAACACAAACACTCGTGCTTCAAAGCTTTGAGTGATACATAAACCTAACTTGACCTTGCTTCAAAGCTTTAATCAAGTGACACAAACACTCGTGCTTCAAAGCTTTGAGTGATACACAACCCTTACAATCAAAACCTACTCCAAGTCACTTATCACAATGATACTTGCTTGGATTACAGTAGTTAAAACTATACAACCCCTTGTTGATATTCTGTCAAAAAGTTATCTTCACCAACAGCCTTCCTGTTGAATATATAGGCAGCTGTTCTTTAGTTAGGGCTTGCACGAAAATAGCTAGGGTTAATTAGGGTTAACCACAAGACTTGGTCACGAGACTTTATCAACCAGATTAGGGTTAAGCCAAGTTAACCTAAAGTCCACGTGAGATTCTGTTCTGGAATGTATGAACCATATTCCTGAAAAATCTCAGAATTAACAAAACTGCATAACTGTTAGATCAGTACAGGATGTCTTAACATTGGTTATGACAACAAGAATCCTGTTTACTGATTTTGGTAGAATGTAATAAATGTGATCATTGCATAATGATCAGCTACACACTCATAATGAGCATCTACTGTATGCCATTCTTTTTCTGTAGAAAGTACCTAGTAACCCAGAATGTTATGACATCAGTCATGACATTCACACACCTGGTTTTACCAAAAATACATGCCAATAACCCAACACTTAAAAACTCCCCCTTTGGAATTTTTTTGGCTAAAACCCCTAAACAATCAGAGATTAGAGAGCAGCAGAAATAATATGTCTGCAGAAAAAATAATGTCTACCAAGTATAATTAACACAAAATCTTCTCCCCCTCTTTAGCCATAAATAGGCCAAAGATACATGTACTTTTAGGTTATACAGTCATCCAAAATGAATAATAAAAACAAAAAAAATTTGAAATCACTTGCAGCAACAGGTACCAGCAGCAAGCTTGACAACTCCACTGATCTTTAAGCACTGTCATCTTCAGAGGAGGCACTATCTTCAGCATTAAGCTGATCTTCAGCAGCATCTTCTTCCCTTCTTTGTCCTTCAGTCTCCTCCTGTTCTAGTCTATCAATTAGGTTCTCAAGAGTCCTTTTCCTTGTCTCCAGCTCTCTGCAGGTTTCCTTCAGCACATCTATAACATCAGATTTCTTGGACTGAGTTTTGACAGTTGATGTCTCAGCTGATGTCATGACAATGTCAGGAACATGAGTTTCCTGAAACAGCTTATAGTGCAACCCAAGAGCAGGGGCTCTTTTGTATACAATATCCTTTTCAACTAGAATGTCAGGATACTGAGCAAGGACAATACCACATAGGAGAGAGGGAAAGGCAATAGGGCCTTTAACAGCATAGCTTCCAGCATGTTTTAAGGTTTGATCAAAGATATACCTGCCATAGTCAAATTCTGTCCTGGTTCCAATAGCATAAATGAATCTTCCCAATCCTGTGGAGATGGTTGATTTATGGTTGGTGGGAACCCAGTTGGCTGCACCAATCTTGTGCAGGATGGAAAATTTCATGCTTAGCTTGCTTGCATTCAGCTTGCCTTTGAAGGGCCAGCTCTTGACTTGATTTGCAGTGATGGTTTGGCATACTTGGTTGTCAGTAACCTCTAGTTCAGGGCAAGCCTCATCTGGTCTTCCTAGGAATTTGTTTATTTCAGAGGGAGAGAAATTTACCTTTCTTCCTCTCACATAGACACACTTAAAGTCAGCTGACCTTCCATTGGCACATCCATCAGATAAATTCACTACAAGATTTTCATAGCAGTTGGTAAACTTTACCACAATATTCATTAGACCAGCAGTTTTGATTAGGTCCATGATCTCCTTACATTCCATGGCACCATTGTTCAGTTCTCTTTCCAAAGCGATTCTTTTCAAACAAACATACTTCCATCTGTTAGCATTTTCAGGGTGGTGAAAAGAAATGTTGTCAGTGGGGAATCAGAATCAGAAGGTTCAAGCTCTTTCCTTTTCTTTGCTATTGGTTGTCTCACAGGCTTTGAGAGACTACCAGCAGGTACTCGGGTTTTCACCTTCCCTTTGGACAATCCAGTCTTCACAGTTTCTACACCAGTCTTGTCTTCAGACCTGATTTTCTTATGAACAACATCAGCAGTCTTCTCTTTGGTCAGACATTTTGCAGCATCCTGCTTCCTTTTCTGTTCATCATTCTTCTAGCTATGATAGGGTTGATATTTGCAATTAGGTCATTGTCAGAGTATTCTTCATCCACATCAATAACCGGGGGTTCAACATCCTTCTCTGAAGGGTTCTGGAGATCATCAAGATTTTCAGATGATTTCTGAATGTTGTCATCCGGTGTCTCAACATTCTTAGTGACATCTGGATTCATTTCAACATTTGGACTAGCCGATTCTTGATTTAAAGGAACAAAAATGCCAGGTACCGAGTGGTTCTCATTCAGAATTCTTGTAACAAGTCTAGCTATTGCTTGATGAACATAAGCTGAGCCTTCCCTATTTGCTATTTCTGAGGGAACAGAAGATGATGGTTGAGAGGGATTACCAGATGAAGAAGCTTGAGACCTTCCTGCATGCCTTGTTCTCAGCTTTTTAACCTTAGAGGGGTTAGCTGCCAGTTCTCTAAGAGGAGTAATCTCCAGAACATCAGAATCCATGCAGGTTGTGATTGCCCTAGGTTCTCGATCAGAGGATGCGGAAGAAACAGTCGTCTTTGAAGAGGATGATGTCATGGATAGTTGAGACATTTTGAGAGTCTTAGAAAACCAGTAACAATGAGAGTGAAAAGAATGGAGATTGTTGCAAAGCCGAGAGAGGAAGGAGGTAAATGAGTGTCTATTCAACTTCTTAATAATTTTGAAAGAAATAGGGAAACATATGATTAACCCAATCAAAATAGACTTAACACAAAAATCTCCTTCATCCCTTGTTTTAAGCAAAATTAATTGCTACATTTCCTCATGTTGGCAAATACCCAACTTTCCCCTCAAATTTTCAAATTGATTTGCATCAAGTGCCTTGGTAAAAATGTCAGCCAGCTGTAGTTCAGTGGCAACATGTTCCAGTTTAATCGTCTTCTCCTCTACAAGATCTCTGATAAAGTGATGTCTAATGTCAATATGCTTGGTCCTTCTATGCTGAATAGGATTCTTGGAAATGTTGATTGTACTTAGATTGTCACAGTACAATGTCATAACATCTTGTGTGACATTATACTCAGTAAGCATCTGTTTTATCCAGATCATTTGAGAACAACTACTACCAGCTGCTATGTATTCAGCTTCAGCAGTAGAGAGAGACACACAGTTCTGTTTCTTGCTGAACCAGGAGACCAGATTATTTCCTAAGAAGAAACATCCTCTAGAGGTGCTCTTTCTATCATCAACACTTCCAGCCCAATCAGCATCACAGTAACCAGTCAGAGTTGGTTCACAACCATGAGAGTACAACAAGCCATAGTTGTAAGTTCCACTTACATACTTCAAAATTCTCTTCACTTGGTTGATATGACTGACTTTGGGATCAGCTTGGTATCTTGCACATACTCCAACTGCAAAAGCAATGTCAGGTCTGCTGGCTGTTAAGTATAGCAGACTTCCTATCATGCTTCTATATAGGCTTTGGTCCACCTTAACCCCACTTGAATCTTTGGATAGCTTTAAATGAGTAGGTGCAGGAGTCCTTTTGTGACTGGCATTCTCCATTCCAAACTTCTTGACAATGTTCTTTGCATACTTTCTTTGAGACAGAAAAATTGAGTCTTCCATCTGTGTGACTTGCAGTCCAAGAAAGTAGGTCAATTCTCCCATGAGGCTCATTTCGAATTCAGCATGCATCTGGTCAGCAACATGTTTAACCATTTTATCTGACATTCCCCCAAACGCTATGTCATCAACATAGATTTGAGCTACCATTATCTTTCCTCCTTCATTTTTGACAAAAAGGGTTTTATCCAAGCCTCCTTTTCTGTATCCTTTGTCAGAGAGAAATTTTGTCAACCTGTCATACCATGCTCTAGGAGCTTGTTTCAGTCCATATAAAGCTTTCCTCAATTTGTAGACATGATCAAGGTAGTTTGGATCCACAAATCCTTTAGGCTGTTCCACATAAACTTCCTCATTTAAGTCCCCATTTAGGAAGGCACTTTTTACATCCATCTGAAATAACTTGAACTTCAGAAGACAAGCAATTCCCAATAGGAGTCTGATTGATTCCGGTCTGGCTACATGGGCAAAGGTCTCATCAAAATCAACCCCTTCAACTTGAGTGTATCCTTGAGCAACAAGTCTTGCCTTATTCCTGGTGACAACTCCTTCAGCATCTGATTTGTTCTTGTAGATCCATTTTGTGCCAATGATGTTTGTTCCTTCTAGTCTAGGAACTAACCCCCATACTTCATGTTGCTTGAATTGGTTCAATTCATCTTGCATTGCTCCAATCCAGTATTCATCAGTTAAAGCCTCCTTAACATTTCTTGGTTCAATTTTAGACACAAAGCAAGAGTTTGAGATGATTTCTCTAGATCTTATAATGACTCCACTGTTAGGATCTCCTATGATGAGTTCTTTAGGATGATCTTTCTGAATTCTGATGGAAGGGTTTTTGTTAGCTTCCTTTGATTCAGAATCTAATGCAGTAGTGTTAGGTAGATCATTCTGTTGAGTCGAAGTCTCAAAGAATGTCTTAACATTACAAGGGACATCTGTTTCCTCATGATAATCATCAACTATGACATTTATTGATTCCATCATGACTTTGGTCCTGGAATTGAATACCCTATAAGCTCTGCTGTTGGTGGAGTATCCTAGAAATATTCCTTCATCACTTTTAGGGTCCAGCTTTCTCCTTTGTTCACGATCTGCCAGAATATAGCATTTGCTACCAAATACATGGAAGTACTTCACTGTTGGCTTTCTTCCTTTCCAGAGTTCATAAATGATGGATGAGGTTCCCTTTCTCAAGGTGACCCTGTTATGGACATAACAGGCTGTATTCATAGCTTCAGCCCAAAAATGAATAGGAAGTCTTTTGGCATGTATCATTGCTCTGAAAGATTCCTGTATGGTCCTGTTTTTCCTTTCTACAACTCCATTTTGTTGAGGAGTTATAGGTGAAGAGAATTCATTATTAATTCCTTCTGAGGAACAAAACTCATTAAACTTACTGTTTTCAAATTCCTTGCCATGATCACTTCTGATTCTGACAATGCACCCTTCTTTTTCTCTTTGAATTCTTTTGCACAGTTCTTTAAAAACTTCAAATACATCAGATTTTCCCCTAATGAAGTTAATCCAGGAGAATCTGGAAAAATAATCCACAACAACATAGGCATATCTTTTTCCACCAAGACTTTCCACCTGCATTGGTCCCATCAGATCCATATGTAGAAGTTCTAGAACCTTAGAGGTGGTCAGATGTCTTGACTTTGGATGTGACATCCTAGTCTGCTTACCAACCTGACATTCACCACAGACTCTCCCTTCATCAATTTGTAGTCTTGGAATCCCTCTGACTGCCTCCATGGATATAATCCTTTTCATTCCTCTTAGATGTAGATGACCAAGTTTTTGGTGCCACAGTTTCAATTCTTTTTCTTCTTTGGCAATAGAACACACAATAGAGTAATTAGTGTTCTCAGGCTCCCACAAGTAGCAATTGTCTTTAGATTTGACTCCTTTCATTACAACTTCTTGTTTCTCATTAGTTACAAGACATTCAGATTTGGAGAAGTTGACCTTGAATCCTAGGTCGCATAATTGGCTGATACTTATGAGATTAGCAGTCAAGCCTTTTACCAGCAATACTTCATTTAGATTTGGAACTCCAGGACAGTCCAAGTTTCCAACTCCTTTGATTTCTCCTCTAGCACCATCTCCAAAGGTCACATAACTAGTGGTGTGAGGTTTAACATTATTGAGAAGATTCTTGATTCCAGTCATGTGCTTAGAACATCCACTGTCAAAGTACCAGTCTTCCTTTGCAGAGACTCTAAGGGAAGTGTGAGCTATCAGGGCAGTAGCCTTTTTCTTCCACTGTGGAGTATATGGTATCTTGTTAGACTTAGGTTTGACACCTAGGTTCTGGTTAGGATATCCATATAATCTGAAGCAGAATGGCTTTATGTGACCAAACCTTCCACAATGATGACATCTCCATCTTTGGTACTTTTTCTTCATATTTCTCTGTTCTCGATGTTGAGTGCTATGTTGTGACATCTGCTTTGACATTTGTTTATCAGGCCTGATCTTCTTGTCTGTACCAGATTTCTTTGCTGCCACAAATCCTAGACCAGACTTGTTTCCCACATTTTGTCCAACCTGAAGGATTTCTTCCAATTTGTCAGTTCCATTTGTCAGCATCTTGACAGAGTTGGTCATCTGGTCCAGTTTTGAGTTTAGCATTTGAACTTCCCCTTCTTGATGACTTATAGTATTAATGTCTGCCTTTTTCTCAGCCTCCAACTTTATTATGAGTTTTGTTTGTCTCTCATTTTGCTGACAGACTTCAGCACTTCTAATACATAATTTCTTGTAGGAATCAGCCAGTTCTTCAAATGTCACTTCCTCATCACTAGAGTCACTATCAGAGTTACAAATACCAGTTAGTGCAGTAACTAGTTTGGCAGATTCTTCTTCAGAATTACTTTCTGAATCACAGTCAGACCAAGTAACAGACATTCCTTTCTTTTATTTCTTAAGAAAGGTAGGACATTCAGCTCGAATGTGCCCATATCCTTCACATCCATGGCATTGAATTCCTCTGCTTTAATTTCCCTTCTCTTCAGACTTTGGTCTTCTACTGGAGTCATAAGATCTGTTAATGTCAGAAGGAATGTTCTTAACATTTGACCTTGACTTTGGATCCATTCTCTTGATGAGTTTGTTGAATTGTCTTCCAAGCATGGCTATAGCTTCTGAAATATTTTCTTCTTCATCCTCCTTGTTTTCATCTTCAGTATTAGATACAAGTGCTATGCTCTTGTTTTTCTTGTCAACATTGTCACTGATCCCCATCTCAAAGGTCTGAAGAGACCCAATGAGTTCATCCACCTTCAAATAGCTGATATCCTGGGCTTCCTCTATAGCAGTTACCTTCATTGCAAATCTTTTAGGCAAGGATCTGAGAATCTTTCTCACCAGTTTTTCTTCTGACATCTTTTCTCCCAATGCTCCTGAGGTGTTGGCAATCTCCAAGATGTTCATGTGAAACTCATGAATGGTTTCATCTTCCATCATCCTTAGGTTCTCAAATTTGGTAGTCAGCATCTGAAGCCTTGACATTTTTACTTTGGATGTGCCCTCATGGGTAGTTTTGAGAGTGTCCCAAACTTCCTTGGCCAGTTCACATTGATGTACTAGTCTGAATATGTTTCTATCAATTCCATTGAACAAGGCATTTAATGCTTTGGAATTACCCAGGGCTAACTCATCTTCTTCTTTGCTCCATTCTTCCTCAGGTTTCAGACTGATTGTCCCATCTTTCTCAGTTATGGTGGGATGGATCCATCCTTTGTCAGCAGCTCTCCAAGCCTTTTTGTCCAGTGATTTTAAGAAGGCAATCATACGAGGTTTCCCGTAGTCATAATTTGATCCATCCAGAATGGGTGGTCTATTTCCAAAAACTCCTTCTCTGCCCATAGCGCCAGAAAGTGATATCCCTAGATCTCACCCAGTAAGACAGGTAGGGTGCCTGCTCTGATGCCAATTGAAATTCTGGCAGCAGATACTCAATGTCACAGTGAATGTTATGACACCGTATCTGACTTTCTATAAGACAGTAAATCAAAAGCAGTAAAGAACACAGTCAATTGTTTACCCAGTTCAGTGTGAAATAACACCTACTCTAGAGGCTACCAAGCCAAAGAGGAAATTCACTATAAGAGATATTAATTCAGGAATAAACCAACTAGTTTATCTCCTTCACTTAAGACCTACCCAATGCAACTTCAATCTAAGTTCAACTTAAACCTGAGTTCCTACTCACTCCCCCTCAATCACAACAGTGATACTAAACAATTGACTAATGAAATTATGAAGACACTCTTCAGAACATACACTTGATTATGCTTCACAGCTTTTAATCAAGTAACACAAACACTCGTGCTTCAAAGCTTTGAGTGATACATAAACCTAACTTGACCTTGCTTCAAAGCTTTAATCAAGTGACACAAACACTCGTGCTTCAAAGCTTTGAGTGATACACAACACTTACAATCAAAACCTACTCCAAGTCACTTATCACAATGATACTTGCTTGGATTACAGTAGTTAAAACTATACAGCCCCTTGTTGATCTTCTGTCAAAAAGTTATCTTCACCAACAGCCTTCCTGTTGAATATATAGGCAGCTGTTCTTCAGTTAGGGCTTCCACGAAAATAGCTAGGGTTAATTAGGGTTAACCACAAGACTTGGTCACAAGACTTTATCAACCAGATTAGGGTTAAGCCAAGTTAACCTAAAGTCCACGTGAGATTCTGTTCTGGAATGTATGAACCATATTCCTGAAAAATCTCAGAATTAACAAAACTGCATAACTATTAGATCAGTACAGGATGTCTTAACATTGGTTATGACAACAAGAATCCTCTTTACTGATTTTGGTAGAATGTAATAAATGTGATCATTGCATAATGATCAGCTACACACTCATAATGAGCAGCTACTATATGCCATTCTTTTTCTGCAGAAAGTACCTAGTAACCTAGAATGTTATGACATCAGTCATGACATTCACACACCTGGTTTTACCAAAAATACATGCCAATAACCCAACACTTACACTTTTGAACTTGTTGAATGGGTCAAAACAATGTCATTGAGTCCTTGAGTCCATATGTGAGCTTGGTTTGCCATTGGTTAGGTCAAACAGTCAAAAATTGCCTTTGTGCAGTCAAAACCCTAAAAATGACCATTTTTCCCTTTTGGTGATCTGATCAAATTTCTTGTGGAATTGTGATCCAAACTTGATCAAATGGTTCATATTAATTCATAATGTTGATGTGGGTCAAATTTCATGAGGTTTTACTGTCAATTGGCCACAGTTGACTTTTCCCCAATACAGTTGATTTCTAGGTCAACTGTCCAATTGACTGGGCAAAGATTTGAATCAAGGCTTGAAACTTGGTATGGGCAAACTTGTGAACCCAACATGGAGCATGAAAGTCAATTTGGGTATTGTATGTCAAAATATCCTTGTGCAAACTCAAACCCTAATTTGGGTTAACAGTGTAAGGAGGGGTCTTGAGCAGAGAAAACCCTAGCTTGATCCTGAATTCCAAGAGTCTTGTGATGAGAAAGTGTTGATGAAATGAGAGGGAAAATTTTGGGGTACAACAGTTGCCCCTGTTCAATCTTCTTGAACCTGAAGAGTTAGATTGGCAAGTTTGCCTTTCGCGACTCGAAGTTAAAAGAGGATTGGACACTAGAGTGCCCGTAAATTTTCACTCGTCAAAACATAGGTGCGGGAATGAGCTTAAAGATGCCATTTGGAGATGGCAGAATCTTGCTGGAGATGGGCTTAAAGATGCCATCCAAGAACCTTTGTTGAATTGCAATGTTGTAGGCCAAAAGAATGAGTATCAAAATGGTATCCGTGTCTGGAATACACTTGAACTGTATCTGGAGACTGAGTTTGTATGAGCAAAAGAATGGCGTCCGCGTCTGGGGCGTATCTGAGCTGTAACTATGTTTGAATGTTGAATGAATATCAGAATGGCTGCCGTGTTTGGAGTGTATCTGTACTGTATCCGGGTAACAGAGAAATATCTGTATATGGAGCAACTGTGTGCTAGGGATAAACTCTGAATGAGTGACAGAATGGCAACCATGTCTGGAGCGTATCCGGACTGTATCTGCAGTTGAGATCTGTATGAGTAGTAGAATGACTTCCGTGGTGACTACACCGAGGGAATCAAACCGCTGGTGTAAGGGTCAGAATGGCATCCGTGTCTGGAGCATATCTGAACTTGAGGTTGATAATTGAATCTGAATAAGAGATAGAATGGCCGCCGTGTCTGGAGCGTATCTAGTCTGTATCGGATTGCTGAAGTCTCAATGAGTTGTAGAATGACCGCCGTGTCTGGGGTGTATCTGTACTGTATCTGGCTTGAAATTCCGAATGAGTAATAGAATGACCGCCGTATCTGGGGTGTATCCATACTGTATCTGAATAATTGTTAACGATAGCCTTTTAATCTTATCCTGAAAAGGATAAAATGTTATCTAAAACACAAAGTTATGCCGCATGATATGTATGATGCAATGAAATGTAATTCATCAATGTTTATGATATATGAATGTAATGGTTATGCATGCAAGCTGAGTAGTCGTCTTGTTGAGGAAGATAAAATCCGGATAGCTGGAGATAACGAAATCTTTGACTGCTGTCGGGGAAAATAAATCCTTGACCGATGATGAGGATTTGAAGATGAGAAACCCTTGCTGACTGCTTGGGGAATAAGGGAAACTCTGAAGAATCTCTACTGGGGAGTTAAAACCTAGGAGACCTCTGCTGGAGAAATGAGACTGAGAATCTTCAATCTGCTGGGAAATAAATCTGTGGGGAAATGCTCACTATTCTGGCTCCGCCAGGGATAAGATTTTCAGGGTTTTTGGGCTCCACTGGGGATCCTGAAACTTGACTCTTATGGGAATTTTGAAATTCAGCTTAGCTGGGGAATCAAGCTTTAGAAAGCAATGGCTCCGTCGAGGATCTTGAAGCTTAACACCAAGGGGAAACATATTCCAATTTTTAGCTTTGTTGAGGATCCAAATAATGTATCGTAGGGGATTTCTTCTGAAATGGCATAAAGATATCTTCCTACTCCTTCAACCTATCAGTAATTATCTTTTTTCAATTTCGTTTTATTTGTAAGCAGTGATTATGTTCAAATGCATATGCCTTTTTAACAAAACATTGGACGTTTTAAAATAAAACATAAGTGTAAAAAGAAAAGAAAGGCAAGCAAATTTCTGCACTTCAAAGCATATTTGTATTTAACTTTTGTGAGTATCTTTATACAAAGGAGACAAACATGCTAGTAAGAGAATGTTGTCGCAAAAATTGGAAATTTTTTATACAAAAGAAAGATGGCTATGTGTAACAATTCCATGGGATTCCCGTTCTGCTATAGCCTTCACAACTTTGAATATCTTGTCCATTTGTTGCTTAGTCCGTCGATGACTAGGTTGATCAGAAGCTCGGAGCTTGTTGATGAAGATATTGTTCTTTAAAGTGATCCGACGAGACACAATCATACACTTTAATTCCCTAACTTTTGCCTGAATCGCCTTTTCGGGTTTTCGATCCACCGGGAAACCCTTTTTTGCCCAAGTCGCCCTTTCGGGTTTTCAACTTGCCGGGTGTATATATATATTTTTTTTGTTTTATCCCTAATTTTTGCCTGAACCGCCCTTTCGGGTTTTCGGTTAATCGGGATGCCCATTTTTGCCCAAGTCGCCCTTTCGGGTTTTCAACTTGTCGGGTTGTTTTATGCGTAGTATCTTTTGACCATGTCTGCATTCGCAGGGTGTGGAAAATCATCGCCGTCCATGGTGGTCAAAATCATTGCCCCACCAGAAAAGATTCTCTTGATCACAAATGGTCCTTCGTAAGTAGGAGTCCATTTTCCCCTGGGATCACTTTGCGGTAAGATGATCCGCTTGATTACAAGATCTCCGACTTGATATATCTGACGCCTGACTTTCTTGTTGAAAGCCTTGATCATCCGTTTTTGATACGTATGGCCATGGCAAACAGCAGTAAGTCGCTTCTCTTCGATCAAATTGAGTTGATCAAGCCGGGTCTGAATCCAATCGTCTTCACTTAAACCAACATCCTTCATAATCCTTAAGGAAGGAATCTGAACTTCCATGGGTAGGACAGCCTCCATTCCATACACCAAAGAAAATGGGGTTGCCCCTGTTGAAGCACGTGTTGTGGTACGATATCCATGCAAAGCGAACGGTAACATCTCATGCCAGTCTTTGTAGGTAACTGTCATTTTTTGAATGATCTTCTTGATATTTTTGTTCGCGGCTTCAACAACACCGTTCATCTTCGGCTGATAGGGAGATGAATTGTGATGATAAATCTTGAACTGTTCGCATAGAGCGGTGATCATGGTATTGTTTAGATTTGTACTGTTGTCTGTGATGATCCTGTCGGGGACACCATACCGGCATATGAGGTTCTACTTGATGAAGCGGGCAACCACATTCTTTGTAACAAAGGCAAAGGAAGCTGCTTCGACCCACATGGTAAAATAATCAATAGCGACCAAGATGAAGCGATGTCCATTGGACACCGTGGGCTTGATCTCTCTAATCATGTCAATGCCCCACATTGCGAATGGCCAAGGAGCTGTCAGAATGTTGAGAGGAACAGGAGGAATATGTACCTTGTCGGTGTAGACTTGGCATTTGTGGCAAGTACAGGAATGTTGATGACAATTAGCTTCCATGGTAGACCAGTAGTAGCCTGCCCTTAGAATCTTCTTAGCCATCGTATGTCCGCATAAATGGGTGCCAAATGTGCCACTGTGTATCTTAGTCATGATAAACTCTGCTTCAGCTTTGTCCACACATCGAAGTAAAACACAATCATGGTTGCGCTTATAAAGGATGCCATTGCTTAGGAAGAACTTGGCAGCAAATCTCCTTAAGAACTTTTTGTCTGGAGATACCTTTTGATTTCATGAAACCATGGTTGTTCCACTACTTCTTCGGTATTAATCTCATGACAGTGTGCAGGTTCGTCCATTTGCTCGATGGTGATTTGGGGAGCCTCGTTATCCCGGTTGAGTTTAAACATGGAAGACATTGTAGCCAGAGCATCTGCTAGCTGATTCTCTTCTCGCAGGAAATGCTCGAAAGTAATCTGCTCGAAATGAGGCAACAAAGTCAGGACATGTTCTTTGTATGGAATAAGATTAGGATGTTTGGTGTCCCACTCTCCTTTGACTTGACTGATAACCAAAGTCGAGTCCCTAAATACGACCAAAGATTTGATTCCCAAGTCTATAGCAGCCTTGAGACCAAAGATGCAAGCTTCGTATTCAGCCATGTTGTTGGTACAGTTGAAACAAAGTCGGGCAGTGAAGGGTGTATGGAAACCTTATGGAGAAATGAGTATCACACTGATACCATTGCCAAGTGCATTTGATGCACCATCAAAGTACAGGGTCCATCGGGATCCTTGTTCAGGTCCGTCATACGGTCCGTTACCTTCGATGTTGTCCAAAGTCATGATGTCCTCGTCAGGGAAGTCGAATCTCATAGATTGATAATCTTCGACGGCTTGATAAGCTAAATGGTCAGCTAGTACACTCCCTTTTATAGCTTTTTGGGTAGTATACTGAATGTCATACTCAGTCAGGATCATCTGCCATCTAGCAATTCTTCCAGATAAAGTAGGCTTCTCGAAGATATACTTGATCAGATCCATCTTGGAAATCAACAAAGTGGTATGAGTCAACATATACTGCCTTAGTCGGCGAGCATCCCATACCAAAGCGCAACAAGTTTTCTCGAGCAGTAAGTAGCGAGTCTCATAGTCGGTAAACTTTTTGCTAAGGTAATAAATGGCATGCTCTTTTCGACCAGACTCGTCATGTTGGCCCAGCACACACCCCATTGAGTTATCCAAAACAATCAGATACATGATCAACGGCCTTCCTTCGACGAGTGGCATCAGGATAAGAGGTTCTAGTAAGTACTCCTTGATCTTATCAAAGGCAACTTGACAATCATTGTTCCATTCAACGACCTGATCTTTCTTCAACAGTTTGAAAATTGGCTCGCAGGTAGATGTTAGGTGAGAGATGAACCTCGCAATATAGTTCAAGCGTCCCAAGAATCCTCTAACCTCCTTTTCAGTATGGGGGGCAGACATTTCTTGTATAGCTTTTACTTTAGCTGGATCAACCTCAATGCCCTTGTTGCTGACAATAAATCCCAGAAGTTTACCAGACCTAACTCCAAAAGTGCACTTGCTTGGATTCAGTCTGAGCTTATACTCCTTCAACCTGACAAACAACTTTTGCAAATGTTCAAGGTGTTCTTCTTCTGTCTGTGATCGAGCTATCATGTCGTCCACGTAAACTTCGATCTCATGATGTATCATATCATGAAACAAAGCTACCATGGCGCGTTGGTAAGTTGCCCCTGCGTTCTTCAGTCCAAACGACATCACTTTGTAGCAGAAGGTACCCCATTGCGTGACAAAGGTAGTTTTCTCCATGTCTTCGGGGGCCATTTTGATCTGGTTGTATCCCGAGAACCCATCCATGAAGGAAAACACCTTGTGCTGAGCTGTATTGTCAACCAAGATGTCGATATATGGCAGCGGAAAATCATCTTTAGGGCTAGCCCTGTTCAAATCCCGATAGTCCTCACACATTCTGACCTTGCCGTCCTTTTTGGGTACGGGCACAATATTAGAAACCCATTGTGGATAGGTTGTAACAGCCAGAAAGCCAGCGTTGAATTGCTTCATTACTTCAGCCTTAATCTTCTCAGACATGTCAGGCCTCATTCGGTGAACCTTTTGCTTGATTGGCGGACAATCTTCTCTTGTAGGGAGACGGTGAACCACGATGTCGGTGTCTAGCCCTGGCATGTCTTCATAAGACCAAGCGAAGATTTCAACGTATTCATTCAACAAATGCACTAGGCGCTCCTTGACACTCGGTTCCAGGTTGGCACCCACTTTTACTTCCTTCATGTCCTCCTCTGTCCCTAAGTTGATGGTTTCTAGCAACTCTTCATGAGGCAGAATGGCCCTCTCTTCTTGTTGTAGAAGTCTGGCTAACTCTCCTGACACTTTACAATCTTTGTCAACTTCGTACTCAGCATGATTGACCAAATCTTCAGAGTTATCGAAGGCTAAAACAGAATAGTCACCCATGGAATCCGGAGTGGATGGGTACTTGCATTTGTGAGTGTGGGTGTGTGTAAGGGATAGACATCCTTAAACAAACAAAAATGCAAAAGGAAAGAAAATGAACACAGCAATTTATAGATGAAAAACTTCCAATGATTCATTAAAACATGGCATATGATTATGAAGAAAATCAAGCCCTTACAAATGGACCTACATGCCCCGGGCAAGGCATGAGGTGAAAATAGTGTGCGAATTGTTTTAGTTATTACAGACCATAAAAAATGGGAAATTGTTCAAAGATAAAATTACTGGTTGATAAAGGTGATAGGAACAAAATCCTTTGCTTCCCAATTGCTCAAACCCCCTTCGACAGTCGGAAAGATCCAATCTTCAAAGTGGCTTTCCTCATCTTCGTCTTCTACAGCATTGATTCCATGGTGTGAGATCCTTACAGGTGGCCCTCCAGTCTTGGAATGATGCATATCCTTTTGTCCTGCAGTTGTAAACCCTAGTCCAAATTTGTCCGCCTTATGGGGAAAATTAGGCAATTGCCCCCATGCTGTACTCTTCCCCTCTTTGATCACCGCCTATGCGTCCTTGAGAGATGCCATCCTAGATACATGCTTGGGAATGATAGGTACCTCAACCACTGTCTTCGCAACTGCTACCTCGGGAGAAACTTCCTCAAAATGTTGAAAAGGCATTTCGATGAACTCGCCATCTAACTCCACATATCGAAAGGAATTGAGATGACTAATCATGTACTCTTCCTCTCCGTGCACAATTATGATTTTACCCTTAACAGGATATTTCAGCATCTGGTGCAAAGAGGATGTAACTGCCCCGGCATAATGGATCCATGGTCTTCCTAGCAAACATGAGTATGACGGACGGATGTCCATCACGTAGAAGGTGGAATTGAAAACTTCGGTGCCTACCTTGATAGGAATATCAACCTCTCCATGAACCATTCTTTTGGAGCCATCGAAAGCCCTAACGACGATGTTATTAGGTTTGAGGGTCAAACCTTCGCAATCCAAATGGTCTAAGGCTTTCTTTGGCAGCACATTTAGGGAAGAACCAGTATCAACCAAGACATGGGCGAGAGTAGTTCCCCGGCATTCAACTGAAACATGTAATGCATCATTATGTTTCCTTCCTTTTGGAGTTAAGTCAGCATCGGAAAAGCCCAGGCCATTGTCAGCAGTAAGACTGGCCACACAATCCTGAAACTGGTCAGCCGAGGTCTCTTGGGGAACATGTGTCGCCTTCAAGAATTTTATTAGGGCCTTGGCATGGGCCTCAGAACAGAGCAGAAGAGCTAACATTGAAATTTTAGAAGGGGTTTGCCCTAATTGTTCCACAACATCGTAGTCACTCTTTCTGATTATTTTTAGGATTTCATCCATTTCCTTCTGAGTGGTTTCGGGGACAACCACAGCATGAGCCTTCATCCTGACAGGCATTTCCAGTATCCCCTTACCCTTGTCCGTATTATCAGCAAATGGTCTTTCTTCAGGAGTATTTAATTCTTCAATCACTAGGCCTTGCACAGAAGGCCCAACAGGTGTAGAAGCGTTTAAGGGTCCGAAAACTGCTCGAGGGGGAGCAATCTCCGGAGAAAAGATTCGGCCACTGCGGGTTATCTTGCTTGTACCCGCGATGTTCCCTATATCAGGGTCTTCTTCAGAAATCTCTTGGACTGTTTCGGTTTGTTTGATGCCGTGGTAGAAGATTTCTCCCCCATAGTTCCACGGTATCATTTTGCTTGATTGGTACGGGACAAGTCCCGACATGGTGATCTTTAAAGGTACACATTCAGAGTTGGGTGTAATCCTGACAGGACTTTTGCAAGCCTTGGGAGGATTGTCGGAAATGGTTATGATAGCAATATCGTTGGTTGAAGTATCACAAGTATCAGGAATAATCGGATTGAAAGTGTTAACAAGGGTTTTATGGAAAAGTATCTCTTGCGTATCCATCGGGAGTTGGACACCCGACTTCAACATTGGACAATCACCTTGAATGTTCAAACAAAAATAGCAGTCCTTACCACAACCAGGAAAGATCCCGGCTATCAACAAATTTTCTTTAATCACTAACAATGGAGTCAATAGATCGACAACATCAGTAACATGGAGGTTTTCCAAAATAGCATGCACATTGTTGCCGTGCTTGGGCATCAGAGCGGATATAACATTGGGCTTCTCAAGAGCGTCAAATTCAACCTCTTTGGCGTCAATTAAATCCTGAATTTTGTTCTTAAGTGCCCAGCAATTATTGGTATCGTGTCCAGCACTATCGGAATGGTAAGCACACTTAGCATTAGAGTGGTAGTACGGAGAAGAGGTGTTAGGGTTTTTTGGCGCCTCCTTCAAACTGGTCAGATTCAGCTTCAGAAATTGGGGAAGGACCTGAGTGGGCGTCATGTTGATGCGGGTGAACTGCCGTTGTGGCCGTTCTACCCGTTGCTGATTAGGTCTCGATTGATTGTTACGAGGTTGATCATTTGATGAATTTTGAATCATCACGGCCCCTACAGTCAGACGGCGCTCAGTTCTTCCCAACCCCTTCTGAGAATACACAGCAGATGCTTCTTTCTTGGCTGGGAAAGGTTTTTTAACAACTGTGGATGCGGAAGCATCCTTTTGAATCTTTCCACTTTTAATACCGGCCTCCACCCTTTCGCCGGTCAAAATCAGTTCAATAAATCCCGCAGAAGAGCTTCCGATTAGATGGTTGAAGAAAGGGCCAGATAGGGTCCCCAAAAACATGTCAACTAATTCCCTATCTGATAGCGGTGGCTGTACCCTTCCAGCCAGATCACGCCACTTCTGGGCGTACTCCTTAAACCCTTCATTTGAAGCCATCACCATACTTTGTAACTGAGTACGAGTGGGCGCCAAATCAGCATTGTACTGATACTGACGATAAAAAGCAGCTGCCAAGTCTTCCCAATTGTGAACCTCTGATCTCTCGAGCTGATAAAACCAGTCTAACTGAGTGCCATACAAACTGTCTTGGAAAAAGTTTACCCAGAGATCTTTATCAGAGGAATGAGGTTGAATCTTTCTAACATACGACCTCAGGTGCATCTTAGGGCAAGACAGACCGTCGTACTTGGCAAATGGTGGAACCTTGAACTTGGGAGGGATAACAATCCCAGCTACCAATCCCAGTTCCTCAAAATCCAATCCGGACACCCTCTGCAACTCCATAGCTGCCAATTTGTCTTCAAGGTTCTTATATTTGTCATCCGCTGGTGGATACTGTTGTTCGGAATAGTCCTCGTCTTCTTCCTCTTCCTCCTCTTCTACCTCAGACTCAGAAGGTACAATAACTCCTTTCCCCTTGCCAGCCCCTCCGTCAGACGTCGAAGGGAACTCCAGAGTCCTCCTAGCATCGCTCTCAAACCTTCTTACGAAATTGGCTACCCCCGGTCTCTTTTTCTTTTTCTTCTCTTTATTCTTCTCTAGCAGAACTTTGAGATCCTCTTGACCCTTTGCCAAGGTCATGAGGAGTTGCTGAAATTGTGAATTTTGTGCCTGTAGGACCTTTACTTTTTGCTCCAAATCCATCTTGCTGAAATAAACAGCAGAAAGATAAGGAAACCTGGCTTGAAGACCTGTTTATGCATATGATAAATGGTATTTTATTCATGTAATGCATTCAAGGGTTCAAAAATTCAAATTTGTTGCAAACAAAAAAGAACGCACGTCATATTAAGAAGAAATTTGTTAGTACATAAATGCCCTATGGGCGAAATATTACAAAATTCTTAATGTAAAAAGACATTGCGCATCCTTTTTGGTGCGATGTAGGTGTTGAGAGTTTCCTCCTCGTGAAGTCGGCGGGTGAGCTCTAAAACCTTCTTCTCACTGGCATAGAAGCTGGCTTCAAAAGTATCCCGTTCTTATTTGAGTTGGATCCAACTCTTTTGCATTTCCTCCCATGATGTTGGCATGTCAGGATGTAGGATGGTGTATGGAACCTCTCCTTCCATAACAGGATCTTTGATCAAGGGGAGAATGTGTGGATATGGCATCATAAGATTCTGGGAGCGGGTACGTACCCACTTGAGGTAAGGTTCAAGGGGGATGGAATTCTTGTGCCCCAGTGTCTTACTATCTACTTTATTAGGCATCCTCCAAGCTCTGATGAACCTTTGTCGAAGTCCTTGCGCATCGTTGTCGAAGTCAAAAACTAGGTCAGGAATCAGCATGTCATGAGGACCATCCCTCTGAGCATATCCAAATTGTCTCAAAGCTAGACATGGGTTGTAGGTAATGCCTCCCCTAATACCAAGTAGTGGGACATTAGGGAATTCCCCACAACGATCAATGATGATGACATTTTCTCTGGACCGAGAACACCAATGTACATCAGAATGTGTGAGGGTCATCAATCGTTGTGACCACCTCAAACCCTGCTCATTCTTCAGAACTGATTGTGGAAGGTGAGAAATAAACCACCTTGCTAGAAGAGGAGTACAACACATGAGAACACCTCTTTTCCTCATTGTTCGTGTGTAAAATGAGTGTAGGATGTCCCCAAGCAATGTTGGTATAGGATTCCTGGATATGAAAATCTTCACAGCATTCACATCTATAAGCTGATCAGGGTTTGGGAACAAGACCAACCCATAGATGAGGAGAGCCACAATCTCTTCAAAGGCTTGTAGACCAAGAGAATCCCAACAGTCTTGTGCCTTCTCGAACAGACACTTTGCCAAGAAGCCCTTGACACCACTTCTGGTTTCCCAATTCCCCTTGATGTCAGATGGTTGCAAGTGTAATGCTTGAGCAACATCTTTAGGCTTTGGTTCTTTTTCCGTACCGTTGTAGGGTAGTTGATGAAGAATAGGAATTCTCAGGAGTTGAGAAAATTCCTCCAAAGTTGGTACCAGTTGGTAATCAGGGAATGTAAAACAATGGTGTATGGGGTCAAAGAACTGGAAAAGTACTTTCACCATGTCTTCTTCAATACTGGTGTTGACTAAGTTGAGGAGTCTATCATGTCTTTCACTGAAGAGAGAATTCTCTGGAATCCTAGAAGTGAGCTCCTTGAGTTGAGGAGGGATTCTCATAAGATTGACTTGAATTGTTTTCCTGCGAAGAGATTCTATGACCTACAAAACAAGAACAAAGATGAAGATCCAAACCCTTGAAATGGTTAGTGGATGCATATGATGATTTATGATGTTCATGATGTATGCACAAGCACATGTACAGACAAGTCACACAAAACCCTAGTTTCAGGCTTGCATGAGGTTTCATAGGTAAGTACCCTCTTAAGTTTAGTTGGTTCAAAACCTGTCCTATAAATAGTACCCGGGTTCTAAAGAGCGCAATATCATTGGATTGTTTTCTATGTTCATTGTCTTGGTTTATCCACTTAACTAGCGACCAAAATATCTCAAGAAAACAACCCTCAATGAGTGTAGTATCGAGTATCTACAAACTTCGGACTGCACCAAAGCCTGTCATCTCACTACCCCTAATGAAAAGGCCAAGATGGTCAAGTAAGTTTCTAGTTCATTAGTGCTTAATGACATCACTCAGCGGCCCCGTATTCTCTTTGATTGACTCAAAGGCTACCGATACTCACAAATATGTCACACTAATATAGTTATTGCTTCAACCGTGTCGGTATACCCCGCACAGTTTCCACAACGTATTGCTATCTATGAATGTTTCCCAAATCCGGGTGGAGGATTTCAAGCACAAACAAGAGAACAAAGATGTAAAGCAATCAAAGCAAACAATAGTCATGCCAAGGGTGATCTAAGCCATAAGGTTACTCCACTTTTAAAGATTTCCCCAGCAGAGTCGCCAGTTCTGTAATACGGTGGGAGAACTGACTTGGAATTTTGCGTTTGTGTTTGCAAATGTTTCGGTTTAGCAAGAGTCGCCATCGACTTTTTATTTTATCCTAAGGAAAGGTCAAAAAGCACAGGAAAGACCTTTGAGATGTTTTCTTGGGTTCGAGGAGTAGATTATAGAAAGGGAAGGTATTAGCACCCTTTCTATCCATGGTTATCCATGGGCTCTTAGTTACTTGCTTAGATCACTTGCTTTGCTTTTCAATTGTTTGAAATGGTGCTCTTCAATTGTTTGAAATGGTGCTTTGTGTGTGATTTTGAAAGATATTTTGAAAAGAGGCCATCGTTGTGGCAACCTTTGTAATGAGTCTTGTTTGAATGTATACAAAGGTGTTTTTGTCTTTTGAAAAGTTTTCAATGTTTGAAAGTAGGGTTTTGAAATTGTGTTGTGAAGTGTGTTTTGAAAATAGCAAGGATGTTTTTGCAAGTTTGATCAAGTAACTAGGAGCTATCTACCCTATTCTACTCAAAGATCTTTCTTATGTTTTTAACCCTTTTAACACTGTTGTTTCACCTTTGTATTTGGTGAACAACCTTGTGTTAGGATGTTAACGGGACAGGCACGGGTCATCGTATAGACCATGATAGCAATAGTGTCAAGTGTCTTTGGCAAATTTTTTTGAGGGACTTGATCATTTTGTTTAGGCAACTCAGATAGCGTCATCGAGGGACTATGATCTTTTTGATTATTTTTATTTTGCCAAAGTACTTGACATGCAACCATGGCCCATTTTTAAAGGCAACAAGTGGATGAAATCCTAGGGGTGCAAGTGTGTATTGTGTTTGTTTTTCATGCATGTTATCTTGGATTAGGTCAAACTAATTGTTGGTTTTATTTGCATACAAACCCTAGGTCTAAGCATGGCATAATTGAAAGCTTTTAAATGTGCGGGAATTTAAATGCTACACTATTACAACATGATATAGGGAGGGGGGTACAAATTTGAATTGAGGATATTTGACAAGAAATTAAACCCTAGATTACTATTACAACCAAATTGAATGTACAAGATACAATATTTAAATGTACAATAATTGAAATAAATACAATAAATAAATGTAAATAAAATGTATTATGCCAAAATGTTTTTAGTATGTAAAAAGTACTTTTTCAATGTGAAATGTAAAAAAAAAGATCAATTTTAACTATTTTCCTATTTAGGGCAAGAAACCCTAATTCTTAATAAATAATATTATTTATTAATTATGTGCAATAATATACTAATTTATACAAAAAATAAAAGTATATTATAAAAAATGATATTTTTAGTCCAAAATAATAATAAAAATGAAAATGTAATATTTTTTTGTATTTTTGACCTAATTATTTAACAAGATAAAATATATATATATATATATATATATATATATATATATATATATATATATATATATATATATATATATATATATATATATATATATATATATATATATATATATATATATATATATATATATATATATATATATATATATATATATATATATATATATATATATATATTAAATATATTAAGTGTGCAAAAAATTAAAATAAATTATTTACAAAAATGAATATTTTCAAGAAAATGTTTTTAAATATAAATAAATGAAAATAAGTATATTTTTTGTATCATTTTTTAGTTTTGTTTTTAAAAAGAAAATAGTTTATTTACATATGTATATTTAATAAAAATAAATAAATATCAAATAAATATGAAAAAAAATGGAAAATTATTTTTGACATTTTTTATATTTATACAAAAAATAATAAAGTCAGGATAAAAAAATAAAATGTCAAAAATGATAAATATTAAACAAATGGGCCAGGGGGGTGTAAACAGAAAATAAGGGTGTTAGAAGTGAAAACACAACAGGCCCAGCCCACCAGACTTCTTCTTCCTCTTGTTCACAAAACACGCGCTTTTGGGTATCAATGGCCAACTTCTGATTCTTTGATTTTTTTACAAAACTCATAACATGAACATTGTAGAGAATTAAACAATGAATTCAACCATATAAAAAACTTGGATTAACTCTCAAAGACCAGAGAGAATTTCTCTGGCCCTAATTTTTAACCTAGTTTTTTCAGAAAGTTCATGAGTGAAATTCTGTCAGCACGATTAATGTAAATGAAAACTAAGCATATGTATGGCTTCAGGGCTATGAGTACAACATATTTCATTCTCAAACCTAAGCCTAACCATTCCTAAATAGAGAGATAGAAGTCCATGAAATACCTGTTTCAGTTGACTTCGAGCTGGACAATGTAGCAACCTTCAATGGTGTTTGAGCTTCTGTTGAGCTTGCCTGAGATCCAAGGAAGCTTCTCCAATGCTTGGCTTGCTTTGAAACAACTTGAATCATGCTGTAGAACTCAACCTGCAGAGCTTTGAAATGAAAATGGCAAAGTGTGTTAGAGGTGTTACAGCTTGCAATGGGGGCTTGGGATAGTTCAGGTGAGTTGATTGGAAGGTGTTGGAACTATCTTGGGACAAAACGCACGATGGAAATTGGTTGTGGCTTGCAAGATGCAGAACTTGCTCTGTTTTGCAGAAAAATAGTGATTCTGAGTATGAGGAGTTTTTAGTGATGAAAGGGTCGTGCTTTAGGCTTGTTGGGATGTATGGAACTTGTTCACAAATTTCTTGTAAGCTTATGTTAACAGATATGAGAGATCGCTTATGTTTTGCCACCTTTCTTCTACTTGAAGCAAGAGAATGGAAATGATGTTATAGCCCTGTACAAGCCCTCCTATCATGCTGCAAATTTTGTTCTTGGTTACTGGAATTAGTGGACTTGATCTTGCCTCAAAGATCTTGCCCCCATGCCTCAAGGATTTGGTTTTGACATAAAGTGAAATTAGGCAAAAATGGCATTGTTGCTTTTTCCTTTTAAGGCTTAAACTAAAGTATAATGCCCTAATGACCAAGACAATACCTTAATACAATGGATATGCATTAAATTAAGGAGTACAAATTGGTTTTGAGGCCTGTAATGTTGAACCAAGCTAGCTAGATCAGAATTGCAAGTTGTTATGAACATGTATTGGCCATGGACAAAAGTGAGTTTTTGCCAACTTCAAGAATTCGATTCTCTCTAACCACAAGGGTGTTTGAGGAGTTCTTGGACAATTTGGAAATCTTGGAACATGAACTACAATCCATATTTGTAATGAAACTTGAAACTCCAAGTGGAACTATGTGAAAAATGGCCAAGAAGATGGGTCAAAATCCTGCCTAGATTAGGGCAAATTTTCTCTAAGTTAAAAGTTTTAGGTACCCTTGTTACAAAAATCATAACTTGAGATACAAGCTTCTTTTGAGAAAACTTTGTGAATAAAAGTTGTAGACTTTGTGATGGACTACAACTTTCATGTTGCAAGTTTTGTTTGAATCCATTTGCATCTTGGTGAAAAAATGGGACAAAGTTAGGAAAAAATAAGAAAATTTCATAACTTAGAAAAATTCTAAGTTATGAAAATTTTCCATTTTAAACCCTAATTTGCATTTTTGGGTTTCTTAATGAACAAGTTTAATAATTTGACATGTCTTGATGAAAAATGACCCTTGGCACTTGATTTTGACCAAAAAGTCAAAGTTTGACTTTTCAGTATACAGTCAAATTTTGATCAGTTGACTGAAAAATTCATCTGTCAATCCTATGCATTTGAGATCTTTTGAACTTGTTGAATGGGTCAAGACAATGTCATTGAGTCCTTGAGTCCATATGTGAGCTTGGTTTGCCATTGGTTAGGTCAAACAGTCAAAAATTGCTTTTGTGCAGTCAAAACCCTAAAAATGACCATTTTGCCCTTTTGGTGATCTGATCAAATTCCTTTTGGAATTGTGATCCAAATTTGATCAAATGGTTCATATGAGTTCATAATGTTGATGTGGGTCAAATTTCATGAGGTTTGACTGTCAATTGGCCACATTTGACTTTTTCCCCAATACAGCTGATTTGTAGGTCAACTGTCCAATTGACTGGGCAAAGATTTGAATCAAGGCTTGAAACTTGGTATGGGCAAACTTGTGAACCCAACATGGAGCATGAAAGTCAATTTGGGTATTGTAGGTCAAAATATCCTTGTGCAAACTCAAACCCTAATTTGGGTTAACAGTGCAAGGAGGGGTCTTGAGCAGAGCAAACCCTAGCTTGATCCTGAATTCCAAGAGTCTTGTGATGAGAAAGTGTTGATGAAATGAGAGGGAAAATTTTAGGGTACAACAATGACCCTCGATGTTTCCTTCGGTAAATGATCTAGTCCCTAAATGATATTGCTAAAACATCCCATAGGTTGCCTTCCATGACTATACAAACGTCCCACGCCTGTCCATTCACATCCAACGATGGGGCTACTTATCAAAACAATGGTAAGATAGCAACATCTAAAGGAGGAGGAAAGTAAAACCTAAGACCTTTTGAGTAGGTAGATTGCTCCTAGTTTCTCGCTTGCTCACAACAAAACATTTTTATACACCAACACTTTCATTTTGAAATATTTTCAAAAGACAAACGCTTTGTATGCGTTCTTATAGAGACAAGAACCATCATAAAGACACCCTTTTCAAAATCACTTTCGAAAATACATTTACACAAACACTCCTTTGAACTATTTTTAAACAACACTTTGTATGCATTCTCGTGAGACAAGAATCATTACAAATGCAAGTTTTCAAAATATTTTCAAAACTCACACCACAAGCACACTTTCAAACAAAAGCAAGTGATCTAGCAAGCAACTAAGAGCCCGTAGATAACTACGGATGAAAAGGGTGTTAATACCTTCCCTTTTCATAATCTACCCCGTGAACTCAAAAATAATCTCGAAAGGTATTTCCTATTCTTTTCAGCCTTTCCTTTTGGATAAAAGAAAAGCCGATGGCGACTCTTGCTAACCGCAACATTTGCGATAAAACGTAAAACACCAAAGTCAGTTCTCCCACCGTATCACAGAACTGGCAACACTGTTGGGGAATAACTTAAAATTGGGGTTACCTTAGGGCTAGATCACTTATATTTGCTTTCATTGTTTGACTTGCTTGCTTTACATTTTTGGTTCCTTGTTTGGGCTCGCTTTGATCATCCACTCGGATCTGGGACACCTTTTTAGGTAAGTAGCAATACATTGTGGAAACTGTGCGGGGTATACCGACATGGTTTAAGAAATAGCTACATTAGTGTGACATATTTGTGGATACCGATAGCCCTTGAGTAGTCAAGGAGAATACAGGGCCGCTGAATGATGTCATGAAGCACTAACTGACTTTTAGAACCTTTACTTGACCAAATTGGCCATTAGGACGTGGTGAGATGACCGACTTTGGTGCAGTCCGAAGTTGGTAGATACTCGATACTACACTCATTGAGGTTTGATTTTCGGGATATTTTGGCTGCCGTGAAAGAGGCTTGCACTAAAACAATGCCCGAGAAGACAAATCAGTGATATTGAGATCCCTTAGAACCTGGTTACTATTTCTAGGACAAGTTTAAGCCAACTAAACTTCAAGAGGGTACTTCCCTACAAACTCCATGCAAGCCTAAACCTAAAGACTTGTCTGCTTTGTGTGTATATGACTATTTGTTCATAACAACTTCCTTACTTTTCATACTTGTACATAACATCATGACATTATACCATAGCATTTTCAATAACCATTTTAAGGATCTCAAGGGTCTATGATGCAGGGTCACGTTGAACCAGACGTTTATCAAAGGGCAAGAGAATTTATTTTTCTCTAAACAAACACCATCAAAAATCAAGTACAAACAAACTTGAGTCGAGGGCTATGACCCACTTGACATGGTGAGCTTAATTCTCGTGGAAGAACATCCGCCGATACAAAGTTCTCCAATCAAAGTTGTTGATCAAAGTTCAACTTCTAACATTTTCTTGTGTTTACCCCGTGAGATCCTTGAAAACATGCATCCACATATCATGCATCATATCATAACAGGTTTCTCCCATACAGGTCTCCTTATCTTCCTACTGTTTATTTCAATAGAGATGGCTCTAGAGCAGACTATCAAGGACATCCAGGCTCAAAATGCTCAACTTCAAGAAATGTTCTTGAACCTATATAAGGGACAAGAAGAGCTGAAGGCGCTCCTCACTAGGGTCATGATCATGGGAAACTTTAGGGACGATAGAGATGATCGGTTGGAGCGGCTACAAATCGAGATAGCCATAATGAAGGACCAAATGATGGGACAACTGGTAGGCCAGATGGCTCTTATCCAAAACTTGGCTCAGGGACAAGAAAAGTTGAGAGTCCTTATCAACAAGCTTCATCAAAACGGATGCAACCAAATGGGGCAAACAACTAGAATTGGGGATCGAGTCATTAATCAGCCTCCGATAAAGAGTGGACCTTTCCAAATTTCTGCCACATCACGAGCCCAATAACTACCTCGTCAACAAGGACAGGGTGAACAAAGTAAACGAGTCCCAGCCGTTAGGCAGTTTACCAAACTCGACATGCCAATATCGCAGGTCTTACAGCACTTGCTGAAGCTGAATTTGGTCACATCGAGAGACCCTCCTCGGAATCCCAATACCTCCGCTCCTAACTATCATCCCAATGCATTATGCGCATACCATTCCAATAATCTTGGGCATGATACGGATAACTGTTGGGCTTTGAAAAATAAGATCCAAGACTTGATTGACAGAGGAATGTTGGAGTTAACACAAGATAGCCAAACTAAATTTTTCTGCCGTCCCTCAAAGGCTCACCACCTAAAGTGACAAGTTCAGACAAAGAGGCTTATGTTCATTTGAATTTTCAATTGTAATTTCTTTTGTTATTCAAACAATTATCTATTAATGTTAAACTCAGTTTCATTAATGCATTACATATGTTTGTCTTGAATTGATCCATTCGTTTTCATTACATTTAAACTATGCTTTTTACTCTCTTTATGACATTCAACTCTTGCTAAAAGTTACAAGCCTTTAGAGGAAGGATGACGAAAACAAATGCCTTAATCTCATACAGTATCGTTTTGGACAGACCTTGCTGACAATATACAGGCGTTCTTTCAAATCCTAAACACTGGAGTTATAAGGAAGATAATCCCTAGTCGACCCCTTCGAGCCAAAGAAGTAGGAATTTTCTTTTTCACACAAAATGAAACCTTCAATCAAAACCTGGGGCATGGTAGTCTCTCAGTTGATTCAAATGCACGTTCAGTCACAAACTTTCACTTTATATACAACGAGTGATATCAAAAACATTCCTCTAGAATCAAAAGACGGTGATGGTTCCCTACTAAATAGGAAGTCATTATCTCTCAAAAAGAAAAGCCCACTAAGACAAAACCTACAAAAGAGACTTAAGAAAACTGGGGCATCCCGCTGACTGTAATCTCAAAACAAGAACAGTCAGGCAAAAATCAGGGATAACAAATCAAAATAGGTCACTGCAAATCCTCAACAAAATGAAAAATGTTGCAAAAAATGACTGCCTTACGATAAACTAAACTTGTCTGAACCATCACCAAGATGTCATTCTAGACTCAATTGGAGTTCGAACGCACAATTAACTAAGTTTAGGGCTGAAGAACATCACGAAGAACGAGTGGGTACAAATAAAATTTGAGCCTTTATCCTTTGTTTCTTAAACCGTGAACCAGACTACGCTACAACCCTTCAAAAGTCCTAATTGAAGCATGGGTTAGTTCGAAAGCATACTGTTACAAAAGGTATCCTGACTCCTGTAAGGCTTTACTCTAAATCCTGAGTTTAATTTTCTTACAAAATTTCTTGCTAAAAACGCATTTTCAAAATTTCAAGACAAGCATAAACTTTGCATTATTCGAATATCGTTGTTTGCATTTTGCTATTTGTTTGACAGCGGAGAAATTCATACAACCAGTGAACGAAAGCTCTCTCAGTGAACAAAGTCACTTCAGATGGGATGACACTTCCAATAAAAGATCTCCTATAAACAAGGGGGCATGGCATGTCCCTATCCAGTACACCTGGGGCAGTCCAGTCAAGATTCCAAGAAATCTCCCAAGAAGTGCAGAGTAACCAGGGGCAGGTCTTCATCTCCATCACTTGAGGCATTAAACGCAAATCCTGACAAAGGGTTACGTACAGTCAAACATTTCCTGGAAGTGCCACAAACACTCGCTACTAGGGGCAGTGACAAATCTCCCCAAAATCCTTCTCATAGGATGACTCCCAGCCAGAGTTTCAATCTATGAAAACCTTTTCCCCAGCTGAGTCGACCTCAAGAATCCTCGAGGATTTTCCCCAATGAAGTTGCCACCTGTCCAACAGACCGACAATAGGGTTTATTTTCCCAACAAACAACATGACTCTCCATCTTGAGTTTGCCTCTCCGACTACTACAAATCAGAGGACCACAACTCCTCTTCTCCAGTAGACTACTCTACTATCCCCAACAAGTTACTGTGAAGCCTGGAAACCGACCAAATAAGCGTGTCTTCAGTAAGTTGTTGTGAAGCCTGGACTCGACCAGATATCAGTTCAACTTCATCCTTTCAAGAATTTGTTATGAAGCCTGGAATCTGACCAAATAATAATTCAGTAAGTTACCGTGAAGCCTGGAAGCCGACCAAATAACAGATAACTTCAGTAAGTTGTTGTGAAACCTGGACCTGACCAGATATCAGTTCAACTTCATATTTTCTAGCAAGTTACTGCAAAGCCTGGAATACGAACAAATAACAGTTAACTTAAATCTTCCCCAAGATAACTCCCAGTAGAGCAACGGACAACTGAGACTCCTGAACTCTTTTCCCCAAGAAGGAATCAACACTCTCTACAAAGTTTTCAATATTCCCCAATGGAGTTCTCCTCAAATAACAAAATAGGAATCTCCGGTGGAACATTCTAAACAAAGTTTGAAGACACGCCTACTCTTCAACAACAGTCCTGGATTTAATGACTCCCCAGCATTTGTCAAGGATTTATTTTCCAAGACAAAATAACATTTCACATTTCATACATCCTATTTACATACATGATAAATGCATACGACATAATATCATTTATTTTGAGGATACCATGCATTTCATACATCATGACATTGCATACAACTAACGTTTTACCTTTTCAGGAAAAGGTCAATCAACAGATGGCTACCATCAACCATTTTCAAGTTCCAAATTAATACCTGTAACAAGCCAAAAATAACTATCTGCGGACGAGTGATTGTAGATTAATACCTGTAACAAGCCAGGAAAACTATCTACATGAAGAGATTGAAGATTAATACCTGTAACAAGCCAGGAAAACTATATTTCTTTCTCAGGTCAGAGATTAATACCTAAAACCATCTAGGACAACTATCTCAACGACCAACAATTTTCGAGTTCCATATTAATACTTGTAACAAGCCATGAAAACTATCTGTGGACGAGTGATTGTAGATTAATACCTATAACAAGCCAGGAAAACTATCTACATGAAGAGATTGAAGATTAATACATGTAACAAGCCAGGAAAACTATATTTCTTTCTCAAGTCAGAGATTAATACCTGAAACCAGCCAGGATAACTATCTCAACGACCAAAGACCTCTTTTGGTTAGATTTATTTCTTCCAGTTAATGACAGGTGACCAAAGACCTCCTCTGGTTAGATTTATTTCTTCCAGTTAATGATAGGCGACCAAAGACCTCCTCTGGTTAGATTTATTTCTTCCATTTAATGACAGGAGACCAAAGACCTCCTCTGGTTAGATTTATTTCTTCCAGTTAATGACAGGCGACCAAAGACCTCCTCTGGTTAGATTCATTTCTTCTAGTTAATGACAGGTGACCGAAGACCTCCTCTGGTTAGATTCATTTCTCCCAGTTAATGACAGGCGACCAAATACCTCCTTTGGTTAGATTTATTTCTTCCAGTTAATGACAGGCGACCAAAGACCTCCTCTGGTTAGATTTATTTTTTACAGTTAATGACATGCAATCAAAGACCTCATCTGGTTAGATTCATTTCTTCCAGTTAATGACAGGCGACTGAAGACGTCCTATGGTTAGATTCATTTCTTCCAGTTAATGACAGGTGATCAAAGACCTCCTCTGGTTAGATTCATTTCTTCCAGTTAATGACAGGCGACCAAAGACCTCCTCTGGTTAGTTTCATTTCTTCCAATTAATGACAGGAGACCAAAGACCTCCTTTGGTTAGATTCATTTCTTCTAATTAATGACAAATGACTGAAGACCTCCTCTGGAAACAGTGCATATGCGATCCAGATATGGATGACATTCTGATACTTACTTCAGATTCTCTTCTAGAAACAATTCAGATACGATCCAGATATGGTTGACATTCTGATACTTACTCCAGATTTCCTTCTAGAAACAGTTCAGATGCAATCTAGATATGGCAGACATTCTGATACTTACTCCAAAGTATTCTTGAAACAATTCAGATACGATCCAGAGACGAATATTATTCTGATACTTATTCTAGATTTTTCTCCTAAATATAGTCCAAATAGGATCTAGATTCGGATGTTATTCTGTCACTCGTTCAATTACAGTCTAGATACGATCCAGATTCAGATGTCATCCAGTCACTCATTCAAATACAGTCCAGATATGATCCAGATTCAGATGTCATTCTGTCACTCATTCAAATACAGTCCAGATATGATCCAGATTCAGATGTCATTCTGTCACTCATTCAAATACAGTCCATATACGATCCATATTAAGATGTCATTTTGTTACTCATTCAAATACAATCCAGATACGATCCAGATATGGATGTCATTCTGTCACTCATTTAGCTTAACTTTCAAATACAGTCCAGATACGATCCAGATTCAGATGTCATTCTATTACTCATTCAAATACAGTCCAGATACGATCCAGATTCGGATGTCATTCTGTCACTCATTCAAATACAGTCCAGATACGATCCATATACAGATGTCATTCTGATGCTCATTCAGTACATCTCTCAAATACGAGTCAAATACAATTCATTTATGAATATTATTATAATACTCATCCAAGACCTCTGTTGGTTCAGCTTAAATCTCTCAATGGTTTATCCTGATTCTTTCTAGTAGACATTTCCTTTGGTTCAGATAAATCGCTCCAAATATTTATTCTGATTTCCTCTCCAGTTAAAGTCAGAATTTAGACTTAGTCTAATTCCTGTCAACAATCACTCTGGATGGCATCTATAAGCCCATCTCCAACAACTATCCATCATTTCTCCAAATGGTATCATTTAAGCCTATTCCCTACACAATCAACCACAACATCAGCAAGTGCAAATTTTTGGGCACTCTAGTGTTCAATCATCTTCCATCCTCAAGTCACGAATGACAGATTTGCCAATCTAACTCTTCAGGTGTAAGAAGATTGAACAGGGGCAGCTGTTGTACCCCAAATTTTTCCCTCTCAATTATCAAGGATTTTCTCACAAATGTTCTCAGAATTTAAGCTTTCACAAGTGCATTGGGATTTTCCAGTAACAGAATTAAAAGGAAACTGTAAAAAGGGAGAAAACAGATAAAAATAACATTTTTTTACAAATTTGGAGAAAAATAGGCTTCCTTCGATTCATCCCCCTTCGATTGACTTCTGGCCTCTTTCGATTGCTCAAAATGGATGCTAGCATGTCTCTTTCATTTGGGCATGTGACTTCTTATTGCAGGCTTCGTTTGTGTCTTCCACTGCCTGCATGTTTGCTTTGAAAACCAAAGTTTGCTGGCCATATGTGCCCCCTGCAAGACAAACCCTTCGATTGGACTTTCCACCTCCTTCAATTTCTCAAAATTAGCTTCCTGAAAGCCTGCTTCGATTTGGATAAGTTTAATTCCTACATACCTGCTTCGATTGGACAAGTTTACTGCCTGCATGCTTGCTTCGTTTGGACAAGTTTCTATGGGACAAATTAATCATCTCTATCCATCCTTCGAATCCACTTGCACCAAGGGCCTCTTGCAGACTTTGCTTCATACAAGCATCGTTTAAGCCAAAAGGTGTCTTTATACAAGATTTGACTAAGTTCTTGCTTCCCTTGAAAGAGTGCCCTTTGATTCAGAAGCCATGAACTTCTTTCATGCTAAACAGACACAAGGCAATGACTCCCTTTATGTTTGTTTCGATCCACATGCTTCGATTGGGAAATATGTTTCCTTCAAACACGACCTTTCGATTGGGCAATGTGTTTGCTTTAATCCAAGCTTCAATTGGGAATTAGCTTCCTTCGAGTAAGCTTTTTTCTACCACATACTTCGACTGAGGCAAAGGATTCCTTCGAACAAGTGTGCTTCGATCTCATTATTGCATTCGACTCAAGACCAAATCTCACTTGTCAGGCTACTTTGCTTCCAAATCTTTATATAATCCGAGGCTTGTACAAAGGTTTTAAACTTTGTCTTTTGGATAATACTATTCTTGGTTAAAATAGCAAAAGGCTACATACTCTTTCTTTTCATAGAGAGTACTTTTATCACAAAAGTAGCTTCCAACCTAAATTTTGTCTGAACGAAAAGCAGGGCCAGAAGCACAAGTCTAATCTCCAGCCAATAGGCCCCCCACTTGTACTTTCACGTTACATATATTTTATTATTCTTTGCAAGGCTGGCTTTGGACAACATGCCCATTCTTTATCTATAAATAGAGGAACTTTTTTCAAAGGCCCAAAGGATTTTTTGACTAGAGGAACGAAACCTCCAAAATCTTCTCAAACACAATAAAACTATCAAGTACCTTCAACACTTGTGAAATCAAACCCAGAATCCCATTATCACCTCCTTCGATTCTGAAGAACAAATACCCTTCAGTTTCCTTCGAATCCCAAGGAGCATCACATTTTCTCCTCTCCTTCGAATCCAGCATTCAAAGCCAAGCTTCAGGCCCCTCCATTCGAATCCAAGAGAAGCCCAGGGCCTCCATTCAAGGCCCAGTTCATCTTCAAGGCTGCAGCAAGGTAACTTACTCTTACCCTTGCACCTTTCGTTTAGACATAGCATGTATATAATAATTTTCCTCTCTTTCGTTTACACCTTTTGAATCCATTTTTCTGGCTAATCTTTTTGTTTCTTGTTGCTGGAGTTTCATTAAATATACTTTAATATTTGGTTTGGACACAATACAAAGGCTAGCATGGTGTTTTACCCCAAAATTTTCCCTCTCATTTTACTCAACACATGCCTATTGAGGTTCCCAACTTGCTCAAGGATGCCCAAGAGTTGACCAGACAAACTCTCTCCTAAAACAATGAATCTCAAACTATGGTTTCCATTTTTATCAGGGTGTGGGAACTCAAAAAGTCCAAAATTCCTTCCATGGTCCTAATATGTTATCAAGATCACCCATGTCAAGTTTCATGCCTTGCACAAGAAGTTTGCTCAGTCAACTGCTCAGATGCCTGAAAATCAACTATATTAGGTTAAAAGTCAATTGTGGCCCACATACAGTCAAACTTCAAGATTTTTGGTCAACATCAACATTTTGAAGTGATATTCATCATTTGATCAATTGTTGGTCATTATTCCTCAAGGAATGCCCCAAATTCATCAAAACCCAAAAGTTGCTAAATTAGGGTTTCTAAGGAAAAGTCAACCAAACTTTGACCAAACATAACTTCTTCATACTTTATCAGAAATTTTCCATCCAAGGCTCATTTTGAAGAGGATGAAATTATCTACAATCCATATTCATCCCAATAGTTTAAAATATGCAATCATCAAAGGATATGAATTTCTACATTATAGGTCCTTTTGAAAAGTCAACAAAAACACCTTTTGGGCCAAAGCTTCTTACATGAACATGAAAGACCCAATTGAGATGAGACAAAAAAGGTTGTTTAGGGGACATCATAATCTTTCTAAAAAGTCCAATAACACCTCTCCAGGGTTAAAGTTGGAGGAGATATTCCTTGTCAAAGTTGACCATTGTTGCAAAATTGCCAAAAGTCAAATATGCTCAAAAATACATTTTTTTGTCAAATGGGCCTAGTTTTTCATGATTGAATCTTGCTTGTGACATGGTCCACGATGCAAATCAGCATCTACACTTTATTTTCTTCATTATTTATTTTATTTTGATTTTTTATTATTTAAAATTCAAATTAAATCAAATAAATTGCAAAAAATACAAAAGATTGATTTTTGATCTGATTTTTTGTAGGAATCAAATCCAATTAGGCTGACAAATCATATCCAAAGCGTGCAAAACAAATTGAATCAAAATTGGCATGATAAGGCTTATGTTGGAAACATATCATAAAAGAGAAAAACCAAATCAAATCTTGATGATCTTCAAAGATACAAGGAATTTTTGTTGACCTAATTCGTTCTAGTATATATGCTAAATATAACCAAGCCAAAAGAACAAGGATTGCAGGTCCTGAGAGCACAAAGCAAAACTGAAAAAATTGATAAAAAGTGGTGATCTGTTTTCCAACTTAGAGGATGATTCAAAGCATTCTAAGACTACCAATAGACTCCTGGACATCTCTAGAATGTGTTGCAATCCAGTGCACGCATCCTCACACCCAGAATCGCCCCTAGACGTCACACGGTTTGCGCTTTTTTCCAGATTCAATTAATGTGTTTCTTGCATCATGAACATATTTTAATGGTATATCTGTGCTTGTTGTTATGTTTGCAACATGACTGGATGATTTAATTGAAGTTTTGATGCATGTATACATAATTGCCATGGCTAGGGTTTTCATGGCTGTTTTAGGATTTTCCATACAGGTTAAATTGGCCCAAGAAAGGGGTACATTATGCTCGTGGCATCAAGACGAATCGATCCATGTGCTTAGAAGTAATTTATCATGCCTGCTTTCGATTTTTGAAATTTGCAGTGCTATAGCCATGGAGGATGTCCGTAGGTATAAGTCTCATACCTAAAGCGACGGACATGGGAAGAAGAAGATACGTGGCTGATAACTATTGGTCTATTTGAATCTGGCGCGTGTTTTTTCTTTTGTTCAGATCAGTCATTTTGTTTTATATATCATTCATTGCTTTCATTATTATAACAAATAAGAATAGGTGGCCCAGTGGTTAAGCACGCATATGTTGAGTGGGAGGACCTGGGTTCGATCCCAAGTCCCAGCGTTTTGTGTTTTTCTTCATATTTAACTGCAGATCACGTACACCATGCTTCCAAATGCCTACCATGTGCCCCAGCAATCTAGCCAATGGATTATCACCATCACAAATCCAGCGTCCCATACATCAAGGAGCATGGTAGACCATCAGAAGGGAATTCCACTTGATCCCATGCAAGTATTGGGCTCAGCAGTTAATAGGCTTACAAAATTCAGCCATACACCCCCCTTCTCAGCTTCTAACAGGCCCAATCTCTAAACCTTTTACTTTAATTCTTTTTTAATTTTGTTAATTATTTTCTTTCTTACAAAAATAACACAAAAAATCAGTTTTTTTATTAAATAAAAAAAATCACTAAAACCTAAAAAATCTTTTTTTCTTCATAAAAAAATATTTTGTTTCTTTAATTAATTAATTAGTTTAATTATTTAGGGCAATTTAATTGTTTTTTTCTATATAATTTAAATCAATTAGAGATTAGGGTTTTAGTTTGTACATAACCTAATTAATGTTTTCTCATAAAATAATAATAACCTAAATATTTTTTCAGTTAAATTTTTAGGGTTCTTTAATTCTCGCATTTAAATTGCCGCGTGCATTTTAATTCTTTTTCTATTGTTGTATCTTCTTCGGATTGTAATAGATTTAATTAGGGTTTTAAACTTCCTTATTTTGATTTTTAGTCCAAGATAATTATGTATGTGTGAAAGCCCTGTAATTGCTAGGATTTTTAACTTTCCGCACTTTTAATTTCTACAAATTATAAACTGCTTAGATGTATGTTAATAAGATTGTATGGAAAGACTAACTGCAAATTAAAACGGTAGATCACCTTAATTGTGCAAAGATTAAATAACTGAAATCAACCACATGCACATGCTCACTCCTAGGGTTTGCCTCACTTGGTTGCCTCGGAAATAATGGTCGTGTCCCTCGAACGTAGGGATACCTTAGCAACGACCCGCGATTCAAAGTCGTCATAAAGATCACAGCCCTTACTTGTCCCTCGAGTTGCCTACGAATTGATCTTATGACGATAGTCCCTTCGAAACGCTAAGGTATCCTTACTTGTTGCCTTCAGTGACCATTTTGCCCCTTCGAATGTCCTTTAAACATCCAACGATAGGGCTACCTACTCACTAATAGTAGGATAACGCTGTCTAAAGGAAACGAGAAAATGAACAATCTTTTTCGAGTAGGTAGAAACTCTTAAGTACTTGCTCAAAACAATAAAAACTCTTTTTCACAAACACTTTCAAAACAGTTTTCAAAAACAACTTCGTCACACTCTTGAGGATAGATACAAGGGTTATCACGAAGTAAACAAAACTTTTCAAAACAAGCACACACAAGAAATTTCAAAATGAGCAAGTACCTAAGAGCCCATGGAAAACCATGGATAGAAAGGGTGCTAACACCTTCCCTTTCTATAATCTACCCCCCGTACCCTGAAACATCTCAAAAAAGGTTTTTTCTATTCTTTTTCCTTTTCCTAATTGGATAAAATAAAAGTCGGTGGTGAATCTTGCTTACCGCGACATTTTGCAAATACAAAATGCAAACCAGTATAACAGTCGGTTCTGCCACCGTATCACAGAATTGACGACTCTGCTGGGGAATATAAAAAGTGGGGTTTACCTTAGGATCTAGGTCATTTTAAAATTGCTTTCTTATTTAGCCTTGCCTGCTTTAAATTCAAGGGTTTTGTTTGGGTATTATTAAAGATCCTACACCCGGATCTGGGGACACTTTTTAGGTAAACAACAATAGATCATGGAGACTTTACAGCGTAGACCGATATGGTTTAAGCGATGGTTGTGTTGGTGTGACTCTTTGGTTGGTAATAATATCCTTCATGTGGAAATGAGGAGAATATGGGGCCCCCGCATGGTGTCGCGAAGCACTAACGGACCTTAGAACCTTAGTTGAACAAACATAGCCATTAGAAAGTAGTGAGATAGCTGGCCTCAGTATAAAGATGAGGATTGGTTGATACTCGATGCTACACTCATTGAGATCAGACTTTCGGGATATTTTGGCTGCAAGAAAAGATTGCTTGAGCTGAAATAATGCTTGATAAAGGATGATCAGTGATATTGAGAATCTTTAGAACCCGGTTACTTTTCTAAGACAGGTTTGAAACCAACTAAACTTCAAGAGGGTATGACCTTAAAACTCAAGTCGTCCTTAAACCTAAGAACTTGGTGTGATTTGTCTGTGTTTGCTATACCTGTGATTTATCATGACATCATGCATCATATCATATTATCCATTCTTATTGCACTAACCATTTCAAGGACATGGGGAATTTATCTTTGTTCTGTTTTGCAGATCATGGCTTCCGCTCGTAGAAACACTATCCGAATCAGCTTGGTGAAATTACCTTCCCAACTCAAGGAGCTAGTATCAAAGGTCCCCGAAACTTCTACATTTACTAAGAGACATGGTCGACTTCTCAACCTGGTTACTTCAAACTTTAATGAAAAGATGATGAGTGTGCTCTTTTAGTTCTTTGATCCCAAGCACCACTGCTTCACCTTCCCATACTATCAATTGGTGCCTACCATGGAAGAGTTCTCTTAGTTATTGGATATACCCATTCTTGAACAGTTTCCTTTCACAGGTCTAGAAGAAGTTCCTAAGCCAGAAATCATTTCCTCAGCCTTGCATATGAAACGGGTCGACGTGTGTTGTACCCCAAAATTTGCCCTCTCATATTCCTCAAAACATTGCAAGAAAAATCTCCAAGTTGCTCAAGAGTTGGACAAACAAGTTATCTCCTAAGGCAGTCAACCCCAAATTAGGGTTTTGTGTTACATCAAGATCCATGAGCCCAAATGACCTCAAGTTCTCCCTAATGATCCTAATATGTTCTCAAGGTCATCCATGTCAAATTTCAAGCCTTGCAGAGGAAGTTTGCTCATTCAATTGCTCAAAGGTCCAAAAATTGACTGTGCTAGGGCAAAAGTCAACTGTGACCTACAAACAGTCAAACTTCAAGATTTTTTGTCAACATTCTCATTTTGAAGGATATTTCATCATTTTATCAAGGGTTGATCCTGATTCATTAAGGATTGCTCAAAATTCATCAAGACTCAAAAGTTGCTAAATTATGGTTTTGTAGGAAAAGTCAACCCAACTTTGACCAAGCATAACTTTCTCATAATTTATGATAAATGACCCATCCAAAGCTAATTTTGAAGAGGATACAATTTCCTACAATCCATCTTCATACACCAAGATCAAAAAATGCACTCACAAGAAATTATAAATTTGGACATTATAGGTCATTTTTGAAAGTCAACAAAAACACCTTTTTTGCCAAAGCTTATAACTTGAGCATGGAATATCAAATTGAGATGAGACAAAAAGGGTTGGTTATAGGACATCTCAAGATTTCTAAAAACTCAAATAAAACTTCTAAAAGTTCAAAATTAAAGAAGTTATGCGTTGTTGAAGTTGGACTTTTTTGCAAAATTGCCAAAAGTCAACTATCCCCAAAACTTCAAATTTTGTCAAATGGGCCCATTCTTTTCCACTTGATTTGAGCTTGCATAGTTGACCACGTTTCCTAGCTTCATCCATGGGCCCATATTCCATTTTTATTATTTAATTTGATTTTTTATTGAATTTATTCATTTTAAATCAAATAAAATCATATAAAATCCAAAACTTTGATAACATAAGATTTTTTTGCTGTTTTAGGTTTTGATTATCATCATTATCATCATCAAACTAGAATCAAACCAAATCATGTGCAAAAAGATTGAAATTGGACAAATTTGGAAGGTTTTAAAGAAGAGATCAAATCAAATATGTATGCATTGATATGGGAAGATTCAATCCATGATTTCTACCCTAATACACTACACACTACATAAGCAAGGCAAAGGATACGAAATAAGGGTTGGAAATTGCAGAGAGAGGCAGAACAAGATTTGAAAATTCACAAGAAAAGCTTGAGATCGAAACCATAGCTAGAGGCATTTTCAAAAGCCAAGACCTTTCCCAATCACTTCTTGGGCATTCACTCAAGCCAAACCAATCCAAAGCAAGCTTGCTCGGACATCCAAACGCGCTGTAAGTGTCACGATAACCACCTCTGTTCTTGAAATCGAAGCTCATCATTCTTGCATCTATAATGAAAACTATTGGCATATTTGTAATCTTCACAACATTTCCAAGCTATTTGCATCATTCAATTTTGTTTATGTAACCTGTACTGCAAAACGCCATAGCTAGGGTTTCTTGGACGTTTTTGGGGATTTCCTTTTCAGGTGAAATTAAGCTACAAGATGGACATGGTTGTGTCCAGTGGGTTGAGCCGAACTCAACCCTAGCCTTAGATTCTATTTTCAAGGCCTGAGGAGGACTTTTGGATGATGCTGCATTTTTAGCTACGGACAAAAATCCGCAGGTAATATTTGCAGGTTTTTGAGGAAGGAGATGATGAGTTGTCGTTCTCCCATACGTCCGTTCAAACCAAGCACGCCCTTTTTTGTTTTGCTGGCATATGATTGGTTTTTATTATATTATGTTTTCTTTGTATATTATTAACAAACAAACCAACACAACGTAGTGGCAAGCATGTACGTGTAAACTCCTTCAGGACCTGAGTTCGAATCCCAGGTCCCCCACTTTCTCTATTTTTTTCCTCTTCAGGTACTCCTATGCGTGCTTGAGCCTGCAGAACACCGTGCACCATCATCCATGCAATAGCCAGATGGCCAAGGGCCAGATCTGGTGGTCTAGGAGTGGATGTCCACCATAGTCCAAGTCCACGCATGCCCACTGGATTCCAAAAAGTCAACAAAGGCCAGTTGCAATTGGGCTTCAGAATTGCTACTAACACCATATAATCAGGCCCAAACCCCTCCCCTCTTCTACTTATTTATTTTATTTTATTAATTGTTTTATTATTTTTTGTTTAATTTACTAACCAATCACAAAAATTCTTTTTCTCATAAAATAAAATCACCAAAAAATTTTATTCAATCAAATTTTAACTTTTATTTTTTATTAATAAATACTAATTATTTAATTTAGTTTTTTTTTAATTTTAGAATAATTTTAACTTATTTTGCAAATAATTAAAATTGACTAGATTTAATTAGGTTTTAATTACTAATTCAATTAATTTTATTTTCTTTCTTAAAATAATAAAAACTCCAAAAAATAATTTATTTTATTAATTAATTAATTTAATTTAATTTAGTAATTAATTTAGGTTAATTTCTTTCTTTTAAAATAAAAAACCACAAAAAGATATTTCTATTTAATCAAAAAGGGTCAAAACCCTAATCATGCGCTCGACTTAATTTCCCGCACGCAATTTACTTTCTTTTACCAATAATGTACTTGCTCCAGGGATGTAATAGTAAATAGGACTTTTATTTATTTTTATCGCTTTATTTATTTTTGAAGGGTTTGTCTTTGGCGATGTAAATACCCGACGCCTTGTAATTTAAATTCCGCATTTTATTTTCCGCAAAATATTAACTGTTAGATGTATGATTTAGGATGCATGACAAGAATGTATGTCTAATTTTAAAACAGTTAGATCACCATAAATGTACAAAGATAAAATAATATGAAAACAACACACTCGCGCATGCACACTCCTAGGGTACACCCCGCTTGGTTGCCTTCGTACGCGGTCATTGAGTATAGGTCGCTTTAGAGGTCGCCCTCTTGTCTAAAAGATCATAGTCGCCTCAAAATGGTTGCCTCGGATATACAAATGATCTAAGACATTAGGGTTACCACTAAAGCGTCCTAACATTGCTTTAGTGACCGTAAGTCCCTCATTCGAATTGACCCTCAAACTCCAACGACGGTGCTACCTACTCATCAATAGTAGGATATCATTTTCTAAAGGAAATTAGCATAGAACGATTCCTTTTTCGAGTAGGTAGATGGTTCTTAGATACTTGCTCTTTCAAAAACAAAACCTTTTCACACTTACACTTCTTTTCGAACAAAGTTTTCAAAACACTTCATACGCTCTTGAGGACAGAAGCAAGAGTTAAATCGAAGTTTCAAAACAAAAACTTTTTCAAACCCACAAGCACAAAGAAAGCAATTTTGAAAACAATTGAGCAAGTACCTAAGAGCCCGTGGATAACCACGGATATAAAGGGTGCTAACACCTTCCGTTTCTATAATCTACCCCCCGTACTCAGAAATATCTCGAAAAAGGAAGTTTTATGTGATTTTTTCCTTTCCTTGTTGGATAAAGTAAAAGTCGGTGGCGACTCTTGCTTACCGCGACATTTTGCAAAAACAAACGCAAAAAGCAAACAGCATTCCAAAAACAGTCAGTTCTTCCCACCGCATCACAGAACTGCGACTCTGCTGGGGATAGCTTAATAAGTGGGGTGTACCTTAGGAATAGTTCATACTGTTTTCAATTGCTTGACTTGTATGCTTTAACTTTGCGGGTTTGAATCGATGTTACTATAGATCCTAACTCGGATCTAGGGGATACCCTTTAGGTAAGTAGCAATAAACTATGAGGGAACTGTACAGTGTAGACCGATACGGTTGAAGCAGTAGCTACGTTGGTGTGGAACTTTAGTATGTACCGATATCCCTTGTGGCGCAACGAGGAGAATATGGGTCTGCTAAGGGGTCATTAAGCACCAACTGACCTTAGAACCTTTAAATTGACCAACTTGGCCATAGAATAGTAGCAGTATGCTACACTCATTGAGACTAAACTCTCGCGATGATTCCGGCTGTTAGAAGAGGTTGCTAAACTGAAATTATGACCGATCGAGGGTAGTCAGTGATATTGAGATCCTCTACAACCCTGTTACTATTTTTAGGACAGGTTTGAACCAACTGAACTGAAAGAGGGTAGTACCTAGACTCCTTGCCAGCCTGAAATCTAAGGGGTCTCTGTGTGACTTGTGTGCCTTTACCATGTTTGCTATTTGTGGATACTTGTGGTGTGTTTTCTATCATGACATCATGACATCATAACATTGCATGCACCTTGCATTGGACTAACCTATTTCAAAGACTGGAGGGATTCATCTTTGTTCTGTTTTATAGGTCATGGCACCCATGCGTAGAAACACCATTTGGATCAACTTTGTCCAGATTCCCACTCAGCTTAAGGAATTGGTTGCAAAGGTTTCAGATACTACCTCTTTCATCAGAAGACATGGGCACCTTCTTGGTTTGGTCACCTCCAAGATGGATGAACAAATGATGAGTGTCTTAGTCCAGTTCTTTGATCCACTATACCATTGCTTTACCTTTCCGGACTACCAGTTGGTCCCCACTCTAGAGGAGTTCTCTGATCTGCTTGGTATCTCTATTCTGGAGCAGACCCCGTTTACAGGTTGGGAGAAAGTTCTTAGACCATAAGAGATTGCTTCAGCCCTCCACTTGACAAAGGCTGAGGTAATGGCTAATTGGGAGACTAGAAGTGGGACAAAAGGCTTTTCGACTAAGTTCTTGGTTAGTAAAGCTAATCATTTCTGGGACAGTCTAGACTTCCAGGCATTTGAAGACATTCAGGCTCTTCTCATATATGGTTTGGTATTGTTTCCTAACTCAGATGCTTTCATCGACATGAATGCAGTGAAGATTTTCATATTCGGTAATCCTGTGCCCACTCTCTTGGGTGACATTCTTCACTCTCTTTATGCATGTACTGCTCAGAAGCGGGGAACCCTTATGTGATGTGCGCCATTACTGGCGAGATGGTTTATTTCTCACCTCCCCAAATCAGTTCTGAAGAACAAGGAAGGCATGGGCTGGGCCTACAGGATTATGTCTCTCTCTCATAATGACATCATTTGGACTATCAAGGGTATGGAAGATGTGGCTATTATTGATCGTTGTGGGGAATACCCCAATGTTCCACTGATAGGAACCAATGGAGGGATCACTTATAATTCGTGCTTGGCCTTACGTCAGTTTGGGCGAGCCAGGAGGGAAGGGCCTCATGAGTTGTTGATGCCCAGTATTGTCTTTGACTTCTAAGGGGATAGTGACGAGCAACGCTGCAGATTCATAAGGGCTTGGGATAGGGTACACAGATCTGATCCACACGAGCTAGGTGTAAAGACTTCTCTTCCGATGGCGCCATATCTCCGATGGGTTCGAATCCGTGCCCAAAAGCTGGGAATACCGTATAAAGCCGTCCTGCCTATCATTGTTGAGGTTGCTGATGAAGAAGGGGTTCCTCCTACCATCCTACACCCTTACATGCCTACTAACATTGGGGCATTGAAGAGGTCTTGGATGCAGCTGAGGGAAGAACGGGATACTTACAAAGAGAAGTATCACGAGCAAGAGCAGAAGATTCAGAAGTTGACAAGGCAGCTGGAGAACGAGCGGATCCTCAACGACTACATCAGCACCAAAGGCAAACGACCATGGGAGCGCTGATGTATTTTGATTATTTCTAGTTTTGATTTACTTTTCAGTATTTCCCTTTTTGTAACGCCTTAAAGGCATCTGTTGAACAATTTATTTCAAAGTTTATCTAATAAAAGTGTGTTCATTTTGGTTTACGAATTTGAATCTCTCGACGTCTTTGAAATCATATCATACGCATTTCATTCCCATACACCCCATAACAGGTACCCTTACAGGTTTTCTCATCTTCTTCGTTGTTTATTTCAGCATCATGTCTTCTGAACCATCAACTGAACAAGCAATCTAGGCTCTGCAAGACCAAAATGCCCAGTTCCAGGAATTGTTCATCAGTTTGGCTAAGGGTCAGCAAGATCTGAAGACCCTTATCTTGAAAGAGAAGAAGAAGAAGAAGAAGAAGAAGACGGTCCTATTTAATATGGGTCGCAGATTCAAAAACGATTTGCGAAAAGAGGTTGATTTGACCCACTCATCTGAAAGGGGAGATAATCAGGAAGAAAGGAGGGATCCTAGCCCTGTGGTTTCAGACAACGAGACAGACTTTGATGAAGACCAGTATCCTCCGGCTGAGGATAGATACAAGCAACTGGAAGACCGGTTGAGCGCAATGGAAGTTCAGAAAGTGCCTGGTCTGGACTTTGGTGATTTGGGTTTGTCATCTGGGGTGGTGATTCCCTACAAGTTCAAAGCACCAGCCTTTGCTAAATACGACAGAGTTTCCTGTCCGAAGCTGCACCTCCGGTCGTATGTTAGAAAGATCCAGCTATACACCGCTGACAAGAACCTTTGGATCCACTTCTTTCAAGACAGTCTCTCAAGGACTCATCTTGAATGGTTTTACCAGCTGGAAGGAGCTAGTATCCGTAATTGGGAGGACTTGGTTGCTGCTTTCTACAAGTAGTACCAATACAATGCCGACCTCGCTCCCACGCGTACCTAACTCTAGGGTATGTCTATGGGTGCGGGCGAAGGTTTCAAAGATTATGCTCAGAAGTGGAGGGACCTCGCTGGAAGAGTGCAACCACCCTTGGCTGATAGGGAGCTAGTGGATATGTTTCTGGGGACCTTGTCTGGTCCGTATTTCAACCATCTGATTGGAAGTTCTTCGTTCGGGTTTACAAAGCTGATCATGACCGGGGAAAATTGAGGCCGGTATTAAATCTGGCAAGATACAGAAGGGTGCTTCATCAGGCACCGAGAAGAAGCCTTTTAAGAAGGAGTCTAGTGCTGTTTATAGTTCAAAAAGCCAGAATAGACCTGAACGCCGCCAAGCTGTTAATGCGATTGTTATATTAAGACCTGCTGGTGCTCCTCAGCGCAACAATCATCCAAGAGCCAAGAGGACGCAAACACAATTCACTCAGCTCAACATGACTTTATCCCAAATTCTGCCACAGTTATTGAAAACCAACTTGGTGATTTCGAAGGAGGCCCCAAAGACTCCCAACACTACATCACCCATGTACAATCCAAACGCCCACTATGCTTTTCACTCTGGTGGCCCGGGGCATGATACGGATGACTGTTGGGTTTTGAAGAATAAGGTACAGGATCTGATTGATGCTAAGGAAATCCAGTTTAAAGCGCCAGAGAAGCCAAATGTCATCACGACACCTATGCCCAAACATGACGCGGGGGTGAATGCTATTGGGGATGACGATGATGAAGAGTTTGATATTGACAGCTGGATATACCCGACTGCTAATGGTGGACTAAGTAACTGGACATCAAAAGATTCTATGCTCATTTCTATTTTTACCCAGTAATGAGACTTTAGTTTTGAATTTGTAACAGACAATGTTTTAAACTTTACGGCCCGGTGTCTTACCTGGGACACCGTGGCTTCATTTGTGAGGGCTTTATGTGTGTCATCTACATATATCATTAATAAAAGCATTGTACATTTTCTTGCATTTCAACTTTTGCGCTCCTTGTTTTTCTTTTATTACATATTGCAAAACAGCTATTTTACACACCCTCACAAGTACAAGTCTACATCCACTCTGGATTCTACTGGTAACGACTCTGCTACTGTCAGTTATGACTTCGAAAGTCCGATCAACTTAGCCGAAGACGAAGGTGAAGATGATTGCGAAGTGTCTAGTGAACTTGCTAGACTGCTACTTCAAGAAGAAAGGGCCATACAGCCGCATGAAGAGCCAATGGAAACAGTAAATCTGGGTACATAGATAGACAAGAAAGAGGTCAAGATCGGTGCAAATATGGAAGCTAGTGTTAAGCAACGGTTGATTTAGATGCTGCGTGACTATGTTGAGATCTTTGCCTGGTCTTATAAAGATATGCCTGGGTTGGATACCGATGTTGTGGTTCACTGATTTCCCACCAAGGAAGATTGTCCTCCAGTGAAACAGAAAGTTCGCCGAATGTGCCCAGAGATGTCTGAGAAAATCAAGGCTGAAGTTATGAAACAGTTTGACGCCGGTTTTCTAGCAGTTACTTCTTACCCACAGTGGGTGGCTAATGTGGTTCATGTGCCAAAGAAGGATGATAAGGTTCGAATGTGTGTCGACTATAGGGATCTGAACAGGGCAAGCCCCAAGGATGATTTCCCTCTGCCTCATATCGACGTTCTGGTTGACAACACTGTACAGCATAAGGTATTCTCCTTTATGGATGGTTTCTCCGGTTATAATCAGATTAAAATGGCTTCCGAAGACATGGAGAAGACGACCTTTGTTACTCAATGGGGTACCTTTTTCTACAAGGTCATGCCTTTTGGATTGAAAAATGTTAGGGCAACATATCAGCGCGCCATGGTCGCCTTGTTCCATGACATGATCCATTATGAGGTTGAGGTGTACGTCGATGATATGATTGCAAGGTCCCAGACTGAGGAAGAACACCTTGACCATATTTAGAAGCTATTCAACAGGTTGAAGTTATACAACCTGAGGTTAAACCAGAATAAGTGCACCTTCAGGGTGAGATCTGGTAAACTGTTGGGTTTCGTCGTAAGCGCTAAAGGTATTCAAGTGGATCCTGCAAAGGTGAAGGCTATACAGGAAATGCCAGCTCCCCAAACAGAAAAGGAATTCAGAGGCTTTCTGGGACGTCTGAACTATATTGCCCGATTCATCTTGCACCTGACTGCTACTTTTGAGCCAATCTTCAAGTTACTGAAGAAAGATCAAGTGGTAAGATGGAACGATGAATGCCAGGACGCTTTCAAAAGGATCAAAGAATATCTCTAAGAGCCAGCTATTCTGATACCTCCAGTTCAAGGAAGACCTTTGATCTTATACTTGACAGTACTCGACAATTCGATGGGGTGTGTGTTGGGGCAGCATGACGAGTCTGGCCGAAAAGAGCATGCTATTTATTACCTTAGCAAAAAGTTTACCGATTGCGAGACCCGATACTCGTTGCTCGAGAAAACTTGCTGCACTTTGGCATGGGCTGCTCGCCGGCTGAGATAGTATATGCTGACTCACACTACTCTATTGATATCAAAGATGGATCCAATCAAGTATATCTTCGAGAAGCCTACCTTGTCCGGAAGAATAGCAAGATGGCAGATGATCTTGACTGAGTATGACATCCAATATACGACCCTAAAGGCAATCAAGGGAAGTGTGTTGGCAGATCATTTGGCACATCAAGCAGTGGATGACTACCAGTCTATGAACTTCGAGTTCCCGAATGAGAATATCATGATAGTAACTGACTGTGAATAACTTGGACCGAATGAAGGACCTGAGGAAGGATCCCGATGGTCTATGTACTTTGATGGAGCTTCCAACGCTTTGGGTAATGGCATTGGCGCTATTATCATATCTCGTAAAGGCTCTCATACTCCGTTTACCGCCCGACTATGTTTCAACTGCACCAACAATATGGCGGAGTATGAAGCATGTATCATGGGTCTTCGAGCAGCTATTGACCTAAGGATTAAGTTCTTGAGTGTCTTCAGAGATTCCGCTATCGTGATCAGTCAGATCAAAGGTGAGAGGGATACGAAACACCCAAATCTTATTCCTTACAAGGAGTATGTGTTGACGTTGCTTTCCCATTTCGAGGAGATAACCTTTGAACACTTCCCTAGAGAGGAGAATCAGTTGGTGGACGCGCTGGCTACGATGTCTTCTATGTTCAAAGTCAATTGGGACAACGAAGCTCCCCGGATTATCATTGAAATATTGGACGAACCTGCACATTGCTTTGACATTGAGACTGAAAAGGTAGTTGATAAACCCTGGTTTCATGAGGTGAAGAGGTATCTCGAGGCTCAGGAGTACCCCGAGGGTGCATCTGTTAATGATAAGAAGTTTCTGAGAAGGTTCGCGGCGAAGTTCTTCATCAGCAATGGTATCCTTTACAAGCGTAACCATGATGCAACCTTACTGCGATGTATGGATAAGAACGAGGCAGAAAGGATCATGGAGGATTTACATGAAGGTACTTTCGGAACTCATTCCAGTGGACACACCATGGCAAAGAAAATCCTTCGGGCATGATATTATTGGTCCACTATGGAAGCCGACTGTTATCAGCATTCTCGAACCTGTCATAAATGCCAAGTCTATGCTGATAAGGCGCACATACCTCCAGTTCCTTTAAACATCTTGACGACACCTTGGCCTTTTCTAATGTGGGGCATTGACATGATCGGCGAGATCAGACCTACAGCGTCCAACGAGCATCGTTTCATCCTGGTAGCCATTGATTACTTTAAAAAATGGGTTGAAGCAGCTTCCTTTGCTACTGTAACCAAGAACGTCGTGGCTCGGTTTATTTGTCATAATATGATTTGTCGATACGGTGTACCAGAGAGGATCATTACGGACAATGGTACAAATCTCAACAATAAGATGATCACTGAGCTCTGCAAGAAGTTCAAGATACAGCATCACAACTCTTCTCCCTACCGGCCGAAGATTAATGGGGTTGTAGAGGCGGCTAATAAGAACATTAAGAAGATTGTGCAGAAGATGACGGTGACATACAAAGATTGGCACGAGATGTTATCGTTTGCTCTTCATGGGTATCGTACCTCAGCGCAGACATCGACAGGGGAAACACCCTATTCCTTGGTATATGGCATAGAGGCTGTCTTGCCCATTGAAGTCCAGATACCCTCTCTCCGAATTATGAAGGATGCAGGTTTGAGCGAAGATGACTGGATTTAGACCCGGCTTGATCAGCTTAACTTAATTGACGAAAAGAGACTTAGTGCTATTTGTCATGGTCAGACGTATCAAAAACGGATGATCAAGACATTTAACAAGAAAGTTAGACGACAAGAGTATCAAGTTGGGGACCTGGTTATCAAGCGCATCATACTGCCACAAGGTGATCCTAGGGGCAAATGGACCCCTACTTACGAAGGGCCATTTATGGTTAAGAACATTTTCTCAAGAGGAGCTATGATTCTAACCACCATGGATGGTGACGATCTTCCTCACCCCGTCAATGCAGACATAGTGAAAAAAATACTACGCATAATCAACGACCCGCTAGGTCGACTGGCCTAGGCAAAAATAAGGGCTTCCCGGCGAACCAAAAGGGTTCGTGCAAAAATAAGGGATGAAAATAAAAAAAATCTGTACACCCGGAAAGTCGAAAACCTGAAAAGGCGGCTTGGGAAAAAAAGGGTATCCCGGTGGACTGAAAACCCGAAAGGGCGGTCCAGGAAAAAGTTAGGGATCAAAGCGTAACACTATGTCTCATTGGATCACCTTGCATCCAGACTTCGGTATCAACTATCAAGCTCGGACATCACTAATCAATCTGATCTACCTTCAACCAAGTAGCCAATTGATGAGATGCTCGAGGACATAAAGGCAATAGCAGAGTTGGAACCTAGTGGGATTATTCACATAGCTATTTTGTTTAGTTTTTCACAAATTGTGTAAATTCTATTATTCGGCGGCGTTCTCTTACTAGGACGTCAGCCTCTTGTACAAAAATGCCTATTTACAGGCCAAACTTCAAAATTAATACAATTCATTTTCAGAGAAAATTCAAACTATTTTTCCTTTTTCAGTTTTGTTTTGCAAAAAACGTCCAATGTTCATTTTTGATATATGCATTTGACATTAATTACTGCTCATAAAAATTTACATGCAAAACAAAAGACGATTACTTGTAATATCAGAAACAGGGGTAATAAGATTTGTCCAAGCTTTGCAGTTGCTTTATCCACCAGGTACAAAGGTAGATTTAGGTGAAGAACATGGTCAATGTGTGTTCACTCCCCGCAGAGTAAGACAATAATGATAGCTCTCCCCAGCTGAGATTTACAACTGTAAATGAATCAGTAATATCCTCCCTGAGCAGAGTTTATCTACCATCAACACCGAAAAGGCTTAATATCTCCGGCAGTCTTAATATTTCCCAGTGGAGTATAAGAATATTCCCCGGCAGAATATAAAATATCTCCAGTGGAGTTTGAAATTTTTCCCAGCGCAGTCTGAAAAAGCTTCCCCAGGGGAGTTTGGAGAATTGTCCCCAGAAGAGCTCAAAGGATTATCCCCATAAGAGTCTAAAAGGTTATCCCCAGTGAAGTCGCGACTGAAAGGTCATCCCCAACGGAGTTCTTTCCTTTCACAAACAAGAAGTCAATCCCTAACAGGATTCAGTATCACCAGCAACGGTAATTCATCCCCAACTGAATTTATCGGTGGAATCCTCAGCAGAGCATCTCTTCCCCACAGAGTAATCTCCTCATCAATTTATTCCCCAATGGAGTTATCCTCTCCTGCAGGTTTATTCTCGCAATTATCTTTGTTCGCTATCCCCAGCGGAAATGAAGAAGTCAACTCTTTTCTCCAGCAGCTATCCGGGATTTATTTTCCCCAGCTAAAACATTACATTTCCATACATCATGATACATGCATATACGCATCATACACCACAATCTCATTTATTTTGAGAACATCATTGCTTGATATATATCATGCATTGCATACGACTGACCTTTACCTTTTAGGAAGGATGCAGTTGAGTTCTCAGCTATGTCGAAGTACTGACTGATTCTTAAATCTCAACTGAATTATCCTCGGTTGAATTACATATAAGGTTCTAAATCTCGACAATTTTCCTCCGTCGAAGTGTGGACGAGTTCTTAAATCTCAACAGAATTATCCTCCGTTGAAGTACAAACAGTTCCTAGATCTCGATGAAGATGTTTCCCTCAGTCGAAGTACTGAACAGTTCTTAAATCTCAACTGAATTATCCTCGGTTGAATTACAGATAAGGTTCTAAATCTCGACAAATTTCCTATGTCGAAGTGTGGACGAGTTCTTAAATCTCAACAGAATTATTCTCCGTTGAAGTACATACAGTTCCTAGATCTCGATGAAGATGTTTCCCTCAGTTGAAGTACTAACCGGTTCTTAAATCTCAACTGAATTAGTCTCGGTTGAATTACAGATAAGGTTCTAAATCTCGACAATTTTCCTCCGTCGAAGTGTGGACGAGTTCTTAAATATCAACAGAATTATCCTCCGTTGAAGTATAGACAGTTCCTAGATCTCGATGAAGATGTTTCCCTCAGTCGAAGTACTGACCGGTTCTTAAATCTCAAATGAATTAGTCTCAGTTGAATTATAGATAAGGTTCTAAATCTCGACAATTTTCCTCTGTCGAAGTGTGGACGAGTTCTTAAATCTCAACAGAATTATCCTCCATTGAAGTACAACCAGTTCCTAGATCTCGATGAAGATGTTTCCCGCAGTCGAAGTACTGACCGGTTCTTAAATCTCAACTGAATTAGTCTCGGTTGAACTACAGATAAGGTTCTAAATCTCGGCAATTCTCCTCAGTCGAAATACTGACCGGTTCTGAAATCTCAACTGAATTATCCTTGGTTGAATTACAGATAAGCTTCTAAATCTCGACAGATTTCCCCCCAGTTGAATTACGGACAAGTTCTTAAAACTCGGCAGAGATGCTCTCTCAGTTGAAATACAGGCAAGTTCCTAAATCTCAAACAAAGATCAGACTTCCCCAAGCGGAATCTTCCACAACAACAAGTATGAAAGCTCTCTCTAAGGAATCTCTTATGCGATCGACACTCCTGCAGATGGCATCTTCAAGCCTATCCTCCCGCCAGCGATCTCCAAATGGCATCTGTAAGCCCATTCCCGACATCACAAGGCTGATACCACTTCATGCGAGTGCAAATTTTTGGGCACTCTAGTGTTCAATCATCTTCCACCTTCGGATCACGAAAGGAACGAAAGCCAATCTACATCCTCAGGTTTAAGAATATTGAACAGGGGAAGCTGTTGTACCCCAAAATTTGTCCTCTCATATTCCTCAAAACATTGCAAGAAAAATCTCCAAGTTGCTCAAGAGTTGGACAAACAAGTTATCTCCTAAGGCAGTCAACCCCAAATTAGGGTTTTGTGTTGCATCAAGATCTCTGAGCCCAAATGACCTCAAGTGCTCCCCAATGATCCTAATATGTTCTCAAGGTCATCCATGTGAAATTTCAAGCCTTGCAGAAGAAGTTTGCTCAGTCAATTGCTCAAAGGTCCAGAAATCGACTGTGCTAAGGCAAAAGTCAACTGTGACCTACAAATAGTCAAACTTCAAGATTTTTTGTCAACATTCTCATTTTTAAGGATATTTCATCATTTTATCAAGGGTTGATCATGATTCATCAAGGATTGCTCAAAATTCATCAAGACTCAAAAGTTGCTAAATTAGGGTTTTGTAGGAAAAGTCAACCCAACTTTGACCAAGCATAACCTTCTCATACTTTATGAGAAATGACCCATCCAAAGCTCATTTTTAAGAGGATTCAATTTCCTACAATACATATTCATACCCCAAGATCAAAAAATGCACTCACAAGAAGTTATAAATTTGGACATTATAGGTCATTTTTGAAAGTCAACAAAAACACCTTTTTTTCCAAAGCTTATAACTTGAGAATGGAATATCAAATTGTGATGATACCAAAAGGGTTGGTTAGAGGACATCTCAAGATTTCTAAAAAGTCGAAGAACACTTTTAAAAGTTCAAAATTGAAGAAGTTATGCATTGTTGAAGTTGGACTTTTTGCAAAATTGCCAAAAGTCAACTATCCCCAAAACTTCAAATTTTGTCAAATGGGCCCATTCTTTTCCACTTGATTTGAGCTTGCATAGTTTCCCACGTGTACTAGTTTCAGCCATGGGCCCATATTCCATTTTTATTATTTAATTTGATTTTTTATTGAATTTATTCATTTTAAATCAAAAAAAATCATCTAAAATCCAAAACTTTGATAACATAAGATTTTTTTGCTGTTTCAGGTTTTGATTATCATCATTATCATCATCAAACTCGAATCAAACCAAATCATGTGCAAAAATATTGAAATTGGACAAATTTGGAAGGCTTTAAAGAAGAGATCAAATCAAATATGTATGCATTGATATGGGAAGATTCAGTCCATGATTTCTACCCTAATACACTACACACTACATAAGCAAGGCAAAGGATACGAAATAAGGGTTGGCAATTACAGAGAGAGGCAGAACAAGATTTGAAAATTCACAAGAAAATCTTGAGATCGAAACCATAGCTAGAGGCATTTTCAGAAGCCAAGACCTGTCCCAATCGCTTCCTGGGCATTCACTCAAGCCAAACCAATCCAAAGTAAGTTTGCTCGGACATCCAAACGCGCTGTAAGTGTCACGATAACCACCCTTGTTCTTGAAATCGAAGCTCATCATTCTTGCATCTATAATGAAAACTATTGGCATATTTGTAATCCTCACAACATTTCCAAGCTATTTGCATCATTCAATTTCGTTTATGTAACCTATACTGCAAAACGCCATAGCTAGGGTTTCTTGGACGTTTTTGGGGATTTCCTTTTCAGGTGAAATTAAGCTACAAGATGGACATGGTTGTGTCCAGGGGGTTGAGACGAACTCAATCCTAGCCTTAGATTCTATTTTCAAGGCCTGAGGAGGATTTTTGGATGATGTTGCGTTTTTAGCTGCCGACAAAAATCCGCAGGTAATATTTGCAGGTTTTTGAGGAAGGAGATGATGAGTTGTCGTTCTCCCATACGTCCGTTCAAACCAAGCGCGCCTTTTTTTGTTTTGCTGGCATATGATTGGTTTTTATTATATTATGTTTTCTTTGTATATTATTAACAAACAAACCAACACAGCGTAGTGGCAAGCATGTACGTGTAAACTCCTTCAGGACCTGGGTTCGAATCCCAGGTCCCCCACATTCTCTATATTTTTCCTCTTCAGGTACTCCTATGCGTGCTTGAGCCTGCAGAACACCGTGCACCATCATCCATGCAATAGCCAGATGGCCAAGGGCCAGATCTGGTGGTCCAGGAGTGGATGTCCACCATAGTCCAAGTCCACGCATGCCCACTGGATTCCAAAAAGTCAACAAAGGCAAGTTGCAATTGGGCTTCAGAATTGCTACTAACACCATATAATCAGGCCCAAACCCCTCCTCACTTCTACTTATTTATTTTATTGTATTAATTGTTTTATTATTTTTTGTTTAATTTACTAACCAGTCACAAAAATTCTTTTTCTTATAAAATAAAATCACCAAAAAAATTTTCAATCAAATTTTAAATTTTATTTTTTATTAATAAATACTAATTATTTAATTTAGTTTTTTTTTAATTTTAGAATAATTTTAACCTATTTTGCAAATAATTAAAATTAACTAGATTTAATTAGGTTTTAATTACTAATTCAATTAATTTTATTTTCTTTCTTAAAATAATAAAAACTCCAAAAAATAATTTATTTTATTAATTAATTAATTTAATTTAATTTAGTAATTAATTTAGGTTAATTTCTTTCTTAAAATAAAAAACAACAAAAAGATATTTCTCTTTAACCAAAAAGGGTCAAAACCCTAATCATGCGCTCGACTTAATTTCCCGCACGCGATTTACTTTCTTTTACCAATAATGTACTTGCTCCCGGGTTGTAATAGTAAATAGGACTTTTATTTATTTTTATCGCTTTATTTATTTTTAAAGGGTTTGTCTTTGGCGATGTAAATACCCGACGCCTTGTAATTTAAATTCCGCATTTTATTTTCCGCAAAATATTAACTGTTAGATGTATGATTTAGGATGCATGACAAGAATGTATGTCTAATTTTAAAACAGTTAGATCACCCTAAATGTACAAAGATAAAATAATCTGAAAACAACACACTCGCACATGCGCACTCCTAGGGTACACCCCGCTTGGTTGCCTTCGTACGCGGTCATTGAGTATAGGTCACTTTAGAGGTCGCCCTCTTGTCTAAAAGATCATAGTCTCCTCAAAATGGTTGCTTCGGATATTGTTGCCTCAAACAAATGATCTAAGACATTAGGGTTACCACTAAAGTGTCCTAACATTGCTTTAGTGACCGTAAGTCCCTCATTCGAATTAACCCTCAAACTCCAACGACGGTGCTACCTACTCATCAATAGTAGGATATCATTTTCTAAAGGAAATTAGCATAGAACGATTCCTTTTTCGAGTAGGTAGATGGTTCTTAGATACTTGCTCTTTCAAAAACAAAACCTTTTCGCACTTACACTTCTTTTCGAACAAAGTTTTCAAAACACTTCATACGCTCTTTAGGACAGAAGCAAGAGTTAAATCGAAGTTTCAAAACAAAAACTTTTTCAAACCCACAAGCACAAAGAAAGCAATTTTGAAAACAATTGAGCAAGTACCTAAGATCCCGTGGATAACCACGGATAGAAAGGGTGCTAACACCTTCCGTTTCTATAATCTACCCCCCGTACTCAGAAATATCTCGAAAAAGGAATTTTTCTGTGCTTTTTTCCTTTCCTTGTTGGATAAAGTAAAAGTCGGTGGCGACTCTTGCTTACCGCAACATTTTGCGAAAACAAACGCAAAACGCAAACCAGCATTCCAAAAACAGTCAGTTCTTCCCACCGCATCACAACGTGGTATCTAATTGGGAAACAAGAAGCGGAGTCAAGGGTTTTCTAGGAAATTTCCTGATAGACAAGGCCCAGCTGTTTTGGGATGATATGGATTTTTAGGCTTTTGAGGAGGTCTTGGCTCTTCTAATCTATGGGTTAGTACTATTCCCTAATCCAGACTCATTCATAGATGTGAATGCTATCAAGATCTTCCTCTCTCACAACCCCGTGCCTACCTTGCTCGGAGATATTTTGCATGCTCTCCATACTCGTACCATGAAGAGAAGAGGAGTTCTTATGTGATGCATGCCATTGCTGTCGAGGTGGTTTATTTCTCACCTCCATTAGTCTGTACTGAAGAATGAAGAAGGTTTGGGTTGGTCACAAAGGATAATGTCACTCGCTCACACGGATATTCTCTGGTGTTCCCAAGCTATGGAAAACACTGCTATTATTGACCGCTGTGGGGAATACCCTAATGTCCCATTACTTGGCATCAGAGGGGGTATAACCTACAATCCTTGTTTAGCTCTGCGACAATTTGGTTACGCTCGAAGATATGGTCCCCATGAGTTACTTATTGAGGGCATTGTATTTAACTACGAGGATGATGTTCAGGGGTATCACTAGAGGTTCATACGAGCTTGGAGCATGGTAAACAGATCTGGCGCCAAGACTTTGGGGCCAAAGGCTTCCATTCCTATGGAACATTATCTCCAATGGGTACGAGCTTGTGCCCAGAAACTTATGATACCCTATATGGCCGTTTTACCAGTGATTGTGGAACCCAATACTGAAGGGGGCATTCCTTACACGGTTCTCTATCCTGATATGCCCATTGATCTTGGAGAATTACAGAGGTCTTGGATTCAGTTGAAGAAAGAGCGGGATACTTACAGGGATCAGTTCTATGCCCAGGAGAGGAAGGTTTTGGAGCTCACAAAGCAGCTCCATGAGGAAAGAGGACTTAATGTCTATCTCGGCACAAAGAGGAAGCATCCATGGGAATTTTGATTTTTCTAGTTTTTAGATTTATTTTTAATTGTAACGCCTAAAAGGCAACTGAACTTTGAATTCAACTAATAAAATTTTTGTTTCATTTTGGTTCGCAAATTTAAATTTCCCAAAGTCATTGAAATCATTGCATACGCATACGATACATATCATTGCATAACAGGATTCATAACAGGTTTCTCATCTCCTCCGTTGTTTATTTAAGAAATGGCTCTTGAACAAACTGTGAAAGATCTTCAGACTCAGAACACGCAATTCCAGCAAATGATTATGGCTCTGGCCAAAGGACAGGAAGAGTTAAAGGCTCTGATTGTTAAGAAGAACAAGAAGACCAATAAGACAATCGGTGTGGCACATATGAGCAGAAGGTTCAGAGGGCCTCCAAGACGGGTTGTTGATTTAGCTTCTTCATCTAAAGAGGGAGAGAACCAAGAGGTTGAAGCCAGAGAAGAGGACCCTAGTCCTAAAGAGTCTGACAATGAACCTTATTACAATGAGGAGCAGTACCCTCCAACTTATGAAAGGTATAAGCAGTTAGAAGAGCGTTTGAGCGCTATGGAAATCCAGAAGGTTCCTGGGCTGGATTTTGAAGAGTTGGGTCTTGTCTCAAGGGTTGTCATCCCCCAAAAGTTCAAGGCACTGGTATTTGCTAAGTATGATGGGGTCTCTTATCCCAAAATGCATCTTCGTTCTTATGTGAGGAAGATACAACCTCATACTGTTGACAAAGACTTACGGGTTCATTTCTTCTAAGACAGTCTGTCTGGAACATAACTGGATTAGTTCTATTAGCTGGAAAGAGACAATGTTCGTAATTGGGAAGACCTTGTTGCTGCATTTTATAAGCAATATCAGTATAATGCAGACCTTGCTCCCACGCATACACAACTATAAAATCTGTCTATGGGTTCGAACGAGGGTTTCAAGGATTATGCTCAAAAGTGGAGAGATTTGGCTGGAAGAGTTCAACCTCCCTTGGATGACAGGGAGCTCGTGGATATGTTTTTGGGAACTTTGACTGGTCCATTCTTCAACCATCTGATTGGAAGTTTATCGGCGGGTTTTACTGAACTGATCTTAACAGGGGAAAGAGTGGAAGTTGGAATTCAGAGTGGAAACTCAGAAGGATGCCTCTTTGAGTGCTGCAAGGAAGCCGTTTGCACGTGTTGTACCCCAAAATTTTCCCTCCCATATTTCTCAAAATATGTCAAGAAAAATCTCCAAGTTGCTCAAGGTAGTCCAAGGGTTGGCCAGACAAGCTCTCTCCTAAGGCAGTCTACCCCAAGTTAGGGTTTCATGTTGCATTAAGATCCTTAAGTCCAAGTGACCCCAAGTTCTCACCAATGTCCTAATATGTTCTCAAGACCGTCCATGTCAAGTTTCAAGCCTTGCAGAGGAATTTTTCTCATTCAATTGCTCAAAGGTCCAAAAGTCGATTGTGCTAGGGCAAAAGTCAATTGTGGCCCACATACAGTCAAAACTCAAAATTTTTGGTCAACATTCTCATTTTGAAGTATATTTCATCATTTGATCAATGGTTGATCATGATTCATCAAGGATTGTTCACAATTCATCAAGATTCAAAAGTTGCTAAATTAGGGTTTTGTAGGAAAAGTCAACCCAACTTTGACCAAGCATAATTTTCTCATACTTTATGAGAAATGACCCATCCAAAGATCATTTTGAAGAGGATGCAATTCCCTACAATCCATCTTCAGCTCTCAAGATCAAAATATGCACTCACAAGAAGTTATGAATTTGGACATTATAGGTCATTTTGAAAAGTCAACAAAAACACCTTTTTGGTCAAAGCTTCATACATGCGCATGGAATATTAAATTGAGATGAGACTAAAAGGATTGGTTATAGGACATCTCAAGCTTTTAAAAAGTCCAAGAACACCTCCAAATAGTCAAAATTGAGGAAGTTATGCATTGTTGAAGTTGACCTTTTTTGCAAAATTGCCAAAAGTCAACTATCCCCAAAACTTCAAATTTTGCCAATTGGGCCCATTCTTTTTCACTTGTTTTGAGTTGGAATTATTGCCCACGTGCTCTAGCTTTGGCCATGTGTCCATATCATATTTTTATAAATTGGTTTGATTTTTATTTGAATTAATTTGAATTAAATCAAAACAAATCAAATATAATCAAAAAAAATTGAAAACCAAAGATCTTTTGACGATTTCAGGTTTCATTGGACAACTAGCACCATTCCAAACTCGTATCAAGGCAATTGTGTACAAAAAGATTGCAAAGGGACCAATTTTGGAAAGCTTTAAATGAGGATCAAATCAAATATCAATTTTATTGAAAGAGGAAGATTTGGGCAAGACAATCAACCCTAAAGCATTGTGTGGTACATAAGGGTTACGTGCAGACAAAAAACAGAGATGGAGATCAAGCATAGAGCTAGAACAAAAACTAAAAAATAAAGCAAAAAGTGTGAGTTCGAAATCACTCCTAGAGGCAGTTTCAAGGCTTGGCAATTGTCCCAATCGTCTCCTGGCAATCTCCACAAGCGAAAGGAAGCAAAACCACGCGTTTTCAAGCCTCCCAGTGCACTGTAAGTCGTTCACGGAACCGCCACTTTCTTGAATTCGATTTACACTATTCTTGCATCCATAATGTAAAACAATTGCATATTCTTGATCACTATGATGTTTGCAAGCTTTTTCCAATAGCCAATTGCATTTATATGACCTATAACGAAATCCACCATTGTTAGGGTTTCGGTTTTGTTTTTGGGGTTTTTCGTTTCAGGAACAATTAGCCCTAATAATGGGCATGGTTGTGATCAGAAGAAGATGACGAATCTAACCATGGTCCTAGAACTTATTTACATGGCCTGTAGGATATTTTTCCTTACTTGTTGCAACAGACGGCCTCCGTGGGTATAGCCCCTTTGATTTTTAGCCACGGTGCAGAGGATAGGGATGATGAGTTGTCACGCCACCACTCGTCCATTTAAATATTGGCGCATTTTTATGACAATTATCCAATAATATTTGTTTGGTTATATTATCATGTATTTGTATTATATTAACAATTGAAAACAAGTGCTTCAGTGGTAGGCGTAGCAGGAATTTCCCCTTGGGACCTGGGTTCAAATCCCAGGTCCCCTTATTTTCTTCATAATATTTGTGTTCAGGTAATCTAGTGCATATTCAAGCCAAACTTCCACCATGGACACTCACCATCCAGCACGCCAGATGGCCAGATGGCCAGATCTGGTGGCCAGCATTGAAGGTACATCATAGATCAAGACAACGCCAACGCACTGAATTAGAAAAGTCAAATGGGTCAGCACAATTGGACCAATATTCTTGCTTTCTGCACCTCCTAAATCAGGCCCATTCCTCTATCTTTCTATATTTTATTTATTTTCATTTAATTTGTTTAATTAATTATTAACCAATAGATTAATTTCTTTATTATCAAAAAATCACAAAAAATATTTTTTACCCAATTAAATTTTAGAACTTTATTTTTTATTAATAAATATTAATTAATTAATTAGGTTATTAATTCTAGATAACTTTAATTGATTTTGTAAATATTTAAAATCAATTAGAATTAATAGGCTTTAATCATTAATTTAATTATTTTATTTTCTTTCTTAAATAACCAAACTCCAAAAATATGTCATTTAAAATTTTTCATTAATTAATTTATTTAATAATTAATTTAGCATTTAACTTTAGGATTAATTTATTTTCTTAAAAATAAATAAAAACAACCAAAATATTTTCTTTTAATTAGAAGGGTCAAAACCCTAATTTCACATCCGATTTAATTCCACATCGCGCGCCTTTTTTTTCTTTATCCAATTATTATATCTGCTCCCGGATTGTAATAATTAATTAGGACATTTACTTTTCCGCTTTTAAATTTCAAAGGGTTGCTTTTGGCGATGTAAATACCCGACGCCTTGTAATAATTTAGTTTAAATTCCGCACCTTTAATTTCTGCAAATATACATCTGCTAGATGTTTGATAATAGGGTTTGCATGACAAGAATGAATGCCTAATTTTATAACGGTTAGATCACCCTAAACATGTGCAAAGATAAAAATAACTGAAATCAACACACTCGCACATGCGCACTTCTAGGATACACCCCACTTGGTTGCCTTTGTACACGGTCATTGAGTATAGCTTATTTTAGAGGTCGCCCTCTTGTCTAAAAGATCATAGTTGCCTCAAAATGGTTGCCTCGGATATCGTTGCCTCGAATAAATGATCTAAGACATTAGGGTTACTACTAAGACGTCCTAACATTGCTTTAGTGACTGTATGTCCCTCTTTTGAATTGGCCCTCAAACTCCAACGGTGATGCTACCTACTCACAAATAGTGGTATAGCATTGTCTAAAGGACATTAGCATAGAACGATTCCTTTTTCGAGTAGGTAGATTAGTTATTAGATACTTGCTCATCCAAAACAAACTTTTTCTCACACTTACACTCCTTTTACAAACAAGTTTTCAAAAACACTTCATTACACTCTTGAAGACAGACGCAATAGTTAAATCGAATTTAAAATAAAAAAATTTCAAAACCCACAAGCATAAAAGAAAACAATTTTGAAAATAATGAGCAAGTACCTAAGAGCCCGTAGATAAATACGGATAGAAAGGGTGCTAACACCTTCCCTTTCTATAATCTATCCCCCATACTCAGAAATATCTCGAAAAAGGAATTTTTCTGTGCTTTTTTCCTTTCCTTGTTGGATAAAATAAAAGTCGGTGGCGACTCTTTCTTACTGCGACATTTTGCAAACACAAACGCAAAACGCGAACCAGCATTCCAAAAACAGTCAGTTCTTCCCACCGTATCACAGCAGGTAAAAAGGAAGTCAGTGTCGTCTATAACCAAAAGAATCAGAATTGAACCGAGCACCGTCCAGCGGTAGGGGCTGTTATGATTCCCAACCCGGCATCTGCTCAACAAAGAAATAATCAACCAAGAGAGGAAAGGCTAGCTAGACAGTTCACTCGAATCAACATGACGATGTCTCAAGTTTTACCTTAGTTGCTGAAGACCAATCTAGTTACTCTGAGGGAAGCTCCGAAGAATACGAACACCACCTCTCCATACTATAAACCGAATGCTCATTGTACCTACCATTCAGAAAGTCCAGGCCATGATACCAATGACTGCTGGGCTTTGAAGAACAAAGTACATGATCTGATTGATGTTAAGGAGATTGAAGTTGATCCCCCGGAGACTCCTAAAGTTATCATAGCTCCTATGCTGAAACATGGTCGGGGTGTTAATGCTGTTGAAGAAGATGTGTTTGTGACCTCTGTGGAAGAATTGGTGACCCCACTCATGACAATCAAAGAGTTTTTGTTAAAGGCCGATTTATTTCCGGGCTGTGGTGAAGGTTTCCACTTTTGTTCATTCCTACAAACTGGTTGCCCTTTATTGAAGGCAGGTGTTCAGCGCCTGATGGATGACAAAGAGATTCTGTTTGAGAAGACTCCTGTTCCGACTATTTCCTGTGAAGACATTGCTATCATAACCATTTCCGCCAATCCTCCCAGGGCCTCCACTAAGAGACCCGTCAGGATTACATCAATTTCGAAGGTGACTTTGTTGATCATAACCATGCCAGGGCCAATCCCATACTCCTCGGACAAAGCTGTTCCTTGGAACTATGGGGCCAACGTCTATTACTACGGTGTAAAGCAGGACGTGCTAGCCATTGAAGACAAGATTGTTGAAAATGTTGATTCCGACATCGTTAATATTGCCGGAACCAATAAAATAACAAGAAGTACAAGAGTGTTCTCCCCTGAGATTTCTCGTCCAAAGACTGCTACCGGACCTGCGATAATTCCTGTTGTGGCTCCATCCAAGACTACTATTGTAATTCCAGTAATCACTCCTATTGACCCTCCCATCACTGAGTTGGCCGAGACTCTAGGCAAAGACATACTAATTGAGCATGTTCTGACAAAGGCTGATTCAGTAACCCTACCAGAAGCTTCCAAGAAAGAAATGGAAGAAATTTTGAAGATAATAAAGAAAAGCGACTACAATGTGGTCGAGCAGCTGGGGCATACCCCATCCAAAATTTCTGTTGGCTTTGTTGTTATGTTCCGAGGCCCATGCGAAGGCTTTGGTTAAGTTTCTGAAGACAACTCATGTACCACAAGAGACATCTGCTGACCAATTTGAAGATTGTGTGGCTAGTATGACTGCTGATAATGGTTTGGGTTTCTCTGACGCGAATCTGACACCAAAGGGGAGGAAGCATAATGATGCTCTTCATGTTTCCGTTGAATGCAGGGGCACGAATCTGGCCCATGTTTTGGTAGATACTGGCTCCTCGTTGAATGTGCTACCTAAAAAAGCTCTAGACAGATTGGACTGCGAAGGCTTGACCTTAAAGCCTAGCAATATAATAGTGAGAGCTTTCGATGGTTCGAAGAGGATGGTACACGGGGAAGTGGATGTCCCTATCAAAGTTGGTTCCCAGACCTTCGACTCCACTTTCTACGTAATGGATATCAAACCATCATATTCTTGCTTGTTGGGACGCCCTTGGATACATGGGGCTGGGGCTGGGGCTGGGGCTGTTACTTCTACCCTCCACCAAATGTTGAAGTACCCAGTAAGAGGAAAGATTGTCATTGTGCATGGTGAAGAGGAGTACATGATCAGTCACTTGAATTCCTTCAGGTACGTAGAGATGGATAGTGAATTCATCGAGACTCCTTGCCAGAACTTTGAAGAGGTACCTCAGATTACGGCTATATCAGAAATTACCGGCAGTCCTCCGAAGGTCACCAAACCTCCCTTGAAGATGGCTTCTCTCAAGGATGTACGAGCAGTGGTTGAAGAAGGTGGGTCTAGCATTTAGGGTCAGCTCCCGGTTATTCATTACAAGTCTGACAAATCTGGTTTGGGCTTTTCTACAAGTGCTTAAAGGGTTGTTCGTCGTGCTCGGGCTGGAGGACCTCCCCTACACATCAGCAATCCTGAGGTCAATGCACTTGAAGACAGTGATGATGATCCTGACATTGACAACTGGATCTTCCCGACTACCAACGGTGGACTAAGTAACTAGACTGCCAAGGACTCTATACCGATTACTTTTGTTCAGGAGTAATTATTTTTTTCATTTTTCGGATATGTAATTTAAAAACAATATAAACTCTTTAGCCATGTGTCTTACCCGGGGCACAATGGTTCTATTTGTGAGGGTTATCATGTTTCATTTTCATATGACATTAATAAAGCATTGGACGTTTGCATACAAATTTTGCACTCTTTATCTTTCTTTTCTTTTATTCTGTCTATACAACTATGCTCTTACACACACTCACGAATCCAAATGCAGATCCATATCCACTCTGGATCCCATTGATAACAGTTCTGATACTTCTCATTATGACTTTGAAAATACGATCAACGAAGCCGAGAACGAAGGTGAGGAAGATTGTGAGGTACCTAGAGAACTTGCTAGACTATTACAGTAGGAAGAAAGGGCCATACAACCTCATGAAGAGCCGGTTAAGACAGTGAACTTGGGTACAAAGGAAGACAGAAAAGAGGTTAAGATAGGTGCAAATCCGGAGTTTAGTGTCAAACAGCAATTGGTACAGATGTTGAATGAGTATGTTGAAATCTTCTCCTGGTCATATGAAGACATGCTAGGACTAGACACAGATATAGTGGTTCATCGTCTGCCGACTAAAGAAGACTTCCCTCTGGTAAAGCAAAAGGTCTAGCGTATGCGCCCTGACATATCAGAGAAGATTAAAGCAGAGGTTATGAAACAATTCAATGTTGGGTTCTTAGCTGTCACCTCCTATCCGCAGTGGGTTGCTAATGTGGTTCCAGTACCTAAGAAAGATGGTAAAGTACGAATGTGTGTGGATTACAGAGACTTGAATAGGGCAAGCCCCAAGAATGACTTCCCATTACCCCACATCGATATTCTGGTTGACAACACCGTACAACAAAAAGTCTTTTCCTTCATGGACGGTTTCTCTGGCTATAATCAGATCAAGATGGCACCTGAAGACATGGAGAAGACAACCTTTGTTACACAGTGGGGCACTTTCTTCTACAAGGTGATGCTGTTTGGGTTGAAGAATGCTGGGGAAACTTATCAGCGAGCTATGGTAGCTCTGTTCCATGACATGATTCACCATGAGATAGAGGTTTACGTTGATGACATGATAGCCAGGTCTCAAACTGAGGAAGAACATCTTGATCATCTACAAAATCTGTTTGATAGGTTGAAGACGTACAAGCTGAGGTTAAATCCGAACAAGTGCAACTTCAGGGTAAGGTCTGGTAAGCTTCTGGGATTCATTGTCAGTGACAAAGGTATTCAGGTAGACCCTGCAAAGGTGAAGGCCATACAAGAGATGTCGGCTCCCCGTACTGAGAAGGAAGTTAGAGGTTTCTTTAGACGCCTAAATTACATTGCCCAATTCATTTCACATTTGACTGCTACTTGTGAGCCGATCTTCAAGCTTCTGAAGAAAGATCAAGTGGTAAAGTGGAATGACGAATGCCAGATAGCTTTTGACAGAATCAAACAATATCTCCAAGAGCCTCCTATTCTGATGCCTCCAACTGAAGGAAGACCTTTGATAATGTACTTAATAGTGCTAGATAATTCAATGGGGTGTGTGCTGGGGAAGAATGACGAGTCTGGTCAAAAAGAGCATGTAATATACTACCTTAGCAAAAAGTTTATTGACTGTGAACCACGTTACTCACTGCTCAAGAAAACTTGGTGCGCTTTGGAATGGGCTGCTCACCGACTGAGATAGTATATGTTGACCCACACTACTTTGTTGATATCTAAGATGGATCCAATCAAGTACATTTTCGAGAAGCCCGCTCTCTCCGAAAGGATAGCAAGGTGGCAAATGATCTTAACCGAGTACGACATCTAATACACAACCCAAAAGGCAATCAAGGGAAGTGTGTTAGCTGATCATTTGGCGCATCAGGCCGTAGATGACTATCAGTCCATGAATTTCGAGTTCCCGGATGAGAATATCATGTTAGTAACCGACTGTGAAGAACCTGGATCAGATGAAGTACTTGAGGAAGGATCCCGATGGTCTATGTTTTTTGATGGAGCCTCAAACGCACTAGGTAACAGCATTGGCATTGTAATCATATCTCCCGAGGGCTGTCATACTCCATTCACTACCCGATTATGTTTCAATTATACCAATAACATGGCAGAGTATGAAGCATGTATTATGGATCTTCCAGCTGCTATCGACCTAAGGATCAAGTTTTTGAGTGTATTCGGGGATTCTGCTTTGGTGATAAGTCAAATCAAAGGCGAGTAGGATACGAAACACACAAACCTTATCCCTTACAAAGAGTATGTACTGACCCTCCTGCCGCATTTTGAAGAGATCACCTTTGAACATTTCCCACGAGAAGAGAATCAGTTAGCGGACGCGCTAGCTACTATGTCGTCAATGTTCAAGGTCAGGTGGGACAATAAAGCTCCCCTAATCACTATTGAGAGAATGGATGAACCGGCATACTGCTGTGAGATTGATACTGAGGAGGTAGTCGACAAACCTTGGTTTCATGAGGTGAAAAGGTATCTCGAGGCTCAAGAATACCCCAAGGGGGCATATGTCAATGACAAGAAATTTTTGAGAAGGTTCGCTGCAAAGTTCTTCCACAGCAATGGAATCCTCTATAAGCCAAATTATGACTCTACCTTACTGCGGTGTGTAGACAATGGAATCCTAAAAGGTAATACCCTCTTGAAGTTAAGTTGGTTTCAACCTGTCCTAGAAAAAGTAATCGAGTTCTAGAGGATCTCAATATCACTGACCATTCTCCATCGGTCATGGTTTCAGCTCACGCAATCTTTTCTTGCAGCCAGAACTATCTCGAGAGTATGGTCTCAATAAGTGTAGCATTAAGTATCAACTAGTTCCCAGCTTTACACTGAGGCCGGATATCTCACTACTTTCTAATGGCCAAGTTGGTCGATTAAAGGTTCTAAGGTCAGTTGATGCTTAACGACACCATGCAGCGGCCCCGTATTCTCCTCGTTTCTCCACAAGGGATACCGGTACCAACCAATGTTCCACATCAATGTAGATACTGCTTCAACCGTATCGGTCTACGTCGTACAGTTCTCTCACAGTCTATTGCTACTTCCCTAAAAGGTGTCCCCAGATCTGGGTTAGGATCTATAGTAACTCCCAAACAAAACCCTTAAAAGTAAAATAGTCAAAGCAATCAAGAGAAACAATTATGATGAACTATATCCTAAGGTATACCCCACTTATTATTCCCCAACAGATTCGCCAATTCTGTGATATGGTGGAAGAACCGACTATTTTGAAATGCTGGTTGGCATTTTGCGTTTTGGGTTTGCAAAATGTCGCGGTAAGCAAGAGTCGCCACCGACTTTTATTTCATCCAATCGGAAAGGAAAAAAGCACATAAAAAATCCTTTTTCGAGATTTTGAGTACGGGGATTAGATTATAGAAAGGGAAGGTGTTAGCACCCTTTCTATCCATGGTTTTCCATGGGCTCTTAGGTACTTGCTCATCCTTTTTTAAATTACTTGTGTATGTGCTTTGTTTTGAAAAGTTTGACTTTGTGATAACCCTTGTATCAATCTTCAAGGGTGTGACGAAGTTTGTTTTGAAAATTTGTTTGAAAAGTGTAAGTGTGAAAAGTTTTGATTTGAGCAAGTAGCTACTAGCATCTACCTACTCGAAAAAAGATCGTTTCTATTCTTGTTCCTTTAGAAAGCGTTATCCCACTATTGAGAAATAGGTAGCACCGTCGTTGGAGCTGTAAGGGTCAATTCGTAAGGGACGTACGATCACTAAAGCAATGCTAGGATGTCTTAGTAATAACCCTAAAGTCTTAAGATCATATTCGAGGTAACATTTCCTAGGAAACATTTCCGAATGGGACATTTGATCTTTGTTAGACAGGAGGGCAACCACTAAGACACCCTATACTTAATGATCGTTTACCGAAGGCAACTGAAGTGAGAGCATACCCGAAGAGTGATATGTGCATCATTTAGTGATTTAATTCAATTTTTAATTAATGAAAAATTAGAATAAATTGAAAAATGAAGCAAACAAATGATGGGTCAGCATATGAGTCGTGGAGCACATTATAATTGAGGTGCAAGCATAAAAAGTTGGGCCCATTTAGTAAAAAATGCAAATTTGAGCACATTTGACTTTTGGCAATTTTGCAAAAAAGGTCAACTTTGACAATGCATATCTCTCTCAATTTTGACCCTAGCGAGGTGTTCTTAGACTATTTATAAAGCTTAGGATGTCCTCTAAGAAACCCTTTTGGTATCATCTCAATTGAATCTTCCATGTTCATGTGTGAAGCCTTGATCCAAAAGGTGTTCTTGTTGACTTTTCAAAATGACCTATAATGTCAAAATTCATATCTTTGTGTGAGTGAATATTTTGAACTTGGAAGCTGAAGATAAATTGTAGGGAATTGCATCCTCTTAAAAATGAGATTTGGATGGGTCATTTTTGATAAAGTATGAGAAAGTTATGTTTGGTCAAAGTTGAGTTGACTTTTCCTGCAAAACCCTAATTTAACAACTTTTGGGTTTTGATGAATTGTGGGCAATCCTTGAAGAACCATGATCAACCCTTGATCAAATGATGAATGATACTTCAAAATGAGGATGTTGACCAAAAATCTTGAAGTTTGATTGTATGTGGGTCATAGTTAACTTTTGGCCTAATATAGTTGATTTTCAGGGAACTGGAGGTACATGCACCTTATCAGCATAGACTTGGAACTTATGACAGGTTCGAGAATGCTGATAACAATCGGCTTCCATAGTAGACCAGTAATATCCTGCCCGTAGGATTTTCTTTGCCATGGTATGTCACTGGAATGAGTTCCGAAGGTACCTTCATGTAACTCTGCCATGATTCTTTCTGCCTCGCTCTTGTCCATGCATCGCAGTAAGGTCGAATCATGGTTGTGCTTATAAAGGATTCCATTACTGATGAAGAAATTTGCAAAGAACCTTCTCAAAAACTTCTTATCATTAAGAGATTCCCCCTTGGGGTATTCTTGAGCCTCAAGATACCTCTTTACCTCGTGAAACTAGGGTTTATCCGCTACCTCTTCAGTCTCAGTGTCACAACAATGTGAGGGTTCGTCCAACCTCTCGATGGTAATCTGGGGAGCTTCATTGTCCCACCTAACTTTGAACATAGAAGACATGGTAGCTAGTGCGTCCGCTAACTGGTTCTCCGCTCTTGGGAAGTGTTCAAAGGTTATCTCCTCAAAGTGTGGGAGCAATGTCAATACATATTCTTTGTAAGGAATAAGATTTGGGTGCTTCGTATCCCACTCGCCTTTGATCTGACTGATCACTAGAGAAGAATCTCCGAATACACTCAAGTACTTAATCCTCAGGTCAATAGCAGCTCGAAGACCCAGGATACACGCCTCATACTCCGCCATATTGTTGGTGCAGTTAAAATATAATCGGGCAGTGAACGGAGTATGACATCCCTTAGGAGATATAATTACAATGCCAATGCAGTTACCCAAAGCGTTTGATTCTCCATTAAAATACATAGACCATCGAGATCCCTCCTCGAGTCCTTCATTCGGTCCAGGTTTTTCGCAATCAGTCACCAACATGATGTTCTCATCCGGGAACTCGAAATTCATGGACTGGTAGTCATCCACGGCCTGATGTGCCAGATGATCCGCCAATACACTCCCCTTGATTTCTTTTTGAGTTGTGTATTGGATATCGTACTCGGTTAAGATCATCTGCCATCTTGCTATCCTTTTGGAGAGAGCGGGCTTCTCGAAAATATACTTGATTGGATCCATCTTTGATATCAACAAGGTGGTGTGAGTCAGCATATATTGTCTCAGCCGGCGAGCAGCCCATGCCAAAGCGTAGCAAGTTTTCTCGAGCAGTGAGTATCGGGTCTCACAGTCGGTAAACTTTTTGCTAAGGTAATAAATGGCGTGCTCTTTTCGGCCAGACTCGTCATGCTGCCCCAGCACACACCCCATCGAATTTTCTAGCACCGTCAAGTATAGTATCAAAGGTCTTCCTTCAACTGGGGGCATCCGAATTGGTGGTTCTTGAAGGTATTTCTTGATTCTTTCGAAAGCGGTCTGGCATTCATCATTCCACTTTAACACTTGATCTTTCTTCAGCAGCTTGAAGATTTGCTCACAAGTAGCAGTCAAATGTGAAATGAACCTGGCGATGTAATTCAGACGTCCCAAGAAACCTCTAACTTCTTTTTCTATGCGGGGAACCGACATATCTTGTATGGCTTTTAACTTTGCAGGGTCCACCTGAATACCTTTGTCGCTGACAACAAAACCCAGAAGCTTACCAGACCTGACCCCGAAGGTACACTTGTTCGGATTCAACCTCAGCTTGTACGTCTTCAACCTGTCGAACAGTTTCTGGAGATGATCAAGGTGCTCTTCCTCAGTTTGAGACCTGGCTATCATGTCATCAACACAAACCTCAATCTCGTGATGAATCATATCATGGAGCAAAGCCACCATGGCGTGCTGATAAGTTTCCCCCGCAATCTTCAACCCAAAAGGAATTACCTTGTAACAGAAGGTGTCCCACTATGTAATGAAGGTGGTCTTCTCCATGTCCTCAGGAGCCATCTTGATCTGGTTGTAGCTAGAAAAACTGTCCATGAAAGAGAAGATCTTGTGTTGTGCGGTGTTGTCGACTAGAACGTCAATGTGAAGAAGCGGGAAATCATCCTTGGGGCTTGCCCTGTTCAGGTCTCTATTGTCCACAAACATCTGTACCTTACCTTCCTTCTTTGGTATCGGTACGACGTTGGCAACCCACTGTGGATAAGAAGTGACAACTAAGAACCCTGTATCAAACTGTTTCATGACCTCTGCTTTGATTTTATCTGACATTTCGGGGCGCATACGGCGAACCTTCTTCTTTACCGAAGGACAGTCCTCTTTGGTCGGCAGGCGGTGTACCATAATATCAGTGTCCAAGCCAGGCATGTCTTCATAGGACCAGGCGAAGATCTCAACATAGTCGTGTAACATCAGTATTAATCGTTGCTTGACACTAGGCTCCAGATTCGCACTTATCTTAACCTCTTTCCTGTCTTCCTCTGTACCCAAATTTACTGATTCAACCGGCTCTTCATGAGGTTGTATGGTTCTCTCTTCCTGCTGCAATAGTTTAGCAAGTTCTCCAGGCACCTCAGAATCATCCTCACCTTCGTCCTCGGCTTGGTTGATCAGATTTTCGAAGTCATAATTGGCAGTAGCAGAACTGTTATCAATGGGATCCAGAGTGGATATGGATCTGCATTATGATACGTGAGTGTGTGTAAGAGAATAGTTGTTTTTATAAAGTGAGAGACATAAAAGAAAAATAAGGAGCGCAAAATTTGTAATGTAAGAAACGTCCAATGTTTTATTAATGATATATGAAAATGACAAGTCATAAGCCCCCACAAGCAGAGCCAACGTGCCTCGGGCAAGGCACCGGGCCATAAAGTTTCAAACTGTTTATTACAAATCTTAAAACAAAAAGTCAATTACTGCGGAATAAAAGAAACAGGTATGAAGTCTTTCACCATCCAGTTGTTCAGTCCACCATTGGTTTTAGGGTAGATCCAACTGTCGATGTCTGAATCCTCTTCGCTGTCTTCAATTGCATTAACTCCCCGATTGTCTGATCATTTGAAATTAAACAAATATTAGCATACATCTTTGATAATTTTCATCATTTATTTGATTTAATTCAATTTTTAATTAATGAAAAATTAGAATAAATTGAAAAATGAAGCAAACAAATGATGGGTCAGCATATGAGTCATGGACCACATTATAATTGAGGTGCAAGCATAAAAAGTTGGGCCCATTTAGCAAAAAATGCAAATTTGAGCACATTTGACTTTTGACAATTTTGCAAAAAAGGTCAACTTTGACAATGCATATCTCTCTCAATTTTGACCCTAGAGAGGTGTTCTTAGACTATTTATAAAGCTTAGGATGTCCTCTAAGAAACCCTTTTGGTATCATCTCAATTGAATCTTCCATGTTCATGTGTGAAGCCTTGATCCAAAAGGTGTTCTTGTTGACTTTTCAAAATGACCTATAATGTCAAAATTCATATCTTTGTGTGAGTGAATATTTTGAACTTGGAAGCTGAAGATAAATTGTAGGGAATTGCATCCTCTTAAAAATGAGATTTGGATGGGTCATTTTTGATAAAGTATGAGAAAGTTATGTTTGGTCAAAGTTGAGTTGACTTTTCCTGCAAAACCCTAATTTAACAACTTTTGGGTTTTGATGAATTGTGGGCAATCCTTGAAGAACCATGATCAACCCTTGATCAAATGATGAATGATACTTCAAAATGAGGATGTTGACCAAAAATCTTGAAGTTTGATTGTATGTGGGTCATAGTTAACTTTTGGCCTAATATAGTTGATTTTCAGGGAACTGGAGGTACATGCACCTTATCAGCATAGACTTGGAACTTATGACAGGTTCGAGAATGCTGATAACAATCGGCTTCCATAGTAGACCAGTAATATCCTGCCCGTAGGATTTTCTTTGCCATGGTATGTCCACTGGAATGAGTTCCGAAGGTACCTTCATGTAACTCTGCCATGATTCTTTCTGCCTCGCTCTTGTCCATGCATCGCAGTAAGGTCGAATCGTGGTTGCGCTTATAAAGGATTCCATTACTGATGAAGAAATTTGCAACGAACCTTCTCAGAAACTTCTTATCATTAAGAGATTCCCCCTTGGGGTATTCTTGAGCCTCAAGATACCTCTTTGCCTCATGAAACTAGGGTTTATCCGCTACCTCTTCAGTCTCAGTGTCACAACAATGTGCGGGTTCGTCCAACCTCTCGATGGTAATCTGGGGAGCTTCATTGTCCCACCTAACTTTGAACATAGAAGACATGGTAGCTAGTGCGTCCGCTAACTGGTTCTCCGCTCTTGGGAAGTGTTCAAAGGTTATCTCCTCAAAGTGTGGGAGCAATGTCAATACATATTCTTTGTAAGGAATAAGATTTGGGTGCTTCGTATCCCACTCGCCTTTGATATGACTGATCACTAGAGAAGAATCTCCGAATACACTCAAGTACTTAATCCTCAGGTCAATAGCAGCTCGAAGACCCAGGATACACGCCTCATACTCCGCCATATTGTTGGTGCAGTTAAAATATAATCGGGCAGTGAACGGAGTATGACATCCCTTAGGAGATATAATTACAATGCCAATGCAGTTACCCAAAGCATTTGATTCTCCATTAAAATACATAGACCATCGAGATCCCTCCTCGAGTCCTTCATTTGGTCCAGGTTTTTCGCAATCAGTCACCAACATGATGTTCTCATCCGGGAACTCGAAATTCATGGACTGGTAGTCATCCACGGCCTGATGTGCCAGATGATCCGCCAATACACTCCCCTTGATTTCTTTTTGAGTTGTGTATTGGATATCGTACTCGGTTAAGATCATCTGCCATCTTGCTATCCTTTTGGAGAGAGCGGGCTTCTCGAAAATATACTTGATTGGATCCATCTTTGATATCAACAAGGTGGTGTGAGTCAGCATATACTGTCTCAGCCGGCGAGCAGCCCATGCCAAAGCGTAGCAAGTTTTCTCGAGCAGTGAGTATCGGGTCTCACAGTCGGTAAACTTTTTGCTAAGGTAATAAATGGCGTGCTCTTTTCGGCCAGACTCGTCATGTGCCCCAGCACACACCCCATCAAATTTTCTAGCACCGTCAAGTATAGTATCAAAGGTCTTCCTTCAACTGGGGGCATCCGAATTGGTGGTTCTTGAAGGTATTTCTTGATTCTTTCGAAAGCGGTCTGGCATTCATCATTCCACTTTAACACTTGATCTTTCTTCAGCAGCTTGAAGATTTGCTCACAAGTAGCAGTCAAATGTGAAATGAACCTGGCGATGTAATTCAGACGTCCCAAGAAACCTCTAACTTCTTTTTCTATGCGGGGAACCGACATATCTTGTATGGCTTTTAACTTTGCAGGGTCCACCTGAATACCTTTGTCGCTGACAACAAAACCCAGAAGCTTACCAGACCTGACCCCGAAGGTACACTTGTTCGGATTCAACCTCAGCTTGTACGTCTTCAACCTGTCGAACAGTTTCTGGAGATGATCAAGGTGCTCTTCCTTAGTTTGAGACCTGGCTATCATGTCATCAACACAAACCTCAATCTCGTGATGAATCATATCATGGAACAAAGCCACCATGGCGTGCTGATAAGTTTCCCCCGCATTCTTCAACCCAAAAGGAATTACCTTGTAACAGAAGGTGTCCCACTATGTAATGAAGGTGGTCTTCTCCATGTCCTCAGGAGCCATCTTGATCTGGTTGTAGCTAGAAAAACTGTCCATGAAAGAGAAGATCTTGTGTTGTGCGGTGTTGTCGACTAGAACGTCAATGTGAAGAAGCGGGAAATCATCCTTGGGGCTTGCCCTGTTCAGGTCTCTATTGTCCACAAACATATGTACCTTACCTTCCTTCTTTGGTATCGGTACGACGTTGGCAACCCACTGTGGATAAGAAGTGACAACTAAGAACCCTGTATCGAACTGTTTCATGACCTCTGCTTTGATTTTATCTGACATTTCGGGGCGCATACGGCGAACCTTCTTCTTTACCGAAGGACATTCCTCTTTGGTCGGTAGGCGGTGTACCATAATATCAGTGTCCAAGCCAGGCATGTCTTCATAGGACCAGGCGAAGATCTCAACATAGTCGTGTAACATCAGTATTAATCGTTGCTTGACACTAGGCTCCAGATTCGAACTTATCTTAACCTCTTTCCTGTCTTCCTCTGTACCCAAATTTACTGATTCAACCGGCTCTTCATGAGGTTGTATGGTTCTCTCTTCCTGTTGCAATAGTTTAGCAAGTTCTCCAGGCACCTCAGAATCATCCTCACCTTCGTCCTCGGCTTGGTTGATCAGATTTTCGAAGTCATAATTGGTAGTAGCAGAACTGTTATCAATGGGATCCAGAGTGGATATGGATCTGCATTATGATACGTGAGTGTGTGTAAGAGAATAATTGTTTTTATAAAGTGAGAGACAGAAAAGAAAAATAAGGAGCGCAAAATTTGTAATGTAAGAAACGTCCAATGTTTTATTAATGATATATGAAAATGACAAGTCATAAGCCCCCACAAGCAGAGCCAACGTGCCTCGGGCAAGGCACCAGGCCATAAAGTTTCAAACTGTTTATTACAAATCTTAAAACAAAAAGTCAATTACTGCGGAATAAAAGAAACAGGTATGAAGTCTTTCACCATCCAGTTGTTCATTCCACCATTGGTTTTAGGGTAGATCCAACTGTCGATGTCTGAATCCTCTTCGCTGTCTTCAATTGCATTAACTCCCCGATTGCTGATGTGTAGAGGAGGTCTTCCGATCTGTGCGCGCCTAACAGCCCTTTGAGCCCCTGTAGTAAAGCTCAAACCAAATTTGTCAGTTTTGTGAGTGAAATTAGGGAGATGATCCCAATTGGTACACCCACCTTCTTCAATTACAACCCTGGCGTCTTTGAGAGAAGCCATCTTCAATGGAGGTTTGTTGGCAGCAACTTCAGTGGATGTCGAGAATTGAGGGACCTCCTCGAAATTTTGACAAGGTGTTTCTATGAATTCTCCGTCCATCTCCACGTAGCGGAAGGAATTGAGATGACTCACCATATACTCTTCTTCACCTTGCACGGGTCTTGGTATTACTACAACATTTATCGTTTGACGGTGTTCAGATCTGCTTTAGCCCCTCGGGCCGTAGACTGCGCTAGCTTCCTTCTTACCAGTGAAAGGCTTCTTCATGGAACACGAAGAGGCATCCTTCTATATCTTACCACTTCGGATACCAACTTCTACTCTTTCTCCAGTCAAAATCAACTCAGTAAACCCATACGACGAACTGTCGATCAAATGATTGAAAAATGGACCAGATAGCGTCCCTAGAAACATGTCAACCAACTCCCTATCGGACAAAGGGGGTTGGACTCTTCCAGCCAAGTCTCTCCATTTTTTAGCATAGTCCTTAAAACCTTCACCTGCACCCATAGACATACCCTGGAGCTGATTACGAGTGGGAGCAAGGTCGGCATTGTACTGATACTGCTTGTAGAAAGCAGCAGCAAGATCTTCCCAGTTTCAAACACTGGCTCCTTCCAATTGATAAAACCATTCAAGCTGAGTCCCTGACAGACTATCTCGAAAGAAGTGTACCCACAAATTTCTATCAGCGGTGTGGGTTTGGATTTTTCTGACGTAAGAACGGAGATGGAGTTTTAGACAGGATACTCCGTCGTACTTGGCAAAACCCGGAGCTTTAATCTTATGAGGGATCACCACTCCCGATACCAGTCCCAGTTCTCCGAAATCCAAACCAGGGATCTTCTGGATCTCCATAGCACTCAGACGGTCTTCTAGCTGCTTGTATTTATCCTCAGCGGGAGGATATTGCTCATCATCGTAATCCATATCGTTATCAAATACTGCTGGACTAGGGTCTTTTACCATTTCTTGGTTCTCCCCGTCCTTGGATGAGGAGGTCAGGTCAGCTGGTTGTCTCAACCTTTCTCTGAGTCTTCTACCCATGTTCAGAATACCGACCTTCTTCTTCTTCTTCTTCTCTTTTAGAATAAGGGTCTTCAAATCCTCCTGTAATTTATCCAGACTTAAGTACATCTGTTGGAATTGGGCATTTTGTGCCTGAAGATCTTTGATGGCGTGATCGGAAGACATTTCTGCGTGTGATAAATAGCGAAGAAGATGAGAAACCTGTTAGGGTACCTGTAATGGTGTGCATGATAATGGGATGTGCATGTAATGATTTCAAAGACTTTGGGAGATTTAAATTTGCAAACCAAAAATAAACAAAACTTTATTAGCTTAACTTTGAAAGGTTCAACAATGCCTTTAAGGCGTTACAAAGAAGTAAATAGAAAATAAATCTAAAACTAGAAAAGCAAAATCAAAAGTCCCATGGACGCTTCCTCTTTGTGCCGATGTAGTCATTGATCACTCTTTCTTCCTCGAGCTACCCGGTGAGCTTCAAAATCTTCCTTTCTTGCTCATGGTACTTTTCCCTGTAAGTATCCCGCTCATTTTTCAGCTGGATCCAAGACCTCTGCAACTCCCCAGGATCGGTGGGCATGTAAGGATAGATAACCGTGTAAGGAATACCCTCTTCATTAGTGGGCTCCACAATCAATGGCAATACGGCTTCATAGGGCATCCCAATATTCTGGGCACGAGCTCGGACCCATTGGAGGTAAGGCTGCATAGGAAGGGAAGTCTTTGGTCCCAACTCTTGGGGGTCAGATTTGTTCACCATGCCCCAAGCTCGTATAAACCTCCGGCGGTGCTCCTTAACATCCTCCTTGTAGTCAAATACAATGTCCTCAAGAAGTAGCTCATGGGGACCATCTCTCCGAGCGCGACAAAATTGTCGTAAAGCTAGGCAAGGATTGTAAGTTATACCTCCTCTGATTCCAAGCACTGGGATATTAGGGTATCCCCCACAACAATCAATAACAGCAGTATCTTTCAAATCCCGGGAACTCCAAAGAATATCTGTATGGGCAAGTGACATTATTCTGTAGGACCAACCCAAACCTTCTTCGTTCTTCAACACAGACTTAGGTAGGTGCAAAATAAACCACCTCGACAGCAACGGCATGCAACACATAAGAGTTCCTCTTCTTCGCACGGTACGAGTATAAAGGGCATGCAAGATATCACCCAGGAGGGCACGCACAGGATTACGAGAAAGGAAAATCTTGACAGTGTTCACATTTACAAAGGAATCCGGATTCGGGAAGAGAACCAACCCATAAATAAGGAGAGCCAAGATATCTTCGAAAGCCTGAAAATCCAAATTATCCCAGAATAGTTGAGCCTGGTCTATCAGAAATTTGGCTAGAAAAACTTCGACCCCGCTTCGTGTTTCCCAAATGGATACTACATCAGCATGTTTCAAATGCAGAGCTGAGGAAATTTCTTCTGGTCTAGGAGCTTCTTCCATGCCTGTGAAAGGTACCTGTTCAAGGATGGATATGCCCAATAGGTGAGAGAACTCTTCCAAGGTGGGAACCAGCTGGTAATCTGGAAAGGTAAAGCAATGATGCATAAGATCGAAGAACTGGAAAAGTACACTCATCATCTGCTCATCAAGATTTGAAGTGACCAAGATGAGAAGTTTACCGTGTCTCTTAATGAACATAGAAGTCTCGAAAATTCTTGAGGCTAGCTCTTTAAGTTGGGCAGGTGTTTGCACAAAGTTGACTCAGATGGTATTTCTGCGCACGGAAGCCATAATCTGCAAAAGAGAACAAAGATAAATTCCCTTAGTATTTGAAATGGTTAGTATAATGAAGTATGAATGCCATGTTATGATGCATGATGTCATGGTAAACCACTTGTATAGTAAACACAGATATTGCAAACACAGTCAAATCACACCAAGCCCTTAGGTTTAAGGCTTGCATGAGGTCAAAGGTAATACCCTCTTGAAGTTAAGTTGGTTTCAACCTGTCCAAGAAAAAGTAACTGGGTTCTAGAGGATCTCAATATCACTAACCATCCTCCATCAGCCATGGTTTCAGCTCACGCAATCTTTTCTTGCGGCCGAAACTATCTCGAGAGTATGGTCTCAATGAGTGTAGCATCGAGTATCAACCAGTTCCCAGCTTTACACCGAGGCCGACTATCTCACTACTTTCCAATGGCCAAGTTGGTCGATTAAAGGTTCTAAGGTCAGTTGATGCTTAACGACACCATGCAGCGGCCCCATATTCTCCTCGTTTCTCCATAAGGGATATCGGTACCAACCAATGTGCCACATCAACGTAGCTACTGCTTCAACCGTATCGGTCTACGCCGTACAGTTCCCTCACACTCTATTGCTACTTACCTAAAAGGTGTCCCCAAATCCGGGTTAGGATCTATAGTAACTCCCAAACAAAACCCCTAAAAGTAACACAATCAAGAGAAGAAATTATGATGAAATATATCCTAAGGTACACCCCACTTATTATTCCCCAACAGAGGCGCCAGTTCTGTGATACGGTGGCAGAACCGACTGTTTTGAAATGCTCGTTTGTGTTTTGCGTTTTGTGTTTGCAAAATGTCGCGGTAAGCAAGAGTCACCACCGACTTTTATTTCATCCAATCAGAAAGGAAAAAAGCACAGAAAAAAATCCTTTTTCGTGATTTTGAGTACGGGAATTAGATTATAGAAAGGGAAGGTGTTAGCACCCTTTCTATCCGTGGTTTTCCATGGGCTCTTAGGGACTTGCTCATCCTTTTTTAAATTTCTTGTGTATGTGCTTTGTTTTGAAAAGTTTGACTTCGTGATAACCCTTGTATCAGTCCTCAAGGGTGTGACGAAGTTTGTTTTGAAAATTTGTTTGAAAAGTGTAAGTGTGAAGAGTTTTGATTTGAGCAAGTACCTACTAGCATCTACCTACTCGAAAAAAGATCATTTCTATTCTTGTTCCTTTAGACAGTGCTATCCCACTATTGATAAATAGGTAGCACCATCGTTGGAGCTGTAAGGGTCAATTAGTATAGGACGTACGATCACTAAAGCAATGCTAGGATGTCTTAGTAATAACCCTAAAGTCTTAAGATCATATTCAAGGCAACATTTCCGAATGGGACATTTGATCTTTGTTAGACAGGAGGGCAACCACTAAGACACCCTATACTTAATGATCGTTTACCGAGGGCAAACACTAAGACACCCTATACTTAATGATCGTTTACCGAAGGCAACCGAAGTGAGAGCATACCCTAAGAGTGATATGTGCGAGTGATTTCTAACTGTATTAAATTTGTCATGCATTCTTGTCATATAATCCTATTAGCATACATCTAAACAGTTAAATATTTGCGAGAATTAAAATGCGAGAAATTAAACCTACGCTATTACAAGGCTTCGGGGAGGGGATTAATTACATAGACAAAAAACCCGCAAAAGACGATAAATAAAAGAAAGACCTAGATTAAACTATTACAAACCATGAACAGTTACATCAATATTGTAAAAATAATAAACACGCGCGATGAATCGAATACGAGACAAATAGGGTTTTGACCCTAACTTAAACCTAATTCTGAATAGTTAAAAAATGTTTTTTTTGTTTTGTTATCTAAGAAAATAATGACATAGTTAAAATTAAAGATAAAATTCTAAGTTCTACTTAATTTTAAATTAAAAATAAATTGATTCCATCTAAAACCTATTTTTGTATTTTTGTTTATTTGAAAAATAAAAGAATTGAATCAATAATTTAACTTAATTTGCTAATTAGTTTTAATCATAAAAAAAGTTAAAATTGCCCTAAGTTAAACTAAATTAAATTAAATTAACAAAATTAATTTTGATAAAAATAAAAAGTCTAATTCTAATTTTTGGTTTCTTGATTTTAAGATTTTTTTATGAAAAAAGAATAATTAGTTGTCAATTAAAATAAATAAATAAAGGTACTAAAAGAATTAAAATAAATAAAGAAAGGTGAGATGGGCCTGGTGGTTTTTGCTGGAAAAGAGGGTTTAGAACTAAATTTCTGGGCCCAAATGGACAGAGGCCTGTTTGACTTCACCCCATCCAGTGCGCATGCTTGACTGAGGTGTATGGTGGTCCTTCCAAGGTGGCACGTTGATCTAGGGACATTGATGGATCAGAGGGCCAGATCTTGATGGTGCACGGTGAACGTTGGATGCTGTAATGCGCTGGAATTCCTGAAACAAAATAGCATGAACAAAGTTGGGGACCTAGGGATCGAACCCAGGTCCTTATGCATATTTCGACCCCACGCTACCATCTGAGCTACGCGCTTCTGTTGTTCATATAATAATAATAATACATAATATATCAAATATTATGGTTAAATAAGAAAAACATGCAGAATTTCAAAATGCCCAACCAGGGGGTGCCGCGCCTCCATCTTCTTCCTCCCAGCCGTCGTGTTAGGCTATACAGTTATACCTACGGGCGTGGCTCTATGGCTAAAGACCTGTAACCTTTAACAATCAAGAAAACGCATGCTAAATCAATTCTAATAACATGGTTCTGTTTGCCTTAAACCCACGAACACCATAGTATTACTTTCTTTGACCAATTTTACTGATACAGAGAAACCCCAAAACATAAGAGCAAACCCTAACAATGGCATCTCTTGACTCCTGTACTAAAAACACAATTAAACACCACCAAAAGCTTGCAAATTTGATGATAAACAAGGATATATACACAAAATATGCTAATGATGCGTGAATCAATGAAAATGAAATCGAATTTTTGGGACAAAACCGCGACTTCTGTACCTGTGATTTCAAGCGTGATAAAGCTTGCAATTGGTTGGGATATGTTCGTGGGATGTCCAGCAGTCTATTATCAATCTGAGAATGACACAAATTGACCTCTAATATAGAAATTGGATCACCACTTTTCTTGCAATTTTTTGAGTTTTATTTCACCTCTGCACGGCTGCTTAACCCCTCTGCTTTATTTGGAAATGTTCCATATATATTAGAGAATGCATTAGGGTTGTAAAACTGATCACATCTTTGGAAGTTTTTCAAGATTTGATTTTGTTTTCATGGCATATGTAAACCTTCCAAATTTGGCCTAAACATGCTCTTTTTGTCCCAATTATCATTGATTTGATTTGATCTTGCAAGCTCATCAAATCTTGGTTGCTAACCTGTCACAAAACCAATCAAATCCAACCTTTGATAATTTTCATCATTTATTTGATTTAATTCAAATTTTAATTAATGAAAAATCAAAATAAATTGAAAAATAAAGGGTCAGCATATGAGTCATGGACCATATTATAATTGACGTGCAAGCATAAAAAGTTAGGCCCATTTAGCAAAAAATGTAAATTTGAGCACATTTGACTTTTGGCAATTCTGCAAAAAAAGGTCAACTTTGACATTGCATATCTCTCTCAATTATGACCCTAGAGAGGTGTTCTTGGACTTTTTAGAAATCTTAGGATGTCTTCTAAGCAACCCTTTTAGTCTCATATCAATTGAATCTTCCATTTTCATGTATGAAGCCTTAAACCAAAAGGTGTTCTTGTTGACTTTTCAAAATGACCTATAATGTCAAAATTCATATCTTTTTGTGAGTGCATATTTTGAACTTGGGAACTGAAGATGAATTGTAGGTAATTGCATCCTCTTCAAAATAAGATTTGGATGGGTCATTTTTGATAAAGTATGAGGAAGTTATGCTTGGTCAAAGTTGAGTTGACTTTTCCTACAAAACCCTAATTTAGCAACTTTTGGGTTTTGATGAATTGTGGGCAATCCTTTATGAACCATGATCAACCCTTTATCAAATGATGAATGATACTTCAAAATGAGGATGTTGACCAAAAATCTTGAAGTTTGACTGTATGTGGGTCATAGTTGACTTTTGGCCTAGTATAGTTGATTTTCAGGCACTTGAGCAATTGACTGAGCAAACTTCTTCTGCAAGGATTGAAACATGACATGGATGATCTTGAGAACATATTAGGATAATGGTGAGCATTTGGAATCCTTTGGACTCAAACATCTTGATGCAAAATGAAACCCTAACTTGAGGTAGACTGGCTTAGGAGAGAGTTTGTCTGGTCGACTCTTGGACTTCCTTGAGCAATTTGAGGACCTCACTTGACATGTATTGAGAAATATGTGAGGGAAAATTTTAGGGTACAACAACGACCTTCCACACCCTGTCAATGCGGACATAGTGAAAAGATACTACGCATAACAAAGACCCTCTAGGTTGACATACCTAGGCAAAAATAAGGGCATCCCGGCGAACCAAAAAGGTCCGGGAAAAATTTAGGGATAAAAATAAAAAAATTTGTACACCCGGCAAGTCGAAAACCCGAAATGGCGGCTTGGGCAAAAAAGGGTATCTCAGTGGACTAAAAACCCGAAAGGGCGGTCTAGGAAAAAGTTAGGGATTAAAGCGTATCACTATGTCCCATTGGATCACCTTGCAATCAGACCTCAGTAATCAGATATCAAGCTCAAACGGTACCGATCAATCCAGTCAGCTTCGGACAAGAAGCAAAGTGATGAGATGCTCGAAGACATAGGGGCAATAGTATAATTGAAACCCAATGGGATCACTAAACATAGTTGTTTTTTTTTTCTACATAATTTATGTAATAATTTCCATTTTTACGGCGACGTTCTCTTACTAGAGCGTCAGCCTCCTTATAAAAAACGCCTGTTATAGGAAAATTTCAAATCAATACAAATCATCTTTTGAGTACAAAACTGTGTGTTTGTGTTTCCTTTTTCTGTTTTGTTTTGCAAAAAATGTCCAATGTTTTATTCTAGACATATGCATTTGAATATGATTATTGTTCACAAATATCTGCATAAAAAACAGAAAGACAGTTACTAAGAACTCAAAGAAACTGGTACAAAACCTTAAAATCGACAGTTACCCCTTCCATCATGGTACAAGGGGCAGAGACAGTTGGAAGTGAAGTCACTATCACATACAAGCCAGTGATGCCTATACTCCCCACATAGTCGAGAAAACCAAGGTCTGACCTCCGTATCCCCAAGCAGGAATTCCTTCCCCAGCGGGTTCCTTCAAAAATCTAATGTCTGCATTCCCCAGCCAAGCTTTATAACCATAAACAATTTATAAAGATTTTATCCCGAGCAGAGTTTATTTCTCTGACAGGGGAAGCTCAATCTCCAACAGAGCTCTTCTCTCCAACAATGGAAGTTCATCCCCAGCTGAGTTTATTTCTCCAAATTAGCAGATCTTCCAACATAGTATCTCCCTTCCCCATAGACTCATTCCCCCGCAGGATTATTCTCAGATGGATTCTCTCCCGGCAGAATATTCTCAAGCAAAATGGATGTTTTCTCCAGCTAATCATATTCGGTCACTATCCCCAGCGGAAACGAAGAACTCAACACCTTATACTCTCCAGCAGCAGTCACGATTTACTTTCCCCAGCTAGAAAATATCACAATGGCATTGCATATCCATACATCATGGCATGTGCATACATATCACACAACACAATATCATTTATTTTGAGAACATCATTACTCAATATATTTCATACATCATGACATTGCATACGACTAACTCTTTACCTTTCAGGGAAAGATGCAATCAAGTTCTCATGAGTTCTCTTTGGTTCAGTCAAACCGACACCAAGGTTTCTATTCCATTTGTAGATATTCGAACATTTTCTCTGGTTCAGTCAAACCGACACCAAGGTTTCTATTCTAGTTGAAGATGTTCTAATACTTTCGTCTGGGTTAGCCGAATCGCCGCTAAGATTCCCCTGATTTCTATGCCAGTCAAAGTTAATCCGAGACCTCTCCCGGGATCAGTCAAATCGATACTAAGATTTCTCTCCTAGTTGAAGTTCTCACAAATTTTCTCTGGTTCATTCAAATCGACACCAAGGTTTCTATTCTAGTTGAAGATGTTCTAAGACTTTCGTCTGGGTCAGCCGAATCACCGCTAAGATTCCCCTGATTTCTATGTCAGTCAAAGTTAATCCGAGACCTCTCCCAGAATCAGTCAAATCAACACTAAGGTTTCTCTCCTAGTTGAAGTTCTCACAAATTTTCCCTGGCTCAGTCAAACCGACACTAAGGTTTATATTCTAGTTTAAGATGTTTTAAGACTTTCGTCTGGGTCAGTCGAATCACCGCTAAGATTCCCATGATTTCTATGCTAGTCAAAGTTAATCCGAGACCTCTCCCGGGATCAGTCAAATCGATACTAATATTTCTCTCCTAGTTGAAGTTCTCACAAATTTTCTCTGGTTCAGTCAAACTGACACTAAGGTTTCTATTCTAGTTGAAGATGTTTTAAGACTTTCGTCTGGGTCAGCTGAATCTCCGCTAAGATCCACTGATTTCTATGCCACTCAAAGTTAATCTGAGACCTCTCCCGGGATTAGTCAAATCGATACTAAGATTTCTCTCCCAATTGAAGTTCTCACAAGTTTTCCCTGGTTCAGTCAAATCGATACTAAGATTTCTATTCCAGTTCAAGCTATGAAGCCTGGAAATCGACTAGATAATATCTTGATTTCTCCAAAATACTACGAAGCCTGGAATCGACCAAATAGTGGTATATCTTAAATTCAAGCTATGAAGCCCGGAAATCGACCAGAAAACAGCTTAATCCCCATCAAGTTACTGTGAAGCTTGGAAATCGACCGGATAATAGTACAAGATACTATGAAGCCTGGAATCGACCAGATAGTGGTATATCTCAGATTCAAGCTATGAAGCCCGGAAATCGACCGGATAATATCTTGATTTCTCCAAAATACTATGAAGCCTGGAATCAACCAGATAGTGGTATAAGACACCGTGAAGCCTGGAGCACGACTCAATAATGGTATAAGACGCTGTGAAGACTGGAGCACGACCAGATAGCGGCAAGAGGCACTCTGAAGCCTAGAACACGACCATGTAAGAATTGAGAAATTGCAAAGCTTGGAACTAGACCAGATAGCAAGTGTAATCTCATATTCCCAATAAGTCACTGTGAAACCTGGAGCACGACCAGATAGCGGTTAATCTTATTATCCTCGCTAAATCACTGTAAATCCTGGAGCACGACCAGATAGCAGTTCATTTTCACCTCCTCGACTAAGAGATGATTCCCCAGTAAAGTAACAGACAGCTGAAGCTCCTAAAATTCTATTTCTCCCAGGACAGAGACCAACATTCCTCAGCAGATTCATCCTCAATGACAGGAACAATAATTCTCATTGAAGGAATATCTCACAAAATCAACATTATTCTGGATGGCATCTTTAAGCCCATCTCCGACGACTCTCCGTCATCATCCTGGATGGCATCTTTAATCCCATCTCCGACGATCTTCCATCATCTTTTCCAAATGGCATTTGTAAGCCCATTCCCGATACTTCCTACAGTATCCATCACCATCTCAAACGAGTGCAAATTTCTAGGCACTTAGTGTTCAATCGTCTTCCACCTTTAGATTACGAAAGGCAGACAAGCCAATCTACATCCTCAGGTTTAAGAAGATTGAACAGGGGCAGATATTGTACCCCAAAATTTTCCCTCTCATTTTACTCAACACATGCCCATTGAGGTTCCCAACTTACTCAAGGATGCCCAAGAGTTGACCAGACAAACTCTCTCCTAAAGCAATGAATCTCAAACCAGGGTTTCAATTTTTATCAGGGTGTGGGAACTCCAAAGGTCCCAAATTCCTTCCATGGTCCTAATATGTTATCAAGATCATCCATGTCAAGTTTCATGCGTTGCACAAGAAGTTTGCTCATCAACTGCTCAGATGCCTGAAAATCAACTATACTAGATCAAAAGTCAATTGTGGCCCACATACAGTCAAACATCAAGATTTTTGGTCACCATAAACATTTTGAAGTAATATTCATCATTTGATCAAGGGTTTATCATTATTCCTCAAGGAATGCCCCAAATTCATCAAAACCCAAAAGCTGATAAATTAGGGTTTCTCAAGAAAAGTCAACCAAAATTGGACCAACCATAACTTCTTCATACTTTATCAGAAATTTTCCATCCAAGTCTCATTTTGAAGAGGATGCAATTCCCTATAATCCATCTTCATCCCACAAGTTCAAAATATGCACTCATCAAAATATATGAATTTCTACATTATAGGTCTTTTTGAAAAGTCAACAAAAACATCTTTTGGGTCAAAGCTTCTTACATGAACATGGGAGACCCAATTGAGATGAGACCAAAAGGGTTGTTTAGGGGACATCATAAGATTTCTAAAAAGTCCAAGAACACCTCTCTAGGGTTAATATTGGAGGAGATATGCCTTGTCAAAGGTGACCATTTTTGCAAAATTGCCAAAAGTTAAATGTGCTCAAAAATACATTTTTTTGTCAAATGGGCCTAGATTTTCATGATTGAATCTTGCTTGTAACACGGTCCACGACCCAAATCAGCATCTACACTTTATTTTCTTCATTATTTATTTTATTTTGATTTTTTATCATTTAAAATTCAAATTAAATCAAATAAATTGCAAAAAATACAAAAGATTGATTTTTGATATGCTTTTTTGTAGGAATCAAATCCAATTAGGCTGACAAATCATATCCAAAGCGTGCAAAACAAATTGAATCAAAATTCGCATGATTAGGCTTATTTTGGAAACATATCATACAAGAGAAAAACCAAATAAAATCTTGATGATCTTCAAAGATACTGTTGTACCCCAAAATTTGCCCTCCCATTTCCTCAACATTTTCTCATCACAAGACCTTTGAAGATCAAGATCCAGTTAGGGTTTCCTCTGCTCAAGGCTTCTCCTTGCACTGTGGACTCAAATTAGGGTTTGTGTTTGCCCAAGGATGCTTTGACCTAAAATGCCTAAGATGACTTTCATGCTTCATGTTGGACTCCCAAGTTTACCCATACCAAGTTTCAAGTCTTGATTCCAAGTTTTACCCAGTCAATTGGACAGTTGACCTAGAAATCAGCTGTATTGGGGAAAAAGTCAACTGTGGCCAATTGACAGTCAAACCTCATGAAATTTGATCCACATCAACATTATGAACTCATATGAACCATTTGATCAAGTTTGGATCACAATTCCACAAGAAATTTGATCAGATCATCAAAAGGGCAAAATGGTCATTTTTAGGGTTTTGACTGCACAAGGGCAATTTTTGACTGTTTAACCTAGCCAATGGCAAACCAAGCTCACATATGGCCTCAAGGACTCAATGGAATTATCTTGACATGTTCATCAAGCTCAAAAGATCCCAAGTACACAAGATTGACAGTTGAATTTCTCAGTCAATTGATCAATTTTGACTGTATACTGAAAAGTCAAACTTTGACTTTTTGGTCAAAATCAAGAGTCAAGATTCATTTTTCATCAAGACATTCCAAATCATGAAACTTGTTCACCAAGAAATCTCAAAATGCAAATTAGGGTTTGAAAATGGAATTTTTCATAACTTAGAATTTTTCTAAGTTATGGAAAACCCTAATTTTTTCCCAACTTTGCCCCATCTTTTCACCATGATCCATTTGGATTCAAACAAAAGTCAAAACATGAAAGTTGTAGCTTGTTGCATAATCTACAACTTTGATTCACAAAGTTTTCTCATTTGAAGCTTGTATCTCAAGTTATGATTTTTTGAATAAGGGCACTAAACCATCTTTTAACTTAGTGAAATTTGACCTATTTTGACAAGGTTTTCTACCCTACTTCAAGGCCACTTTTCATACCCTTCCACTTGGAATTTTGATTTGCATTTCAAAGATGGATTGTAGTACACATTCCAAGCTTTCCAAAATGTCCAAGAACTCATCAAACAACCTCATAACTTGAGAGATTCGAATTTCACAAGTTGGCAAAAATTCACTTTTGTTCTTCATCAAGACATGTTCACAAACTTGCAAATTTGAATTCAGTTTGCTTTATGCTTAATTACAGGTCCTTGAACCAATCCATACTCAATAATTTAATGCATATTCTTTGTACTAAGACCAAGTTCTTTGAGTTCAAGCTTTGTCTAATGGTTTAATCCTAAATTAGATAAAGTAAACTATCCATTTTTGCAAAAGTTCACTTTATGTCAATTTGAAAACCAAACAAGTACAAGCTAAATCTGAATGGCACAAGATTATGGACAAATTGCTCTGATCAAGAGAAGATTATGCAGCCCATTAGGAGGTCCCCTACATACCTAGAACATCAACTTGCATTTCTTTGCTTCACATAGAAGAAACATCCATAACTCATGCCAACTCTCTCTTCAGCTTAGAAACACAAGAACAAAGTTGTCAAACACATTACACACAACATATCCAAGCTAACACACGAGCTTTTGACCTCCAATACACCCTCCATCTCAGAATCATCCTCAAACTGCACAAACAGGGGTGCCCCTGCAGTTTGAGTGCAATCTCTCAATCCCTTCGAGCATTTTGATCAAAACCTGTTCCTCTACATTCCTTATAACCTATGCAAGCTATCCAGAAGCTAAGGCACGATCTGTAGTTGCTCTAACCACTTCCACCATTTTCACATCTTTGACTTGCAGGTGAAGTTCTACAGCTTGATACAAGAAGGTTCAAGACAAAGTAAGCATTGAAAAAGCATCCCTGGACCTCAAGGAAGCTTTTCCAATCATTACATTGCACTGAAAGTCTCTCATTCTCCACATAGAAGTTCAACTGCACAGGTAAAAGTTTGAATTCGTATCTCCCTTATTAGGCATCCTTAGTCTTAAGTTTGTGAAGAAACAAGGTCCTACTCATAGCCCTGAACATGTACATATCTTTACATTTCATTTCTTTTGCCTGAGTAGAGAGAATTTGGAACTTGAAAATGGTAGAAAAATTAGGTCAGAAAAGAGGGGGAGAGAAATTCTCCCTCATCTTAGAGAGATAGATCAAGTTCTTTATATGGTTAGAACCGTCTCTTCGTGCTGAACATTTCTTGTGTTATGAGTTTTTGCTAAAAAGCCAGGAATCAAGAGTTAGAAGGAACTGAACATGGCGCGCGTTTTTTCAAATAATCTGTGCTGGAGGTTGAAGAAGGAGTGAAGTGGGCTGGGCCTGTGCTATTTTGCTTTTCACACCATCTTTTTTGGTTTACACCCCCCTGAGCCCATTTGCTTATTTTTTAACATTTTTGACTTTTTTCTTTTTTTGTTGACTTTGTTTATTTTTTCTCATAACATTTTAAAATTAAAAATATTTTTTTTATCATTTTTTGTATTTATTGCATATTTATTTGATTTATTTCTTTGTTTATACATAAATATATATATATGTATTATTATTAGAATAAAATAAGAAATAATGTAAATACAATTTTTATTTTTATTTACTCTCTGAAAATATTTCACACAAAAAATACTTTTTCATTTATTTTATTAAAATATTAAATAAATATTTATTCTTAGAATAATACATATTTAGGGTTATATATATATATGTGATTATTAATATATTTAAGACAAAAATATAAAAATATTTGATTTTTTTTCATTTTATTAATATTTGATACAAAAATACCCTTTTCACAATATACTTCATTTCATGTTATTTTTATAAATAATAAATAAATAGTTGTATTAAAATATTTTTTTTCTTTAAAAAAATTAGGGTTTCTAACCTAAGTTCAAAATACTCCAAAAATAATACATTTTTATTTTCTTTTCTCTTTTACATAAACAATATTTTTTCATACATATACAAAACATTCTTTTTACATCTTGCATTCTTATTTAATTTTTGTACATTGATTAAATTGCAAATATTCAAATTGATGTAATAATTTAGATTTAAATTCTTGTCAATATCCCCATTTGAACAATTGTACCCCCCTTCCCATATTTGGTTGTGTAATAGCTTAGTAACTTTAATTTCGCACTTTATTGCTTTCTAAAGATAACATGTTAGAATTAGGGTTTGTATGCGAAAAAACGATAAAAAATAGTTTGACCTAATACAAGATAAACAAGCATGAAAATGGACACACAAATCACGCTTGCACCCCCTAGGGTATTCCACTTGTTGCCTTCAAATAAATGGGCCATGTTGCATGTTAAACTTCTTTGGGCAAAGCAAATAATTTTGAATGATCATAGTCCCTCGATAAAACTTTTCAAAAACAAACAAAAACAAATGATCAAGTCCCTTAGAGAAATTGCTCAAAGACATTTAACGCCGTTGCAATTATGGTCTAAAACGATGACCCGCGCCTGTCCCTTTCACATCCTAACACAAGGTTGCCCACCAAATACAATGGTGGAGAAAACTTGTTAAAAGGGTTAAAGTATAGCAATAATCTTTTGAGAAATTTAGGAGTAGATAACCTCTTAGTTACTTGAATCAACTTGCAAAACAAAACACTTGCCTAATTTCAAAATCACACATCACTACACTTTCAAAACAACTTTCAAAAACAAATGAGAACTTTTTCAAAAGACATACATCTTTGTATACATCCCCACATGGATCATTACAAAGGTTGCCACCACATTGGCCTCTTTTCAAAAACATTTTCAAAACCCACACACTCAAGCACCATTTAAAACAATTGCAAACAAAAGGCAAGTGATCTAAGCAAGTAACTAAGAGCCCATGGATAACCATGGATAGAAAGGGTGCTAATACCTTCCCTTTCTATAATCTACTCCCCGAACCTAAGAAAACATCTCAAAAGGTTTTTTGCTGTGCTTTTTAACCTTTCCTTAGGATAAAATAAAAAGTCGGTGGCGACTCTTGCTAACCGCAACATTTGCGAATACAAACGCAAACCTCAAGTCAGTTCTCCCACCGTATCACAGAACTGGCGACTCTGCTGGGGAAAACTTTTAAAGTGGAGTAACCTTAGGGATTAGATCATCTTTGTTTTCAATTGATTGTCTTGTTTGCTTTTACATTTATGGGCTTTGTATCGGAGTTTTATAGATCCTAACCCGGATCTGGGAAAAACCCTTTTTAGGTAGCATAATCTGTGAGGGACCTGTCCGGCGTAGACCGACATGGGTGAAACAGTGGCTACGTTGGTGTGGCATCTTAGTCTGTACCTATATCCCTTGTGTTGTAACGGGGAGAATATAGGTCTTCTAAGGGGTCATTAAACACCAACCAACCTTAGAACCCTAAATTGACCAACTTGGCTATTAGGACAGTAGCAGTATGCTACACTCATTGAGGCTAAACTCTCGAGATGGTTCTGGCCGCGAGAAAAGATTGCGATGCTGGAGTTATGACCGATTGAGGGTAGCCAATGATTTGAGAACCTCTAGAACCCGGTTACTTTTTGATAGGACAGGTTTTAACCAACAAAACCAAAAGAGGGTAATACCTGAAACTCATGCTGGCCTGAAACCTAAGGGTATCTTGTGTGACTTGTGTGCCTTATTTATCTATGTGAATATTTGTGGTGTGTTTCATCATAGCATCATTCCATCATACCATTGCATGCATCCTGTGTAAAAGGCTAACCCATTTCAAAGACAAAAAGGTTTCACCTTTGCTCTGTTTTGCAGGACATTATGATGCCCGTGCGTAGAAATACTATCCGGTTCAACTTTGTTCGTTCACCTGAGTTGCTTGATGAGTTGGTTAGCAGAATTCCAAACACTACCTCCTTCATCAACAGACATGGTTCTCTCCTTGGCTTGATCACTGCAAAATGGGACCAACAACTGATAAGTGTTCTGACCCAGTTTTATGACCCTCTGCATCATTGTTTCACCTTTCAAGACTTCCAGCTGGTTCCTACCCTGGAAGAGTTCTCTTATCTGCTTGGGATCCCTGTCCTAGAACAAACTCCATTCACTGGTTTGGAAAAGACTCCTAGGCCTGAAGAGATTGCTGCAATTCTCCCCTTGACCAAAGAAGAGATATTGTCCAACTGGGAAACTAGAAATGGGGTCAAGGGATTTTTGGTCAAATTTCTGGTTGGCAAGGCTAATGATTTCTGGAATGACTTGGACTGCAAGGCATATGAGGATATTCTGGCTCTTTTGATCTATGGTCTGGTATTGTTTCCCAACCCTGACACCTTCATCAGTATCCATGTCATAAGAATCTTCATGTCTCGGAATCCGGTACCCACTCTCTTGGGTGACATTCTACAACAACTCTATGCTCGTACTGCTCGAAAACGGGGGACTCCGTGGTGTTGTGCTCCTTTGCTGGTAAGGTGGTTTATTTCGCACCTTCCTAAGTCCGTGCTGAAGAATGAAGAAGGAAAAGGTTGGGCTCGGAGGTTAATGTCTCTCACAGATAAGGATATCACTTGGACTCTCAGAGGTTTGGATGAGGTAGCTGTTATCGACCGTTGCGGAGAATACCCTAATGTCCCGTTGATTGGTATCCAAGGAGGAATCTCTTACAATCCGTGTTTAGCTCTCCGTCAGTTTGGAAGAGCCAGAGGAGATGGGCCTCATGAAATGCTGGTTCCTCACTTCCATTTTGAGTTTCAGGCAGACAGTGACAAACTACGCCAGGGATTCATTAGAGCTTGGGACAGAATTCACAAAGCTGACCCACATGAGTTAGGACCAAAGACTTCTCTGCCATTGAAGCCCTATTGCAAATGGGTCCGCATCCGTGCTCAGGAGTTAGGTATGCCCTACGAAGCTGTTAGACCTCTCATTCTTGAGTCTCCTGTTGAAGACGGGATGCCTCCAACTGTCCTCCCTCCTCAGATACCTACTGATTTTGACACCATGAAGAGATCTTGGGCACAGCTAAAGGAAGAACGGGATTTCTATCGGGAGAAGTTCAACGAGCAGGAAAGGAAGATCCAAAGGCTGACTAAGCAATTGGAGGAAGAACGGGTCCTGAACAACTACATCAGCACTGAAAAGAGGAGGCCATGGGAGCATTGAGGAGCTTTGGATGTTTCCTTTTATAGTTTATTTCCTTTCCAGTATTTTTTTTCATTCCTGTAATGCCTAAGGGCAAATTGTTGAACAATTGAAAACTTTAATCTAATGAAGTGTGTTTCCCTTTTTGTCTACAAAGTTGAATCTTGTTTGTCTTTGAAAACATAGAACATACGCATTCCATTACACCATATGCATAGCAGGTACCCTATTTCACAGGTTGCTTAATCTCCTTCGCTGTTTATTTTGCACAGTCATCATGAATCCAGAGTCCTCCAGTGAGCAAGCAATCAAGGCCCTTCAGGCCCAAAGTGCACAGTTTCAAGAGATGGTCCTAAGCCTAGCCCAAGGTCAGCAAGAGTTGAAGACTCTACTCATGAAGAAGAAGAAGAAAAAGAGGACTGCATTGTTCAACACCGGACGCAGATTTGGGAACACACTCCACAATGAAGCTGATCCAACCACTTCTTCTGCTGAGAAAAACAGTCCCCAAGGGGGAGGAGCTCCTAGTCTAGCAGTCTCCGACAACGAGACGGACTATAATGACGAACAGTACCCACCTGCTGCTGACAGATACAAACAATTGGAGGACCGCTTGAGCGCCATGGAAATTCAGAATGTGCCAGGGCTAGATTTCGGAGATTTGGGGTTATCATCTGGGGTAGTCATTCCACACAAGTTTAAGGCGCCTGCCTTTGCCAAGTATGATGGGGTCTCCTGCCCAAAGCTGCATCTAAGGTCGTACGTAAGGAAAATCCAACCTTACACGGCGGATAAAAACCTCTGGATTCATTTCTTCCAAGATAGTCTCTCGGGGTCACAGCTTGAATGGTTCTACCAATTGGATGGAGCTAGCATCCGACACTGGGAGGATTTGGCAACCGCATTCTACAGACAATACCAATACAATTCTGATCTCGCTCCTACACGTACCCAACTTCAGGGTATGTCTCTAGGAACGGGTGAAGGGTTCAAAGAGTACGCTCAAAAATGGAGAGATTTGGCTGGCAGGGTGCAGCCTCCCTTAACTGATCGAGAGTTGGTTGATATGTTCCTTGGGACGTTGTCTGGTCCATTTTTCAATCATTTGGTTGGTAACTCCTCCGCTGGATTTACAGATTTGATATTAACGGGAGAGAGAATTGAAGCTGGCATCAGGTCAGGCAAGATACAAAAGGCTGCCTCTACAAGTGCTGAGAAGAGGCCGTTTAAGAAAGAAGCAAGTGCCGTCTATGGTCCTAGAAGACAAGTCAAGCCCGAAAGTCGCCAAGCCGTCAATGCTTTGGTCATCTCTAAACCTGTTGCTGCTCCTCAGCAGTACAATCAACAAAGAAGTGAAAGGCCCAAGAGGCAGTATACCCGATTAAGTATGACATTATCTCAAATTTTACCCCAACTGTTATCCACCAACCTGGTGACCCTCAAAGAAGCTCCTAAGGTCGTCAACACTGCGTCTCCTAAATACAACCCAAATGCCCGGTGTGCTTATCATTCTGATAGTCCCGGGCACACTACTGATGATTGCTGGGCCTTGAGAAACAAAGTGCAGGATCTGATCGACGCGAAAGAAATTCAGTTTGAAGCGCCGGAAAGACCAAATGTTGTAACGGCTCCTATGCCCCAGCATAGGGTAAATGCCATTGAGGAAGAAGTGTACGCTGTTTCGGTAGAGGAAGTTGTTACCCCTCTGAAGACTGTTAAGAAGAACCTACTGCGGGCCGGTTTATTTCCGGGTTGCGGCGAAGGTTGCCCATTCTGTGCTATTTCCCCATCTGATTGTCCCTTGCTAAGGTTAGGCATCCAAGGCCTAATGGATAGCAAGGAGATTCTATTCAAAAAGACTGCTGTTCAATTGGTTCCGATGAAAGAAGTTTCCGTGATTACCATCTTCAAAAATCCAATCAAGGCTCCCCCGAAAAAGCCTATTCAAATCTTGACAATTGCGCCTGTGATCATTACTGTTCCAGGGCCCCTCTCCTACGTGTCTGATAAAGCTGTCCCCTGGCATTATGGGGCAGACGTGTATGTAAATGGAATCAAGCAAGAATTCGACGCTAGTGCCAGTATCTGCGATATCACTGGTCCCGCTAAAGTCACACGCAGTGGCAGGCTCTTCTCGCCTGACATTGCGCCGCCCGCTATTCGAAAACCCCTCCTCATAAAACCTGCAAGTTTACCTAGTCCTGTTGCTGATCAAATTGCATCCCCTGCTGCCGAGTCATCAAATGCTCGGGGCAAAGGGATTGAAGAAGAGCCTGCCCGGATGGAGGCACCAATACCCGTAAATGCTGAGGCCTCCCGACAAGAAATGGAGGAGATTCTGAAAATAATAAAGAAAAGTGATTTTAATGTTGTCGAACAGTTGGGGCATACACCCTCCAAGATCTCTCTGCTCTCCTTATTGCTATGCTCCGAGGCTCATGCTAAAGCCTTGATCTCATTTCTCAAGACGGCCCATGTGCCGCAAGAGACGTCTGCAGTCCAGTTCACTGACTGCATAGCGAATCTGACGGCGGACAACGGCTTGGGTTTTTCAGATGCTGACCTGACCGCAAAAGGGAGAGACCACAACGATGCCCTGCATGTCTCTATTGAATGCAGGGGCACTACTCTGGCACATGTATTGGTGGACACTGGTTCTTCCTTGAATGTTCTCCCGAAAAAGGCTTTAGATCGTCTGGATTATGAGGGCCTGGAGTTGAAACCCAGCAATATCATCGTCAGGGCCTTTGACGGTTCCAAGAGGATGGTTCATGGAGAGGTTAACATCCCTATTCGTGTGGGCTCTCAAGTGTTTGACTCTACCTTTTATGTGATGGATATACGTCCATCATACTCTTGTCTGTTGGGTCGACCTTGGATCCATAAAGCTGGGGCAGTGACCTCCACCTTGCACCAAAAGCTGAAGTATCCCGTCAGGGGGAAGATCGTCACTGTGCGAGGAGAAGAGGAGTATATGGTGAGCCATTTGAATTCCTTCAGGTACATCGAGATGGACGGAGAGTTCATTGAAACCCCCTTTCAACATTTCGAGGAGGTACATCCAATTTCAGCAGCTGCAGAGACAATGGCCGAAGAGAATGATTCCTTGAAGATGGCTTCCCTAAGGGATGCCCGGGCTGTGGTTCAGAAAGGCAATTGTGCACACTGGGGTCAGCTTCCTGACTTCACTCAGAAGAACGACAAGTTTGGGCTAGGCTTTACCGCAGAGGCTCAGAAAGCAGTGCGCAAAGAGAAGATTGGAAAGGCTCCGGTGTTTATTTCCAGCTCGAGGGTGAACGCTATTGAGGAAGATGTGGAGGAAGCTGAGTTTGATAGTTGGATCTACCCGACTGCCAGCGACGGACCAAGCAACTGGACAGCAAAAGATTTTACCCCTATCACATTTGTCACGCAGTAATTAATTTCTTTTGATTTCCAAATTTGTAACAAACAATATGTTAAAACTCTGTTGGCTCGGTGTCCTACCCGGGGCATCGTAGCTCCATTTGTGAGGGCTTTTTGTATGACATTTTCATATATCATCAATCAAAACATTGGACGTTTGTTGCATTTCAAATCTTGTGCTCTTTTTCTTTCTGTGTTATACATATTGCAAAACAGCTATATTTACACACACTCACTTATACAGGTTTCAATCCACTCTGGATCTCACCGGTAACAGCTCTGCTACCGCCAGTTATGACTTCGAAAATCCGATCAACTTGGCCGAAGACGAAGGTGAAGATGATTGCGAAGTGCCTGGTGAGCTCGCAAGACTGCTACTCCAGGAAGAGAGGGCTATTCAACCACATGAAGAGCCTGTGGAGACAATTAACCTGGGTACTGAGACAGATAGGAAAGAGGTCAAGATCGGTGCCAATCTAGAGCTCAGCGTGAAGCAACGATTGATCCAGATGTTACAGGACTACATGGAGATCTTTGCTTGGTCTTATGAAGATATGCCTGGTTTGGATGCCGACATTGTAGTTCACCATTTGCCGACCAAGGAAGATTGCCCTCCGGTAAAACAGAAAGTTCGACGGATGCGTCCAAAGATGTCTGAGAAGATTAAAGCCGAGGTGATGAAACAGTTTGATGCGGGTTTCCTTGCAGTAACTTCTTACCCTCAGTGGGTTGCCAATGTTGTGCCAGTGCCGAAGAAGGACGGTAAAGTCAGAATGTGTGTCGACTACAGGGATTTGAACAGGGCCAGCCCCAAGGATGACTTCCCCCTACCTCACATTGATGTCCTTGTTGACAATACAGCTCAACACAAGGTGTTCTCCTTCATGGATGGCTTCTCAGGGTATAATCAGATCAAGATGGCTCCTGAAGATATGGAGAAGACTACATTTGTAACTCAGTGGGGGACCTTCTGTTATAAGGTCATGCCATTCGGATTGAAAAATGCTGGGGCAACCTATCAGCGTGCCATGGTTGCTTTATTTCATGATATGATCCATCATGAGATTGAAGTATACGTTGATGACATGATTGCGAGGTCTCAAACTGAGGAGGTGCACCTTGATCATCTGAGGAAGTTGTTTGACCGACTCAAGTTGTACAAGCTGAGATTGAATCCCAACAAATGTATCTTCGGGGTGAGGTCCGGAAAATTGCTAGGTTTCATTGTAAGTGATAAAGGTATTCAGGTGGACCCTGCCAAGGTAAAAGCCATACAAGAGATGCCGACTCCAAAAACAGAGAAAGAAGTCAGAGGTTTCCTAGGACGACTGAATTACATTGCCCGATTCATCTCACATCTAACTGCTACTTGTGAGCCAATCTTCAAATTACTGAAGAAAGACCAAGTAGTACGCTGGAATGATGAATGTCAGGCCGCCTTTGAAAGGATAAAGGAATATCTCCAAGAGCCACCCATTCTCATGCCACCGGTGGAAGGAAGACCTCTGATACTATACTTAACAGTGCTTGATAATTCAATGGGGTGTGTGCTGGGGCAGCATGACGAGTCTGGCCGAAAAGAGCACGCTATTTATTACTTGAGCAAAAAGTTTACCGACTGTGAGTCTCGTTACTCACTGCTTGAGAAAACTTGCTGCGCTCTTGTATGGGCTGCTCGCCGGCTGAGACAGTATATGCTGACTCACACTACTCTATTGATTTCAAAGATGGATCCCATAAAGTACATATTTGAAAAGCCTGATCTGTCTGGAAGAATAGCGAGATGGCAAATGATCTTAACAGAATATGACATCCAGTATACAACTCAGAAAGCAATTAAAGGAAGTGTACTGGCTGATCATTTGGCACACCAACCTGTGGACGATTACCAATCATTGAACTTTGATTTTCCGGACGAAGACATCATGGTGGTAACTGACTGTGAAGTACCTGGACCGGATGAAGGACCTGAGGAAGGATCCCGATGGTCTATGCATTTTGATGGAGCCTCCAATGCTTTGGGTAACGGCGTCGGCGCTGTAATCATATCTCCCAAGGGAACTCATACTCCCCTCACCGCCCGATTATGTTTCAGCTGTACCAACAATATGGCAGAATATGAGGCATGTATCATGGGTTTACAAGCTGCAATCGATTTGAGGATCAAGTTTCTAAGTGTCTTCGGAGATTCCGCTCTCGTGATCAATCAGATCAAAGGCGAGTGGGATACGAAACACCCGAACCTCATTCCTTACAAGGAGTATGTGTCGACCTTGCTCCCTCACTTTGAAGAGATAACTTTTGAGCATTTCCCCAGAGAGGAGAATCAGCTAGCGGACGCACTAGCCACGATGTCTTCAATGTTCAAAGTTAAATGGGACAATGAGGCTCCCCGAATCATAATCTAGAAGTTGGATGAACCGACATACTGCTGCGAGCTCGAGGCTGAAAAGGTGACTGAAAAACCCTGGTATCATGAGGTGAAGAGGTACTTGGAAGCTCAGGAATACCCTGAAGGTGCGTCTGTCAATGATAAGAAGTTCATGAGGAGGTTTGCTGCAAAATTCTTCCTCAGCAACGGCATTCTCTACAAGCGGAATCATGATTCAACTCTGCTGCGTTGTGTGGATAAGGCTGAAGCTGAGAAAATCATGATGGAACTGCATGAAGGTACATTTGGAACCCATTCCAGTGGACACACCATGGCTAAGAAAATCCTTCGGGCAGGATATTTCTGGTCCACAATGGAAGCTGATTGTCACCAGCACTCCCGAACTTGTCATAAGTGCCAGATCTATGCTGACAAGGTGCATATCCCTCCAGTTCCTTTGAATGTCCTAACGGCACCTTGGCCCTTCGCAATGTGGGGCATCGATATGATCGGTGAGATCCGACCGACGGCAACCAACGGGCATCGCTTCATCTTGGTAGCGATCGATTACTTCACGAAATGGGTTGAGGCAGCTTCCTACGCGACGGTAACCAAGAGCGTCGTGGCACGTTTCATCCGGCATAATCTGATCTGTCGGTACGGCGTCCCGGAAAGAATCATTACGGACAACGGTACCAATCTCAATAACAAAATGATCACTGAACTCTGTGAGCAATTCAAGATACAGCACCACAATTCTTCTCCCTACCGGCCGAAGATGAATGGGGCTGTAGAGGCAGCCAATAAAAATATCAAGAAAATTGTGCAGAAGATGACAGTGACCTATAAAGATTGGCACGAGATGTTACCGTTCGCTCTTCATGGGTACCGCACCTCAGCAAGGACATCAACCGGGGCAACTCCTTTCTCCTTGGTCTATGGCATGGAGGCAGTCTTGCCAATCGAAATCCAGATACCCTCTCTCCGGATAATGAAGGATGCAGACTTGAATGAAGATGATTGGATCCAGACTCGACTTGATCAATTAAATCTGATTGACGAAAAGAGGCTCACTGCTATCTGTCATGGTCAGACGTATCAAAAACGGATGATCAAGGCATTTAACAAGAAAGTCAGACCGCAAGAGTATCAAGTTGGGGACCTGGTAATCAAACGCATCATCCTTCCTCAAAGTGATCCCCGGGGCAAATGGACCCCTACATACGAAGGGCCATTTGTGGTTAAGCGTGTGTTCTCAGGAGGAGCCATGATCCTAACCACCATGGACGGTGACGACCTTCCTCACCCCGCCAATGCAGACATAGTGAAAAAATACTACGCATAAATAAAAGACCCGCTAGGTTGACATACCTAGGCAAAAACAAGGGCTTCCCGGCGAACCAAAAGGGTTCGGGCAAAAGTAAGGGATGAAATGAATAAAAAATCTGTACACCCGGCAAGTCGAAAACCTGGAAAGGCGGCTTGGGCAAAAAGGGTATCCCGGTGGACTGAAAACCCGAAAGGGCGGTCCAGGCAAAAGTTAGGGATAAAAGCGTAACACTATGTCTCATTGGATCACTTCGCATCCGGAATTCGGCATCAGCTATCTGGCCCCAAATTTCGGCATTGACCAATCAGCTTCATCTTCAGATTAGGCAGTAAGGCGATGAGACGTTCGAAAACATAAAGGCGATAGCAGAGTTGGAACCCAGTGGGATTGTTCACATAGCTGTTTTGTTTTCTTTTTCAAAATGTAAACTCTATACTATTTGGCGATGTCCTCTTACTAGGATGTCAGTCTCTTGTACAAAAACGCCTATTCACGGGCAAAGTTTAAATCAATACAAATTCGCTTGTCCATACAAATTACCATTATTTTCCTTTTTTCTGTTTTGTCTTGCAAAGAACGTCCAATGTTCATTTTTGATATATGCATTTGACATTAAATTGCTGATTCATAAATATTCGCATATGAAACAAGAGATTAATTACAGGTAACATCAAAGACAGGGGCAGTGAGGAGTTGTCTAATGCAGTCTAGTTGTTTTGTCCTCCAAAGCACCAAGGTAGGTTCAACTGAAAATGTGGCCAAATCATCTTAACTCCCCGCAGAGTAAAACAAGGTTCAGCAATACTGTCCCCAAGCGGAGTCGATTCCCCGTCGATCCCGAAAAGGCACAACATTCCCCGGTAGGTCTTAAAGCTCATCCCCAGAAGATTCTGGAAGCTTATCCTCTACAAAGTATGGACGTCTCGCCCGAGTTTTATTCAGAGTTATTTCCTCACAAGGACTTATAACTGGGTTATCTTCAGCTAAAAGCCACGGAAGACCGCTCTCGGCAAAGTTCCTTCAATCCCCAGCGAAGTCTATCCTTAGCATTCCCAAGCAGAGTTTATATTCGGAGTTCCTCAGCGGAGTTTATCATCATTATCCTCAGCAGAATCCGTCATTAAAGTCCTCAACAGGCCTCTCATCAAAACTTCGGCCAAGTATCTCTTCCACAGAGCAGCTTCCCGGCCGTTCGTCAAGGATTTATTTTCCTAAGATGAAATTACACTCATAAACATTTCACATTTTCATACATCTCGCTTACATACATGGTGAAACGCATACAACATCTCATGTTGAACATCATGACATCATGCATATCATACATCATGACATTGCATACAACTTACGTCTTTTCCTTTTCAGGAAAAAGACAATCTCAAAAGCGACTACCTTCAACTGTCACAATTCCAGATTCGATACCTGTATCTAGCCAGGGCACATCTGAGAGTGATCAGTTTCTAGACTCGATTCCTGTATCTAGCCAGGGCACGTCTAAAGAGTTCGAAGATTCGATTCCTGTATCCAGCCAGGGCACATCTATCAACTGCAACAGCTCCAGATTCGATTCCTGTATCCAGCCAGGGCACATCTATCAACTGCAACAGCTCCAGATTCGATTCCTGTATCCAGCCAGGGCATATCTGTTGACCACATTTCCAGATTCGATTCCTGTATCTAGCCAGGGCACGTCTGCAGAGTTCAAAGATTTGACTCCTGTATCCAGCCAGGGCATATCTATTGACGACTATTTCCAAATTCGACTCCTATATCCAGCCAGGGCACATCTATGAGCAACCGATTGTAGATTCGATACCTGTATCTAGCCAGGGCATATCTGCATAAGGAGATTGAAGATCAAACACCTGTAACAAGCCAGGAAAACATCCGTCTTTCTTAAATACACAAGTTCTCGCTAAGGAATCTCTTATGCGATCAACACTTCCAAATGGCATCTATAAGCCCATTCCCGACAAAGTTCTGTCACTTCTCCAGATGGCATCTATAAAGCCCATCTCCCCATCCACCATCTCTCCAAATGGCATCTATAAGCCCATTCCCGACACCACATTGTTGAGACTCCAGCATGCGAGTGCAAATTTCCGGGCACTCTAGTGTCCAATCTCCTTTTACCCTCGAGTCACGAAAGGAAAACTTGCCAATCTAACTCTTCAGGTCCAAGAAGATTGAACAGGGGCAACTGTTGTACCCCAAAATTTGCCCTCCCATTTCCTCAACATTTTCTCATCACAAGACCTTTGAAGATCAAGATCCAGTTAGGGTTTCCTCTGCTCAAGGCTTCTCCTTGCACTGTGGACTCAAATTAGGGTTTGTGTTTGCCCAAGGATGCTTTGACCTAAAATGCCTAAGATGACTTTCATGCTTCATGTTGGACTCCCAAGTTTACCCATACCAAGTTTCAAGTCTTGATTCCAAGTTTTACCCAGTCAATTGGACAGTTGACCTAGAAATCAGCTGTATTGGGGAAAAAGTCAACTGTGGCCAATTGACAGTCAAACCTCATGAAATTTGATCCACATCAACATTATGAACTCATATGAACCATTTGATCAAGTTTGGATCACAATTCCACAAGAAATTTGATCAGATCATCAAAAGGGCAAAATGGTCATTTTTAGGGTTTTGACTGCACAAGGGCAATTTTTGACTGTTTAACCTAGCCAATGGCAAACCAAGCTCACATATGGCCTCAAGGACTCAATGGAATTATCTTGACATGTTCATCAAGCTCAAAAGATCCCAAGTACACAAGATTGACAGTTGAATTTCTCAGTCAATTGATCAATTTTGACTGTATACTGAAAAGTCAAACTTTGACTTTTTGGTCAAAATCAAGAGTCAAGATTCATTTTTCATCAAGACATTCCAAATCATGAAACTTGTTCACCAAGAAATCTCAAAATGCAAATTAGGGTTTGAAAATGGAATTTTTCATAACTTAGAATTTTTCTAAGTTATGGAAAACCCTAATTTTTTCCCAACTTTGCCCCATCTTTTCACCATGATCCATTTGGATTCAAACAAAAGTCAAAACATGAAAGTTGTAGCTTGTTGCATAATCTACAACTTTGATTCACAAAGTTTTCTCATTTGAAGCTTGTATCTCAAGTTATGATTTTTTGAATAAGGGCACTAAACCATCTTTTAACTTAGTGAAATTTGACCTATTTTGACAAGGTTTTCTACCCTACTTCAAGGCCACTTTTCATACCCTTCCACTTGGAATTTTGATTTGCATTTCAAAGATGGATTGTAGTACACATTCCAAGCTTTCCAAAATGTCCAAGAACTCATCAAACAACCTCATAACTTGAGAGATTCGAATTTCACAAGTTGGCAAAAATTCACTTTTGTTCTTCATCAAGACATGTTCACAAACTTGCAAATTTGAATTCAGTTTGCTTTATGCTTAATTACAGGTCCTTGAACCAATCCATACTCAATAATTTAATGCATATTCTTTGTACTAAGACCAAGTTCTTTGAGTTCAAGCTTTGTCTAATGGTTTAATCCTAAATTAGATAAAGTAAACTATCCATTTTTGCAAAAGTTCACTTTATGTCAATTTGAAAACCAAACAAGTACAAGCTAAATCTGAATGGCACAAGATTATGGACAAATTTCTCTGATCAAGAGAAGATTATGCAGCCCATTAGGAGGTCCCCTACATACCTAGAACATCAACTTGCATTTCTTTGCTTCACATAGAAGAAACATCCATAACTCATGCCAACTCTCTCTTCAGCTTAGAAACACAAGAACAAAGTTGTCAAACACATTACACACAACATATCCAAGCTAACACACGAGCTTTTGACCTCCAATACACCCTCCATCTCAGAATCATCCTCAAACTGCACAAACAGGGGTGCCCCTGCAGTTTGAGTGCAATCTCTCAATCCCTTCGAGCATTTTGATCAAAACCTGTTCCTCTACATTCCTTATAACCTATGCAAGCTATCCAGAAGCTAAGGCACGATCTGTAGTTGCTCTAACCACTTCCACCATTTTCACATCTTTGACTTGCAGGTGAAGTTCTACAGCTTGATACAAGAAGGTTCAAGACAAAGTAAGCATTGAAAAAGCATCCCTGGACCTCAAGGAAGCTTTTCCAATCATTACATTGCACTGAAAGTCTCTCATTCTCCACATAGAAGTTCAACTGCACAGGTAAAAGTTTGAATTCGTATCTCCCTTATTAGGCATCCTTAGTCTTAAGTTTGTGAAGAAACAAGGTCCTACTCATAGCCCTGAACATGTACATATCTTTACATTTCATTTCTTTTGCCTGAGTAGAGAGAATTTGGAACTTGAAAATGGTAGAAAAATTAGGTCAGAAAAGAGGGGGAGAGAAATTCTCCCTCATCTTAGAGAGATAGGTCAAGTTCTTTATATGGTTAGAACCGTCTCTTCGTGCTGAACATTTCTTGTGTTATGAGTTTTTGCTAAAAAGCCAGGAATCAAGAGTTAGAAGGAACTGAACATGGCGCGCATTTTTTCAAATAATCTGTGCTGGAGGTTGAAGAAGGAGTGAAGTGGGCTGGGCCTGTGCTATTTTGCTTTTCACACCATCTTTTTTGGTTTACACCCCCCTGAGCCCATTTGCTTATTTTTTAACATTTTTGACTTTTTTCTTTTTTTGTTGACTTTGTTTATTTTTTCTCATAACATTTTAAAATTAAAAATATTTTTTTTATCATTTTTTGTATTTATTGCATATTTATTTGATTTATTTCTTTGTTTATACATAAATATATATATATATGTATTATTATTAGAATAAAATAAGAAATAATGTAAATACAATTTTTATTTTTATTTACTCTCTGAAAATATTTCACACAAAAAATACTTTTTCATTTATTTTATTAAAATATTAAATAAATATTTATTCTTAGAATAATACATATTTAGGGTTATATATATATATATGTGATTATTAATATATTTAAGACAAAAATATAAAAATATTTGATTTTTTTTCATTTTATTAATATTTGATACAAAAATACCCTTTTCACAATATACTTCATTTCATGTTATTTTTATAAATAATAAATAAATAGTTGTATTAAATTTTTTTTTTTCTTTAAAAAAATTAGGGTTTCTAACCTAAGTTCAAAATACTCCAAAAATAATACATTTTTATTTTCTTTTCTCTTTTACATAAACAATATTTTTTCATACATATACAAAACATTCTTTTTACATCTTGCATTCTTATTTAATTTTTGTACATTGATTAAATTGCAAATATTCAAATTGATGTAATAATTTAGATTTAAATTCTTGTCAATATCCCCATTTGAACAATTGTACCCCCCTTCCCATATTTGGTTGTGTAATAGCTTAGTAACTTTAATTTCGCACTTTATTGCTTTCTAAAGATAACATGTTAGAATTAGGGTTTGTATGCGAAAAAACGATAAAAAATAGTTTGACCTAATACAAGATAAACAAGCATGAAAATGGACACACAAATCACGCTTGCACCCCCTAGGGTATTCCACTTGTTGCCTTCAAATAAATGGGCCATGTTGCATGTTAAACTTCTTTGGGCAAAGCAAATAATTTTGAATGATCATAGTCCCTCGATAAAACTTTTCAAAAACAAACAAAAACAAATGATCAAGTCCCTTAGAGAAATTGCTCAAAGACATTTAACGCCGTTGCAATTATGGTCTAAAACGATGACCCGCGCCTGTCCCTTTCACATCCTAACACAAGGTTGCCCACCAAATACAATGGTGGAGAAAACTTGTTAAAAGGGTTAAAGTATAGCAATAATCTTTTGAGAAATTTAGGAGTAGATAACCTCTTAGTTACTTGAATCAACTTGCAAAACAAAACACTTGCCTAATTTCAAAATCACACATCACTACACTTTCAAAACAACTTTCAAAAACAAATGAGAACTTTTTCAAAAGACATACATCTTTGTATACATCCCCACATGGATCATTACAAAGGTTGCCACCACATTGGCCTCTTTTCAAAAACATTTTCAAAACCCACACACTCAAGCACCATTTAAAACAATTGCAAACAAAAGGCAAGTGATCTAAGCAAGTAACTAAGAGCCCATGGATAACCATGGATAGAAAGGGTGCTAATACCTTCCCTTTCTATAATCTACTCCCCGAACCTAAGAAAACATCTCAAAAGGTTTTTTGCTGTGCTTTTTAACCTTTCCTTAGGATAAAATAAAAAGTCGGTGGCGACTCTTGCTAACCGCAACATTTGCGAATACAAACGCAAACCTCAAGTCAGTTCTCCCACCGTATCACAGATACAAAGCATTTTTATTGACCTAATTCATTCTAGTATATATGCTGAACATAACCAAGCCAAAAGAACAAGGATTGCAGGTCGTGAGAGCACAAAGCAAAACTGAAAAAATTGATAAAAAGTGGTGATTTGTTTTCCAACTTAGAGGGCGATTCAAAGCATTCTAAGACTACCAATAGACTCCTGGACATCTCCAGAACGTGTTGCAATCCAGTGCACGCATCCTCACGCCCAGAATCGCCCCTTAGACGTCACACGGTTTGCGTTTTTTCCAGATTCAATTACTGTGTTTCTTGCATCATGAACATATTTTAATGGTGTATATGTGCTTGTTGTTATGTTTGCAACATGACTGAATGATTTAATTGAAGTTTTCATGCATGTATACATAATTTCCATGGCTAGGGTTTTCATGGCCGTTTTAGGGTTTTTCCATACAGGTTAAATTGGCCCAAGAAAGGGGTACTATGATGCTCGTGGCATCAAGACGAATCGATCCATGTGCTTAGAAGTAATTTATCATGCTTACTTTCGATTTTTGAAATTTGCAGTGCTATAGCCATGAAGGATGTCTGTAGGTATAAGTCTCATACCTAAAGCGACGGACAAGGGAAGAAGAAGATACGTGGCTGATAACTATTGGTCTATTTGAATCCGGCGCGCGTTTTTTCTTTTGTTCAAATCAACCATTTTGTTTTATATATCATTCATTTCTTTCATTATTATAACAAATAAGAACAGGTGGCCCAGTGGTTAAGCACGCGTATGTTGAGTGGGAGGACCTGGGTTCGATCCTAGGTCCCAACGTGTTATGTTTTTCTTCATATTTAACTGCAGATCACATACACCATGCTTCCAAACGCCTACCATGTGCCCCAGCAATCCAACCAATGGATTATCACCATCATAAATCCAGCGTCCCACATATCAAGGAGCATGGTAGACCATCAGAAGGGAATTCCACTTGATCCCACGCAAGGATTAGGCTCAACAGTTAATGGGCTTACAAAATTTAGCCATACACCCCCCTTCTCAGCTTCTAACAGGCCCAATCTCTAAACCTTTTACTTTAATTATTTTTTAATTTTTTTAATTATTTTCTTTCTTACACAAATAACACAAAAAATCAATTTTTTTATTAAATCAAAAAACTCACAAAAACCTAAAAAATCTTTTTTTTTTCATAAAAAAATATTTTGTTTCTTTAATAATTAATTAGTTTAATTATTTAGGGCAATTTAATTTTTTTTCCTATATAATTTAAATCAATTAGAGATTAGGGTTTTAGTTTGTACATAACCTAATTAATTTTTTCTCAGAAAATAATAATAACCTAAATATTTTTTTCAATTAAATTTTTAGGGTTCTTTAATTCTCGCATTTAAATCGTCGCACGCATTTTAATTCTTTTTTCTATTGTTGTATCTGCTTCGGGTTGTACTAGATTTAATTAGTGTTTTAAACTTTCGCATTTTGATTTTCAGTCCAAGATAATTATATATCTGCGAAAGCCCTGTAATAGCTAGGATTTTTAACTTTCTGCACTTTTAGGTTCCGCAAATTATAAACTGCTTAGATGTATGTTAATAGGATTGTATGGAAAGACTAACTGCAAATTAAAACGGTAGATCACCTTAATTGTGCAAAGATTAAATAACTGAAATCAAACACATGCACATGCTCACTCCTAGGGTTTGCCTCACTTGGTTGCCTCGGAAATAATGGCCGTGTCCCTCGAACGTAGGGATACCTTAGCAATGACCCGCGATTCAAAGTCGTCATAAAGATCACAGCCCCTACTTATCCCTTGAGTTGCCTACGAATTGATCTTATGACGATAGTCCCTTCAAAACGCTAAGGTATCCTTACTTGTTGCCATCAATGATCATTTCGTCCCTTCGAACGTCCCTTTAAACATCCAATGATAGGGCTACCTACTCACTAATAGTAGGATAACGCTTCCTAAAGGAAACGAGAAAATGAACAATCTTTTTCGAGTAGGTAAAAACTCTTAAGTACTTTCTCAAAACAATAAAAACTCTTTTTCACAAAAACATTCAAAATAGTTTTCAAAAATAACTTCGTCACACCCTTGAGGACAGATACAAGGGTTATCACGAAGTAAACAAAACTTTTCAAAACAAGCACACACAAGAAATTTCAAAATGAGAAAGTACCTAAGAGCCCATGGAAAATCATGGATAAAAAGGGTGCTAACACCTTCCCTTTCTATAATCTACCCCCCGTACTCAGAAACATCTCGAAAAAGGTTGTTTCTATTCTTTTTCCTTTTCCTGATTGGATAAAATAAAATTTGGTGACGAGTCTTACTTACCGTGACATTTTGCGAATACAAAACTCAAACCAGTATAACAGTCGGTTCTGCCACCGTATCACACATGGCCTTAGGCCATGTTGCCCTTTTATGTCCCAAACGAAAGAGAAAGAGGGAAGAAACATGAAACGAAGCCTTGGGCTTCCATGATGACTTTCAAGGCAGAAAGGAAGAATCAGAAGGCACACTTGCATTAAGCCCAACCCCAATCAAAGGCCATGACTTACTGATTCCAGGCCCAATCGAAGAAGGCAACAAGGCAGAAAGGCAGAACCAGAAGGCGCGCCCTGCTGACTTCTAAGCCAAATCGAAGGCCATGACCTGATTGGTGCCAATGCCCAATCGAAGGCCATGACTTGCTGATGCTAGCCCCAATCGAAGGAGGCTAACAGAAGCAGATTCGAAGGTTACCCCCCCCCCCCAATCGAAGGAGCTTTTTTTTCTTCTTTTTATCTTATTTTTGCCTTTATATTTTTATGCATTTCAATATGGTTGTAATAGTGTAGGATTTATTTTTGCACTTTTTATTGCTTTTGTACAAATGCAAGTAATTAGGTGTGTATGGCAACATAAAACCAACAAGTAGACAACCCATAATCAAAATCAAAATGCATGCAATCAAACACACTTTGCACACATGGACCCTTAGGGTAATCTCACTTGTTGCCTCGGAAAAATAGTCATGTCCCTCGAACATGGGTGTTGTACCCCAAAATTTTCCCTCCCATATTCTTCAAGGTTTATCAAGAATCATCTTCAAATGGTTCAAGATTTCTCAAGGGTTGCACAGTCAAACATCCTCCTAAGCCAGTCAAAATTAGGGTTTTGGTTCCTTCAATGAATTTGAGGTTTTCAATGGTCCAATCAAGTCCCATAGGCCTATATACATTGCCAAGCATCTACATACCAAGTTGCAAGACTCACAGCATCAAATTGCACAGTCAAAAGTCCCATTTGCTTCACAATCAACTGTAGGGGTAAAATGGTCATTTGGCAGTCAAAAGTCAGAATTTTTGGTCAACATCTTATTTTGAGTCCACAATCATCATTTTATCAAGTCTTGATCAGGATTCCACAAGCATGGCTCAAAAATCATCAAAGATGCAAAAGTTGCTATTTTTGGACAGTTGAAAAGTCAACTGTATCTTGACCAAGGTATAACGTTTTCATGGTTCATCAGAAAAATCCCATCCAATGCTCATTTTTAAGGGGATGACATTTCCTACAACTCATCTTCACATTACAAGTCCAAGAAATGCTCTCACAAAAAGTTATCAATTTCTACATTATAGGTCAATTTCAAAAGTCAACAAAAGGGCATTTTAAGTCAAAGACCATAACTTGAGATTGGTAAATCAAAATGACATGGGACCAAAGGCATTGGTTAGAGGACTTCAAGACCTTTCCAAAATGTCCAAGAACATGTTTATATGATCAAAATTGAGCAAGATATGTATTGGAGAAGTTGGGAAATTTTTGTGAATTTGCAAAAGTCAACTTTGCTCAAAACACATCATTTTTGCTAATGGGCCTCAAATTGCTTCTTGAAACATTGTCCAAGGCTTATGCACGATCCATTGAGATTAAATTGAATTATTTTCTTATTTTTATTAATTAATAGGATTTTTAATTGATTATTAATTCATTTAATTCATTTAATTGTAGGAAAATATCAAGATATGATTTCTCAATATTTTTGTGAAGCAAAAGTGGTCAACATATGCTGAAGATTTCGTGTGTCAATCAAGGGGACCAAAATCTCCCAATTTGGAAAGGTTTTTCAATCAAAAATATGCAAAAAGATTTGATTGAAAATCAAATATGCAAACCATAATTCCATGGATTCTTGGCCAAGATTGTAACCTAAATCCATTCTATTATAAGTACTGAACCTAACCCTAATGCCTCACATGGGAGAACTGCTGCAAAAAGCCATATCACATTCAAAAAATCCAAGGAAAAAGTTAAAACTGTTTGCTATCTTCCAAGCCGATTCAAGGCGTTTCAGTGATTCAAATACATTGCTAGCACTCCCATGAACAGATTGGAATCAAAATCAAGGGCTAACACTCAAAGAACACGCAAGAACAGTCATACGGTTTGCACACTTTTGCCATAATCGAAACTCACATTTTATGCATCATTAACATGTTATAACCATTGCTTTGCATTGCTAGAATCTCTCTGAAGCTAATGGTATAGGTGAATTGCATTATGGTGTCCTGAAACAGAAATCGCCATTGATGAATTTTAGGTTTTTCAAGCTCTCAAATTGGGGCTTTGTGATATAAGAAAAATTAAGCCTGGTGAGATACATGGTTAGACTCGTGAGGACAAGACGAACGCGTTGGATGTGTCGCGCCATATTTATATAGCGCATAGACCTATTCGCTATTTTCCCTTTTTGCAGGTTGTGGGGGTTAAAAACCCCCGCTATTTAACTTTGATTTTACAGGGAATCTGGGGACGATGAAGACGTGTTAAGACACCACTGGCTCATTCAAACAAAAAGGCGCGCGTGTTGCTTTTGTCCAGCATATTGTTTGTTTCTTAATATTATATTTATTGATCATTATACTAACAAAGGCAAGCGAGTGGTGGAGTGGTTGGCCAGGTGTTCAGTCAGCGTTGGGACCTGGGTTCGATTTCCAGGTCCCCCCATATAATTGTTTCTATTTTTTCTTGTGTAATCCCATGCAGGCTTTCAAAAGGGTTCTATCAGGCATCCCACGCATCAGCTTGCCATGTAGCCCCAATCCTAAATCCAGTGGCCAAAAGGTGCTGGACACCATGTTCCCAGTCCAGGCATGTGCAGACAATTCCAGAAGTCAACGCAGGCTTGAGCTTAATGGGCCTGAAATCTGCAATCAACACCTCCTTTTGGGTCCAACACCCCCCTGGTTTCTATTTCTTTTTTTATTTTCTTTCTTTTTTTATTTTCTTTTAATAATTATTATTACTATTATCTAATTAATTCATAAATTATTTTTTCATAATAAAATCAGAAACCTAAATATTATTTATATTATTATTTATTATTTTCCTTTAATAATTATTATTTTGTAAATAAATTATAATTAATTAGTTTAGTTGTTTAATTAGACAATTTTAATCTTTTTTTTTCATAATAAATAAAATCAATCTAGAATTAGGGTTTTGACAATTTTAATTTCTTTTTATTTTTATTTTCATTAAGACTTAAAAAACACAAAAAAACATTTTTTTTCTTTTAATTAAATAATTAATTAGTAAATTAGGTTTAATAGTTAATTTAATTGCAAAAAAAGGACAAAATTCAATTCTTTTCTCAAAAAGGGCCAAAACCCTAAGGACGTCCCGAATTAATTTCTTTCACGCACATATTTATTTTTAGTTATTTATTCAATTATATTGATGTAACTGTTTCCGAGGATGTAATAGTTAATTAGGTCTTTTACCGTTTTCTTTACTTTTCTCGCATTTATTTTCCAAACGGGTTTTGTTTTTGGCGATGTATATACCCGCGCCTTGTAATAGCGTAGATTCATTTTCCGCACTTTATTTCCCGCACAAATATTAACTGTTAATTATGCCTGCAAGACTTGTATGACAAATAAAATCAATTCGTAGCTCCCAAATACATGTACAAGATAATCTTAACTGAAATTGGACACACGTGCACATGCCACTCTTAGGGTACGCCTCACTTGGTTGCCTCGAGGTGGTCGTCAAGTATAGGGTGTTTTAGAGGTCGCCCTCCTGTCTAAAGATCCAGTTGCCTCGAAACGGTTGCCTCGGATAAAAAAAGGATCTAAGACATTAGGGTTACCGCTAAGGCGTCCTACCATTGCTTTGGTGACCACACATGTCCCTAATAATCGAATTGACCCGAACAACTCCAACGACGGTGCTACCTACTTCTCAATAGTGGGATAGTACTGTCTAAAAGGACTCTTACACAGCCTAATTCCTTAGAGTAGGTAGTTTTCTCCTGGATACTTGCTCTTTCAAAAACATAAAAACATCTTTTCGCACCTACACTTTCAAACAAAAGTTTTCAAACAAACACTTCATACACTCTTGAGGACTGATACAAGAGTTACCTAGAAGTTTTTCAAACTAAACTTTTTCAAACCCACAAACACTTGAAAAGCAAACAATTTTTAAAAACATAGTGAGCAAGTACCTAAGAGCCCGTGGATAACCACGGATAGAAAGGGTGCTAACACCTTCCGTTTCTATAAATCTACCTCCCGAACTTAGAAACATCTCGAAAAAGGAATTTTGATGTGCTTTTGTCCTTTCCATATTGGAGAACATAAAAGACGGTGGCGACTCTTGCTTACCGCGACATTTCGCGAACCAGCTTTAAAACAGTCAGTTCTATTTCCACCGATCACAGAACTGGCGACTCTGCTGGGGACTTATAAAAGTGAGGTGTACCTTAGGATTAGATCACTCTTATGTTTTCAATTGTATGTCTTTATTTCTTTTATATTTGTGGGCTTGCATCGGAGTTTCATAGATCCTAACCCGGATCTGGGGAATACCCTTTATGTAGCATAAGCTGTGAGGGACCTGTCCGGCGTAGACCGACACGGGTGAAGCAGTGGCTACGTTGGTGTGGCACCTTGGTCTGTACCGATATCCCTTATGTTGGAACGAGGAGAATATGGGTCTTCTGGGCAGTCATTAAGCACCAACCGACCTTAGAACCCTAAATTGACCCAACTTGGCCATAGAACAGTAGCAGTATGCTACACTCATTGAGGCTAAACTCTCGCGATGGTTCTGGCCGCAAGAAAAGATTGCGATGCTGGAGTTATGAGCGATTGAGGGTAGTCGATGATATTGAGATCCTCTAGAACCCGGTTACCATTTTCTAGGACAAGTCTTAACCAACGAAACTGAAAGAGGGTAGTACCTAAACTTCATGCTGGCCTGAAATCTAAGGGCTCTTTTGTGTGACTTGTGTGCCTTCAAACCTGACTACTTGCATGTTCTTGTTATCTGACATATGAGTTCCTTGCAGGTGTTGTTTACAGTCCTTAATCTGGGCTTATAACAGGGTTCTTACATCACTCCACGCATAACATAACATCATACCATCATACTATTGCATACATCCTGCATAAGGACTAACCCATTTCAAGGATCTCAAGGGCTTGTGGTGCAGGTCATGATGAATCAAAATGTCTAGCAAGGGGCAAAGGGGATTTATTTTCCTCTAGCCAAGGTTGATAACTTGAGTCAGGGGCTATGACCCACTCGATATGGTGAGCCTTGACTCTTGAAGAAGGACTCTCAACAACATGAAGTTCCTTCAATCAAGCTACCGGATTCAAATTCTAACAATTTTCTTGTTTACCCCGCGAGATCCTTGAAAACATTGCATACATACATATCATTGCATTACAGGTACCCTTTTTACAGGTCACTTATCTTCTTCGTTGTTTATTTCAGCAATCATCATGAATCCTGAACCATCCACTGAACAAGCTATCAAGGCCCTCCAGGCCCAGAATGCCCAGTTCCAGGAGTTGGTTATGAGCCTAGCCCAGGGTCAACGGGATTTGAAGACTCTTCTTCTGAAAGAGAGGAAGAAGAAGAATAAGAGGATTGTTTTGTTCAACACTAGACGCCGATCTGGGAATGGATCACAAAATGAGATTGAGCTGACTACCCCATCTGTAGGGAAAGCCAGCCCACAAGAGAGAGAGGTTCCTAGTCCCGTGGTCTCCGACAACGAGACGGATTATAATGATGAGCAGTACCCTCCCGCTGAGGACAGGTACAAACAGCTGGAGGACCGGTTAAGTGCTATGGAGATTCAACACGTGCCTGGGTTGGATTTTGGAGATCTAGGTTTATCTTCTGGGGTGGTGATCCTGCACAAGTTCAAGGCACCTACCTTTGCAAAATACGACGGAGCTTCCTCTCCTAAGCTGCACCTCCGATCGTATGTGAGGAAGATCCAACCGTATATGGCTGACAAGAATTTATGGATCCATTTCTTCCAGGATAGTTTTTCAGGGACTCAACTCGAATGGTTCTATCAGCTGGATGGAGCCAGTATTCGTAACTTGGAGGACGTGGCTACTGCTTTCTACAAGAAGTATCAGTATAATTCCGACCTCGCTCCTACGCGTACTCAACTCCAGGGTATGTCACTAGGAACGGGTGAAGGATTTAAGGAGTATGCGCAAAAGTGGAGAGACCTGGCTGGAAGGGTGCAACCACCTTTGACTGACCGTGAGTTCGTTGACATGTTCCTGGGGACCCTGTCTGGTCCATTCTTTAACCATCTGATTGGGAATTCTTCTGCTGAGTTTACCGATCTGATCTTAACTGGTGAGAGGATAGAAGCTGGTATCAAGTCTGGGAAGATACAGAAGGGTGACTCCTCGAACACTGAGAAGAAGCCATCCAAGAAAGAATCTAGTGTTGTCTATGGTTCAAGAGGGCAGAATAGGTCCGAACACCGCCAAGATGTCAACGTGGTAGTTATTTCAAAACCGGTCAGTGCTCCTCCACATCGCAACCAACAAAGGGAAGAGAGACCTAAAAGGCAGTTCACTCGGCTCAGTATGACCTTGTCCCAGATATTGCCACAGTTTCTGGAGACCAATTTGGTAACTCTAAGGGACCCTCCTAAGAATCCCAACAAGACACCTTCAAGGTGTAACCCCAACGCCCGCTGCGCTTATCATTCTGACAGCCCAGGGCATGCTACAGATGATTGTTGGACTTTGAGGAACAAGGTTCAAGACCTAATCGATGCAAAGGAGGTCGAGTTCGAAGCGCCTGAGACTCCCAATGTGATCACTGTTCCCTTGCCAAAACATGGCTAGGATGGGAAAAACTTTTGTTCATTCGAATGTTCAAGTTCTATTTTTCTTTGATTGTTCAAAACATTTATTCATGTCAAACTTTCTTATTTCATTAATGCATTTCACGTGTCTGTTTTAAAGTAATTATGTTCACTATGCTTAAAACTGCTTTCATTTTTTGATGTTCAACTCTCGATTAATAATTCTAAGCCTCTTGAGGGAGGATGACGAAAACGATACCACATCTTTACAGTATGCGTTTGAACAGACCCCGCTGATGAGGTATAGGCATTGTTTCAATTCCTAAACACTGGAGTTATAAGGAAGATAATCCCTCGTCAACCCCTTTGAGCCAAAGAAGTCAGACTTTTTCTTTTCAAAAATTAAAACCCTTAATCATAACCTGGGGCAGGGTAGTTCTCTCAGTTTAATCCAGGTGCACAATGAATGGCGTCAAAGAAGTCTTTCCGAAACAAAAGACAGTGATGGTTCCGTATAATCGTAAAGACAGGCAGTCATTATCTCTCAAAATAAAAGCCCAATAAGTCAAAACCTATGAAGGAGACTTATAAAACAGGGGCATCCCACTGACTGTAATCACAAAAGAAACAGTTCAGGCAAAAACAAGGATAATAAAATCGAAAAGAAAGAGGTCCTACAAACCCTCAACAAAAAAGGAAATGACTGCCTATTCAAAATAAACTGTCAGTATCTGAACCATCATTGGAGTATCAGAGCAAAGACTCAAACAAGGTCTAACGCACGATCAGCTGAGTTTAGGATCGAAGAACATCACGAAGAGCGGGTGGGTACAAATAAAATTTGAGCCTTTATCCTTTGTTTCTTAAACCGTGAACCAGGCCATGTTACAACCCTTAAAAGTCCTAGCTGAAGCATGGGTTGGTTCGAAAGCATACTGCTACAAAGGTATCCTGACTCCTTAGGGCTCGCTGTAAAATCTTGAGTTGACATCACATTTTACAAAATTTGCTTGTTTTACTGAAAAATGCATTTTCAAAAAACTTCAAGACAAACATAAGCTTTGCATCCTTAAAATAACATTGTTTACATATGACTATTTTGTTCGAACAGCAGAGAAATTTGCACGACGAATATCTAGTGAACAAAGATCTTCTCAAAGGTCATCTCAAAGGGAAAAACACTTCCAATCAAGGGGCAGACGTGATCATTGTCCATCATCTGGGGCAGTTAAGTCAAGATTCGGAGAATCTCTCAAAATGCCAAATAGCCAGGGGCAAATCTCCGCCTGAGTCACTTGGGGCATTAGACATGAATTCCATCAACGAATCTTGCATGATCAAACATCTTCTGGTAGTATGGCAACACAACGCTACTGACGGTAACAACTCCCTACGCTCTGAGAATGTGGACATAGTCGAAAAAATACTACGCATAATCAAAGACCCGCTAGGTCGACTGGCCTAGGCAAAAATAAGGGCTTCCCGGCAAACCAAAAGGGTTCGGGCAAAAATAAGGGATGAAAATGAAAAATCTGTACACCCGGCAAGTCGAAAATCTGAAAAGGCGGCTTGGGCAAAAAAGGGTATCCCGATAGACTGAAAACCCGAAAGGGAGGTCCAGGAAAAAATTAGGGATCAAAGCGTACGACTATGTCCCGTCACCTCGTCACTTGCCTACCAGAAGAAGATTTGTCAATCGGCAGTTATCAAGGCCTCCACAGGTACCTTCTCCCACAGAAATTGGGGCAATAAGAATTGTCTAAGCGATCTGGTTGCTCTGTCCACCGAGGTGCCAAGGTAAGTTTAGCTGAAGAACATGACCAAGTTACCTCCACTCCCCCCAGAGTAAGACAAGATTCAACAATACTCTCCCCAAGCAGAGTTGGTCTCCCATCAGCCCTGAAAAGGCACATTATCCCTAGCAAGTCAGCGATACTCTCCCCAAGCAGAGTTAGTCTACTGTCAGCCCCAAGGAAGTTGGGTACCCCCAAAAGATCTCAATATTCCCCAGCGGAGTATACAGATGTTCCTAAACGAGCATCCCCGACAGTCTTAATATAAGATTGTTCCCCGGTGGAATACAAGATACCCCCAGCGGAGCCACTTCCCTAGTGCAGTCCCAAAAGTTTCCCCAGGAGAGTTGAATCAATCTCCCCAGCAGATTCTGGAAGCTTATCCCCAGTAGATTCCGGAAGCTTATCCCCAGTAGATTCTGGAAGCTTGTCACCTGCAGAGTACATGCATCTCTCCCCGACCATATTCAAAGGTTATTCCCCACCAGGTTCTAACTGGGTTATCCTCAGCTAATTACAACGGAAAGATCGTCCTCGGCGTAGTTCTCCCTATTCCCCAGCGGAGTTCATCAAAATTCCCAACGAAGCTCATCAACGAAATCCCCAGCGGAGTTATCATCAAAATCTCAGCGAAGCATCTCTTCCCACAGAGTAATTCCCCGCAGAGTAATCTCTTCAACAAGTTTATTCCCCAACGGAGTCATCTTCTCCTACTGGTTTATCCTTGCAATCATCTTCGTTCATTATCCCCAGCGGAGACGAAGAACTCTACTCTTCAACATCAGCCCAGGATTCAACTTCCCGGCATGCGTCAAGGATTTATTTTCCTAGACGAAAATACATTCATAAACATCACATTGTTATACATCATGATACATGCATATACGCATCATATCATACAATCTCATTTATGTCGAGAACATCATTGCTTGATCCATATCATGCATTGCATATGATTGACCTTTACCTTTCAGAAAGGATACAGTTAAATGATCAGCTATGTCAAAGTAGACAAATACAGTCAAAAGAGACCAATCCAGTCAAAGAAGACAAATCCAGTCAAAGAAGACAAATCCAGTCAAAGAAGACAAGTCCAGTTAAATTAATTCCTGTAAATAAAGACAATCCGTCATTATAGACACCCGTCATTATAGACACCCTTCATTAAAGACACCCGTCATTATAGACACCCGTCGTTATAGACACCCGTCATTATAGACACCCGTCATTATAGACACCCGTCGTTATAGACACCCGTCATTATAGACACCCGTCGTTATAGACACCCGTTAATTATAGACACCCCTTATTATAGACACCCGTCGTTATAGACACCCGTCATTATAGACACCCGTCGTTATAGACACCCGTCGTTATAGACACCCGTCGTTATAGACACCCGTCGTTATAGACACCCGTCAATATAGACACCCGTCATTATAGAAACCCGTCGTTATAGACACCCGTCGTTATAGACACCCGTCGTTATAGACACCCGTCTTTATAGACACCCGTCGTTATAGACACCCGTCATTATAGACACCCGTTGTTATAGACACCCTTCATTATAGACACCCGTTGTTATAGACACCCGTCGTTATAGACACCCGTTGTTATAGACACCCGTCGTTATAGACACCCGTTGTTATAGACACCCGTCAATATAGACACCCGTCATTATAGACACCCGTCGTTATAAACACCCGTCGTTATAGACACCCGTCGTTATAGACACCCGTCATTATAGACACCCGTAGTTATAGACACCCGTCGTTATAGACACCCGTCGTTATAGACGCCCGTCGTTATAGACACCCGTCGTTATAGACATCCGTCATTGAAGACAACCCGTCGTTGAAGACAACATGTCCATGAAGACAACTCGTCCATAAAGACAACTCGTCAAAGAAGACAAAACCTCCTCTGATTCAGTTAAATTGATCCCTAAAGCTTTTTCTGAGACAACCTGTCAGTAGAGATAACCCGTCGACCTTTTGAAGTTCCAGATTCGATACATGTATCTAGCCAGGGCATATCTGTGAGCGATTAATTATGGATTCGATACCTGTATCTAGCCAGGGAATATCTGCATGAAGAGTTTAGAGATTCGATACCTGTATCCAGCCAGGGCATATATGTAGACGACCAGTTCCAGATTCGATACCTTTATCTAGCCAGGGCATATCTGTGAGCGATTGATTGTGGATTCGATACCTGTATCTAGCCAGGGCATATCTGCATGAAGAGTTTGAAGTTCCGGATTCGATACCTGTATCTAGTCAGGGCATATCTGTGAGCAATTGATTGTAGATTCGATACCTATATCTAGCCAGGGCATATCTGCATGAAGAGATTGAAGATCAATGCCTGTAACAGGCCAGGTAATTATCTTTCTTTCTCAGGTACGCAAGTTCTCGCTAAGAAATCTCTTACGCGATCGACACCTTCAGATGGCATCTATAAGCCCATCTTCCTACCCATCATATCTCCAAATGGCATCTGTAAGCCCATTCCCGACATCACATTGCTGATACTCCACTATGCGAGTGCAAATTTCTGGGCACTCAAGTGTTCAATCATCTTCCACCTTCGGATCACGAAAGGCATGCAAGCCAATCTACACCCTTAGGTTTAAGAAGATTGAACAGGGGCAACTATTTTACCCCAAAATTTGCCCTCCCATATTCTTCAAGGTTTATCAAGAATCATCTTCAAATGGTTCAAGATTTCTCAAGGGTTGCACAGTCAAACATCCTCCTAAGTCAGTCAAAATTAGGGTTTTGGTTCCTTCAATGAATTTGAGGTTTTCAATGGTCCAATCAAGTCCCATAGGCCTATATACATTGCCAAGCATCTACATACCAAGTTGCAAGACTCACAGCATCAAATTGCACAGTCAAAAGTCCCATTTGCTTCACAATCAACTACAGGGGTAAAATGGTCATTTGGCAGTCAAAAGTCAGAATTTTTGGTCAACATCTTATTTTGAGTCCACAATCATCATTTGATCAAGTCTTGATCATGATTCCACAAGCATGGCTCAAAAATCATCAAAGATGCAAAAATTGTTATTTTTGGACAGCTGAAAAGTCAACTGTATCTTGACCAAGGCATAACTTTTTCATTGTTCATCATAAAAATCCCATCCAATGCTAATTTTGAAGGGGATGACATTTCCTACAACTCATCTTCACATTCCAAGTCCAAGAAATGCTCTCACAAAAAGTTATCAATTTCTACATTATAGGTCAATTTCAAAAGTCAACAAAAGGGCATTTTAAGTCAAAGACCATAACTTGAGATTGGTAAATCAAAATGACATGCGACCAAAGGCATTGGTTAGAGGACTTCAAGAAATTTCCAAAATGTCCAAGAACATGTTCATATGATCAAAATTGAGCAAGATATGCATTGGAGAAATTAGGAAATTTTTGTGAATTTGCAAAAGTCAACTTTGCTCAAAACACATCATTTTTGCTAATGGGCCTCAAATTCCTTCTTGAAACATTGTCCAAGGCTTATGCACGACCCATTGAGATTAAATTGAATTATTTTCTTATTTTTATTAATTAATTGTATTTTTAATTGATTATTAATTCATTTAATTTATTTAATTGTAGGAAAATATCAAGATATGATTTCTCAATCTTTTTGTGAAGCAAAAGTGGTCAACATATGCTGAAGATTTCGTGTGTCAATTAAGGGGACCAAAATCTCCCAATTTGGCAAGGTTTTTCAATTAAAAATATGCAAAAAGATTTGATTGAAAATCAAATATGCAAACCATAATTCCATGGATTCTTGGCCAAGATTGTAACCTAAATCCATTCTATTATAAGTATTGAACCTAACCCTAATGCCTCACACGGGAGAACTGCTGCAAAAAGCCATAATCACATTCAAAAAATCCAAGGAAAAAGTGAAAACTGTTTGCTATCTTCCAAGCCGATTCAATGCGTTTCAGTGATTCAAATACATTGCTAGCACTCCCAGGAACGGATTGGAATCAAAATCAAGGGCTAACACTCAAAGAACACGCAAGAACAGTCATACGGTTTGCACACTTTTTCCATAATCGAAACTCACATTTTATGCATCATTAACATGTTATAACCATTGCTTTGCATTGCTAGAACCTCTCTGAAGCTAATGGTATAGGTGAATTGCATTATGGTGTCCTGAAACAGAAATCGCCATTGATGAATTTTAGGTTTTGCAAGCTCTCAAATTGGGGCTTTGTGATATAAGAAAAATTAAGCCTGGTGAGATACATGGTTAGACTCGTGAGGACAAGACGAACGCATTGGATGTGTCGCGCCATATTTATATAGCGCATAGACCTATTCCCTATTTTCCCTTTTTGCAGGTTGTGGGGGTTAAAAACCCCCGCTATTTAACTTTGATTTTACAGGGAATCTGGGGACGATGAAGACGTGTTAAGACACCACTGGCTCATTCAAACAAAAAGGCGCGCGTGTTGCTTTTGTCCAGCATATTGTTTGTTTCTTAATATTATATTTATTGATCATTATACTAACAAAGGCAAGCGAGTGGTGGAGTGGTTGGCCAGGTGTTCAGTCAGCGTTGGGACCTGGGTTCGATTCCCAAGTCCCCCCATATAATTGTTTCTATTTTTTCTTGTGCAATCCCATGCAGGCTTTCAAAAGGGTTCTATCATGCATCCCACGCATCAGCTTGCCATGTGGCCCCAATCCTAAATCCAGTGGCCAAAAGGTGCTGGACACCATGTTCCCAGTCAAGGCATGTGCAGACAATTCCAGAAGTCAACGCAGGCTTGAACTTAATGGGCCTGAAATCTGCAATCAACACCTCCTTTTGGGTCCAACAACCCCCTGGTTTCTATTTCTTTTATTATTTTCTTTCTTTTTTATTTTCTTTTAATAATTATTATTACTATTATCTAATTAATTCATAAATTATTTTTTCATAATAAAATCAGAAACCTAAATATTATTTATATTATTATTTATTATTTTCCTTTAATAATTATTATTTTGTAAATAAATTCTAATTAATTAGTTTAGTTGTTTAATTAGACAATTTTAATCTTCTTTTTTTCATAATAAATAAAATCAATCTAGAATTAGGGTTTTGACAATTTTAATTTCTTTTTATTTTTATTTTCATTAAGACTTAAAAAACACAAAAAAAACATTTTTTTCTTTTAATTAAATAATTAATTAGTAAATTAGGTTTAATAGTTAATTTAATTGCAAAAAAAGGACAAAATTCAATTCTTTTCTCAAAAAGGGTCAAAACCCTAAGGACGTCCCGATTTAATTTCTTTCACGCACATATTTATTTTTAGTTATTTATTCAATTATATTGATGTAACTGTTTCCGAGGATGTAATAGTTAATTAGGTCTTTTACCGTTTTCTTTACTTTTCTCACATTTATTTTCCAAACGGGTTTTGTTTTTGGCGATGTATATACCCGCGCCTTGTAATAGCGTAGATTCATTTTCCGCACTTTATTTCCCGCACAAATATTAACTATTAATTATGCCTGCAAGACTTGTATGACAAATAAAATCAATCCGTAGCTCACAAATACATGTACAAGATAATCTTAACTGAAATTGGACACACGTGCACATGCCACTCTTAGGGTACGCCTCACTTGGTTGCCTCGAGGTGGTCGTAAGTATAGGGTGTTTTAGAGGTCGCCCTCCTGTCTAAAGATCCAGTTGCCTCGAAACGGTTGCCTCAGATAAAAGAAGGATCTAAGACATTAGGGTTACCGCTAAGGCGTCCTACCATTGCTTTGGTGACCACACATGTCCCTAATAATCGAATTGACCCGAATAACTCCAACGACGGTGCTACCTACTTCTCAATAGTGGGATAGTACTGTCTAAAAGGACTCTTACACAACCTAATTCCTTACAGTAGGTAGATTTCTCCTGGGTACTTGCTCTTTCAAAAAAACAAAAACATCTTTTCGCACCTACACTTTCAAACAAAAGTTTTTAAACAAACACTTCATACACTCTTGAGGACTGATACAAGAGTTACCTAGAAGTTTTTCAAACTAAACTTTTTCAAACCCACAGACACTTGAAAAGTAAACAATTTTTGAAAACATAGTGAGCAAGTACCTAAGAGCCCGTGGATAACCATGGATAGAAAGGGTGCTAACACCTTCCCTTTCTATAAATCTACCTCCCGAACAGAGAAACATCTCGAAAAAGGAATTTTGCTGTGCTTTTTTCCTTTCCATATTGGAGAACATAAAAGACGGTGGCGACTCTTGCTTACCGCGACATTTCACGAACCTGCTTTAAAATAGTCAGTTCTATTTCCACCGATCACAGAACTGGCGACTCTGCTGGGGACTTATAAAAGTGAGGTGTACCTTAGGATTAGATCACTCTTATGTTTTCAATTGTATGTCTTGATTGCTTTTATATTTGTGGGCTTGCATCGGAGTTTCATAGATCCTAACCCGGATCTGGGGAATACCCTTTAGGTAGCATAAGCTGTGAGGGACCTGTCCGGCGTAGACCGACACGGGTGAAGCAGTGGCTACATTGGTGTGGCACCTTGGTCTGTACCGATATCCCTTGTGTTGGAACGAGGAGAATATGGGTCTTCTGGGCAGTCATTAAGCACCAACCGACCTTATAACCCTAAATTGACCCAACTTGGCCATAGAACAGTAGCAGTATGCTACACTCATTGAGGCTAAACTCTCGCGATGGTTCTGGCCGCAAGAAAAGATTGCGATGCTGGAGTTATGACCGATTGAGGGTAGTCGATGATATTGAGATCCTCTAGAACCCGGTTACTATTTTCCAGGACAAGTCTTAACCAACGAAACTGAAAGAGGGTAGTACCTAAACTTCATGATGGCCTGAAATCTAAGGGCTCTTTTGTGTGACTTGTGTGCCTTCAAACCTGACTACTTGCATGTTCTTGTTATCTGACATATGAGTTCCTTGCAGGTGTTATTTACAGTCCTTAATCTGGGCTTATAACAGGGTTTACTTACATCACTCCATGCATAACATAACATCATACCATCATACCATTGCATACATCCTGCATAAGGACTAACCCATTTCAAGGATCTCAAGGGCTTGTGGTGCAGGTCATGATGAATCAAAATGTCTAGTAAGGGGCAAAGGGGATCTATTTTCCTCTAGCCAAGGTTGATAACTTGAGTCAGGGGCTATGACCCACTCGATATGGCGAGCCTTGACTCTTGAAGAAGGACTCTCAACAACATGAAGTTCCTTCAATCAAACTACCGGATTCAAATTCTAACAATTTTCTTGTTTACCCCGCGAGATCCTTGAAAACATTGCATACATACATATCATTGCATTACAGGTACCCTTTTTACAGGTCACTTATCTTCTTTGCTGTTTATTTCAGCAATCATCATGAATCCTGAACCATCCACTGAACAAGATATCAAGGCCCTCCAGGCCCAGAATGCCTAGTTCCAGGAGTTGGTTATGAGCCTAGCCCAGGGTCAACAGGATTTGAAGACTCTGCTTCTGAAAGAGAGGAAGAAGAAGAAGAAGAGGACTGTTTTGTTCAACACTAGACGTCGATCTGGGAATGGATCACAAAATGAGGCTGAGCTGACTACCCCATCTGTAGGGAAAGCCAGCCCACAAGAGAGAGAGGTTCCTAGTCCCGTGGTCTCCGACAACGAGATGAATTATAATGATGAGCAGTACCCTCTCGCTGAGGACAGGTACAAACAGCTGGAGGACCGGTTAAGTGCTATGGAGATTCAACACGTGCCTGGGTTGGATTTTGGAGATCTAGGTTTATCTTCTGGGGTGGTGATCCCGCACAAGTTCAAGGCACCTGCCTTTGCAAAATATGACGGAGCTTCCTGTCCTAAGCTGCACCTCCGATCGTATGTGAGGAAGATCCAATCGTATATGGCTGACAAGAATTTATGGATCCATTTCTTCCAGAATAGTTTTTCAGGGACTCAACTCGAATGGTTCTATCAGCTGGATGGAGCCAGTATTCGTAACTGGGAGGACTTGGCTACTGCGTTCTACAAGCAGTATCAGTATAATTCCGACCTTGCTCCTACGCGTACCCAACTCCAGGGTATGTCACTAGGAACGGGTGAAGGATTTAAGGAGTATGCACAAAAGTGGAGAGACCTGGTTGGAAGGGTGCAGCCACCTTTGACTGACCGTGAGTTTGTTGACATGTTCCTGGGGACCCTATCTGGTCCATTCTTTAACCATCTGATTGGGAATTCTTCTGTTGGGTTTACCGATCTGATCTTAACTGGTGAGAGGATAGAAGCTGGTATCAAGTCTGGGAAGATACAAAAGGGTGACTCCTCGAACACTGAGAAGAAGCCATCCAAGAAAGAATCTAGTGTTGTCTATAGTTCAAGAGGGCAGAATAGGTCCGAACACCGCCAAGATGTCAACACAGTAGTTATTTCAAAATCGGCCAGTGCTCCTCCACATCGCAACCAACAAAGGGAAGAGAGACCTAAAAGGCAGTTCACTCGGGGGTCGTTATAGACGCCCGTCGTTATAGACACCCGTCGTTATAGACATTCGTCATTGAAGAAAACCCGTTGTTAAAGACAATATGTCCATGAAGACAACTCGTCCATAAAGACAACTCGTCAAAGAAGACAAAACCTCCTCTGGTTCAGTTAAATTAATCCCTAAAGCTTTTTCTGAGACAACCTGTCAGTAGAGATAACCCGTCGACCTTTTGAAGTTCCAGATTTGATACATGTATCTAGCCAGGGCATATCTGTGAGCGATTGATTATGGATTCGATACCTGTATCTAGCCAGGGCATATCTGCATGAAGAGTTTAGAGATTCGATACCTGTATCCAGCCACGACATATCTGTAGACGACCAGTTCCAGATTCGATACCTGTATCTAGCCAGGGCATATCTGTGAGCGATTGATTATGGATTCGATACCTGTATCTAGCCAGGGCATATCTGCATGAAGAGTTTGAAGTTCCGGATTCGATACCTGTATCTAGTCAGGGCATATCTGTGAGCAATTGATTGAAGATTCGATACCTGTATCTAGCCAGGGCATACCTGCATGAAGAGATTGAAGATCAACGCCTGTAACAGGCCAGGTAATTATCTTTCTTTCTCAGGTACGCAAGTTCTCGCTAAGAAATCTCTTACGCGATCGACACCTTCAGATGGAATCTATAAGCCCATCTTCCTACCCATCATATCTCCAAATGGCATCTGTAAGCCCATTCCCGACATCACATTGCTGATACTCCACTATGCGAGTGCAAATTTCTGGGCACTCTAGTGTTCAATCATCTTCCACCTTCGGATCACGAAAGGCACGCAAGCCAATCTACATCCTCAGGTTTAAGAAGATTGAACAGGGGCAACTATTGTACCCCAAAATTTGCCCTCCCATATTCTTCAAGGTTTATCAAGAATCATCTTCAAATGGTTCAAGATTTCTCAAGGGTTGCACAGTCAAACATCCTCCTAAGTCAGTCAAAATTATGGTTTTGGTTCCTTCAATGAATTTGAGGTTTTCAATGGTCCAATCAAGTCCCATAGGCCTATATACATTGCCAAGCATCTACATACCAAGTTGCAAGACTCACAACATCAAATTGCACAGTCAAAAGTCACATTTGCTTCACAATCAACTGTAGGGATAAAATGGTCATTTGGCAGTCAAAAGTTAGAATTTTTGGTCAACATCTTATTTTGAGTCCACAATCATCATTTGATCAAGTCTTTATCATGATTCCACAAGCATGACTCAAAAATCATCAAAGATGCAAAAGTTGCTATTTTTGGACAGCTGAAAAGTCAACTGTATCTTGACCAAGGCATAACTTTTTCATGGTTCATCATAAAAATCCAATCCAATGCTCATTTTGAAGGGGATGAAATTTCATACAACTCATCTTCACATTCTAAGTCCAAGAAATGCTCTCACAAAAAGTTATCAATTTCTACATTATAGGTCAATTTCAAAAGTCAACAAAAGGGCATTTTAAGTCAAAGACCATAACTTGAGATTGGTAAATCAAAATGACATGGGACCAAAGGCATTGGTTAGAGGACTTCAAGACCTTTCCAAAATGTCCAAGAACATGTTCATATGATCAAAATTGAGCAAGATATGCATTGGAGAAGTTGGGAAATTTTTGTGAATTTGCAAAAGTCAACTTTGCTCAAAACACATCATTTTTGCTAATGGGCCTCAAATTCCTTCTTGAAACATTGTCCAAGGCTTATGCACGACCCATTGAGATTAAATTGAATTATTTTCTTATTTTTATTAATTAGTTGTATTTTTAATTGATTATTAATTCATTTAATTCATTTAATTGTAGGAAAATATCAAGATATGATTTCTCAATCTTTTTGTGAAGCAAAAGTGGTCAACATATGCTGAAGATTTCGTGTGTCAATCAAGGGGACCAAAATCTCCCAATTTGGCAAGGTTTTTCAATCAAAAATATGCAAAAAGATTTGATTGAAAATCAAATATGCAAACCATAATTCCATGGATTCTTGGCCAAGATTGTAACCTAAATCCATTCTATTATAAGTACTGAACCTAACCCTAATGCCTCACACGGGAGAACTGCTGCAAAAAGCCATAATCACATTCAAAAAATCCAAGGAAAAAGTGAAAACTGTTTGCTATCTTCCAAGCCGATTCAAGGCGTTTCAGTGATTCAAATACATTGCTAGCACTCCCAGGAACGGATTGGAATCAAAATCAAGGGCTAACACTCAAAGAACACGCAAGAACAGTCATACGGTTTGTATACTTTTGCCATAATCGAAACTCACATTTTATGCATCATTAACATGTTATAACCATTGTTTTGCATTGCTAGAACCTCTCTGAAGCTAATGGTATAGGTGAATTGCATTATGGTGTCCTGAAACAGAAATCGCCATTGATGAATTTTAGGTCGTCAAATCTCATTTGCATAGATAAGAAGGTATGTTTTAAACCATTATGAACCTTTGAGTATTCAAATTTTTTACGACCATCTAACGTACATTTTTTTCATGGTAATGTTAGACTCCCACGAAATCCAAATCAAAAGATAAGGGGATTAAGAAGCAAATCGAGTCAGTTGTATCAAAAAAAGAGGTATAACATAATTATATGATATTTATGCATAGAATAATCTTTTACTTCACCTAACTAATTAAATGGTATTTAGATGCATGCTAAAGAGACTGAGCAAGTCAGTAGGGGTAAGAAGGTCGCAGCTAGCAAAAAACCTACTTCTCAATATAGGTTGTACCTTCATACATACATAGGTATAACAAGTATTCCAATTGGTGGTACTCGTCTTATACCTATGAAGGCAGACATTTTTGGTTATGAATACATGGAAGCAATTGGTAGAGAAGATATTGATCAAGTCTTACAACATTCCACTTTAGGCCTCAGTGTTATCGATACATACATCAGGTATACTCCGATCAACTTTTTTTAATTAAATGAACAAATTATTTACTCATTTCAATGAATATAGTCTAATTTTAATGATGTTTTTATTTAAGGTTTTTGTATGATAAAGTGATGTGCCCGCGTGGATTGGAAGAAAGATTCGCTTTCTTAGCTCCCAACACCGTCAACGCAGGGTTAATTGTAACAAAACTCGATGATGTCATATCGTATGTACTCGGTTTATTTATGGTCAGCAAAGCTACAGAAAAGTTGTTCTTTTTACCATATAATACTGACAACAAGTTAGATTTTCATCCTAACTTCATATATTATAATTTTTCAATTTTTGACGCTGTGTAGAAACTTTCCATCAAACATTTGTTTAATTTTACAGTGGACATTGGTTGTTGCTTGCGATTACTCCTGTTAGAGAGATTGTATACTATTTGGATTTGTTATACAATGATTGGACAACATACCCAGATTTGAAGAAGACGATTGATACGTAAGTGAGATTGTTCTAAATATTCGTGTGTGTATTTATTTATCTATGTGAGATTGTTCTAAATAGTCCTTTATATTTTATTATAGCATTTTACAAGATTTTCGATCACAAAGAGGTGTTCAAGTTCCAAAGAGTAGAGCCAAGAACATTACGTGGATCAGAGTGCAGGTATATTTTCACCATTTTGATTATATTAGTGATGATACTTGATAAAACAAGTTAAGGGGTATATCCTGATATATATATATATATATATATATATATATATATATATATATATATATATATATATATATATATATATATATATATATATATATATATATTTTCTTTCCATGTGTAGTGTCCTCGTTAACGTAATGGTATAGATTGTTGTTATTTCATGTTGAGGTTTATGAAAGAAACGCTTCTTTTGGACCGAATAAAGATTCCATCTACGGTATGAATTTCTAACTTATGAATTATTTTAATATTTCTCATAAAATGGCATAGTATTTTAACTAAATCGCATACTATGTTATTTTACTATGTAGTACTTTGACGAATTCAATTGTGCTAATTACTCAAAAGATCAATTGGATGAACTTATGGAGGAATAGTGTCAATTCATTATGGAGTTGAGAATTTTATAAGGTATATTGTCTTTCTTTCATTGATGAGAAGTTTGAGTACAACTTTTGAGTTTTAAGTATAAATTGGAATAAAGTTTTGTTTTATCATGGTATGAATTTCGATCTTTTGGTTTTGTTTTAGGTTATAGGTGCAGATGTAGAAGATAGAACTAACAAGTTCTTTGTTGTTGTTTTTTAGAAATTCTCGAAGATAGTAATATGTAGATTAAACATCAATTTAGAATTTTTTGAATTTTCAAGTTGTATCATCAATTTTCAAGTTGTTGTATATATCATCATTTATATATATGTAGATTTTTTGTATATGCAAATTTGATGCATATATATTGAATTGAAGCTACCAAATATGGTGAAAACCTAGTGCAAAATATGGTGAAAACCTGGTGCAAAAAATGGAGAAAATATTTGACAGCGCTTAAGGAGAAAATATGTCTAATATTTAAAAAAATTATTAACATTAGACAACGCTTAAGGAGAAAAGCGCTGTCTAAAGTAGGCAGAAAGCGCTGCCTAAGGTGGGGAACAAACAACACTTTTAAAGAAAATCGCTGTCTAAAGTAGGGAGAAAACGCTACCTAAATTTGGAAAGTGCTGCCTAAGGTGGGGAATAGACAGCGCTTTTAAAGAAAAGCGTTGTTTAAAGAGATGCAAGAAGCGCTGTCTAAAGTATTGTCTAAAATGAGAAAGCGCTGCTAAAGGTGTACTTACCAAAGCGCTCTTTGAAGTAAAAGTGTTGCTAAAGGTGTTCATAAGAAAGTACTCTCAAAGTAAAAGTGCTGCTAAAGGGGACATATAGCAGCGCTTTTACATTAATCCAAAGTGCTTCCTTTACTTATAACAGCGCTGATTTAGGAAGCGCTTTAAAGCGCTGTCTATGGTCAAAAAAGGAGTTATCTATGCGCTTGTTTGGCATAGTGAATGCTATAATAATATATAAACAACTATTTAGAACAATCTCACATAGATAAATAAATATACACACGAATATTTAGAACAATCTCACTTATGTATCAATCGTCTTCTTCAAATCTAGGTATGTTGTCCAATCATTGTATAACGAATCCAAATAGTATACAATCTCTCTAACAGGATTAATCGCAACAACAACCAATGTACACTATAAAATTAAACAAATGTTTGATGGAAAGTTTCTACACAACATCAAAAATCGAAAAATTATAATATATGAAGTTAGGATGAAAATCTAACCAGTTGCCAGTATTATATGGTAAAAAGAACAACTTTTATGTATCTTTACTGACCATAAATAAACCGAGTACATACGATATGACATCATCTAGTTTTGTTACAATTAACCCTGCGTTGACGGTGTTGGGAGCTAAGAAAGAGAATCTTTCTTCCAATCCACGCAAGCGCATCACTTTGTCATACAAAAACCTTAAATAAAAACATAATTAAAATTAGACTATATTCATTGAAATGAGTAAATAAGTTGTTCATTTAATTAAACCAAGTTGATCGGAGTATACCTGATGTATGTATCAATAACACCGAGGCCTAAAGTATCTTCTCTACCAATTGCTTCCATGTATTCATAACCAAAAATGTCTTCCTTCATAGGTGTAAGACGAGTACCACCAATTGGAATATTTGTTATTCCTATATATGTCCGAAGGAACGACCTATACTGAGAAGTAGGTTTTTTGCTAGCTGCGGTCTTCTTACCCCTACTTTCCAATTTTCATTTCTATTCGGATTTAAAATCCGGAGTACATCCTTGTGCATTTAAACATACGACTCAACCTCATTGTTATTGTGCAGAACATATAAATGCACTTGATCCCGTTCAACCCTTGATAATGTCACAATTTTATTTCCGATTAAATTTATTCCTTCCTTCCTCTCTAAAATCTGAGATTTGGGTAGTCCAATGGATTGAACATTAGTCAAATATTCAGTACAAAACTCAACCGCTTCTTCAACAATGTATCGTTCAACCATACAACCTTCTGCCCGACTTCGATTTTTCACGTACCCTTTTGATATTTTCATATAACGCTCAACAGGGTACATCCATCTCATATAAGCTGGTCCACACAATTGTGTCTCTTTCACAAGATGGACAACAAGATGTAACATAATGTCAAAAAATGAGGGAGAAAAATATATTTCAAGCTCACACAAAGTAATAACTATTTCTTTTTGCAATATTGGTAAGATCTCAAGATCGATCACCTTACTACAAATTGACCAAAAGAAAAAACACAATTTAGTTATGGCGCTTCTTACTTTTCTGGAAAAATAGAACGTATACCTATTGGTAGAAAATTATCCATTATAACATGGCAATCATGTGTCTTTAAACTCTTTAACTTGAGGTCTTTCATAGACACAAGTCTTCTAATATTTGAAGAGTAACCTTCTGGAATTTTAACTTCACTTAGAAACTTACACAATATTTTTTCTCCTTTTTAGATAAATTATAAGCAGCAGGCGACCGATATGTTCGTGTTCCTTTCTTCATGGGTCCTAATTCAGTTATTATTCTCATATCTATAAAGTCCTTTCTTTCTTTAAGGCCATCCTTAGAATTTCCTTGTATATTGAGTAACGTACCAATAACACTTTCAAATACATTTTTTTTCAATATGCATAACATCAAGAAAATATCTTACATACAATGACTTCCAATATGGAAATTCAAAAAAAATTGACCTCTTCTTCCACCCACCTTTGACAAGCATATTTGCAAAAGGCTTGCCAAACTGAGTACTCATATCTTTCACCTTCTCAAAAACTTGGTCACCTGTCAACATAGGTGGAGCTCTATCATGTTCTGGATTTCCATTGAATTCCTTTCTCCACCCACGGTAGGGATGATTAGAATTTAAGAATCTACGATGACCGAGAAATACATTCTTTTGACAAAATTCCAACTGCTTCCAATTTGTGTGTTCTTCACAGATAGGACATGCTTTTTGACCTTTAATGTTATACCTTGATAGATTTTCGTATGCCATAAAATCATTAATTGTGCCAAACAACATCGCTCTCAAATTGAAACTTTCTTTCCTATATCCATCATAAACCTCCACACCGTTCTCCCACAAAATCTTTAAATCTTCATTTAACGGTGTCAAGTATACGTCTATGTCATTCCCTTGTTGTTTAGGTCCAGAAATTAACATAGATAACATCATGTACTTGCGCTTCATACATAGCCATGGAGGTAGGTTATAAATCATCACAATCACATGCCATGTGGAATGTGAGATACTTTGAAGACCATGCGGGTTCATTCCATATGTAGATAATGCCAAGCGAAGGTTTCTTGCTTCTCCTTCAAAATCAGGACAATCATTATCAATTTTCGACCACTGTGGTGAATCTGTCGGATGTCGAAACTTTCTATCAATAATTCTTTCATCTACATTCCAAGTCAAGTGTCTTGCATCGGTTTCACTACAAAACATGCGTCTAAATCTCGGAATTATAGGAAAATACCATAAGACTTTTGCTGGAGACAATTTTTTCTTATATCGAGGTAAACCGCATTTATGACACTCATTTAACGATGCATATTCGTTTTGAAACAAAATGCATTCATTTGGACAAGCATGTATCTTATCATAGCTCATGCCAATAGAGCACAACATTTTTTTGGACGCATATGTTCGATCAGGAAAAACATTATCCTCCTGAAGCATATCTTTCATAAGGACTAATAACTCTGAAACTTTTATTCGACCATCTGTTGCTCGCCTTTAAGTTATACAACTTTAATATTGCAGACAGTCTTGTGAATTTAGTGCAACTTTTATACAACGGTTTCTCTGTATCACTTACCAACCTCTCAAACATTTTGGGACTATCCTAAAGATCTTCTTCAAGTGCTTATGCAATCTCTTCGACACAGTCACAATCGTATGTATCTCTTCTATTGTCGTCTGAAGCATATGTCGTACTATCCCCCGGTTCAACATTCCCGTTACTTTTCTCACCATGAAATATCCAAGATGTATAACTTCGATCAATTCCATTCCTCAGTAAATGCGATTCCAATCCAACTGCGTCAACCCGACCCCCATAACAACAACCCAAGCAAGGGCATTTCATTAGACTAGGGTTTTCGACCTGTTCAACAACAAACATAACGAATTCTAATACCCCATTCTCGTACTCTTTTGAAAATCGATTGGAACACATCCATTTTTTATCCATGATTTTACTACTAAGTAGCCTAAACAAAAACAATACTTAAACAAAAAGGACAGAGACTAAAACGCTTAATACCAATTAGGCATATTTATCGAAAATTAAAATACTATAAATATTCAAGCAACTATAGCAAATTAAAAGAACAACTAAATATCTGTAGAGAAGTCAGCAACTTCTGAAACCACACAATGTAATATTCTTGGAAAGGCTCAGAAACTTCACTCTTCACAAGTAACCTATATAAATGATCAATTAATTTTATTATAATTAAAAAAATCTATAGATTAAGAATTACATTAGAATATTTATACAACATTAAACATATATGTATACACCATTAAATAATCACTATTATTCTTTTTAACAAATATTTTACTAATAAAACAATATTAAACATATATATTTAACATATATTAAACAATATTTTTAACATATATATAATCGTTTCTATTCTATATTATCACTAATATTTATATTATCGTTTCAACTTTACATTATCATCAAATAATCGCTTATATTATTAACTTTACATTATCAACTATACAAGTTCTTTCAATTTCATTTTCAACTATATGTGAAGTACTTTCAATTTCAACACTATAAGTGTTATTACGACAACCTCTCAAACCAAAATGTATAGCTCGATTAATTGTATAGGAACATATTTTCTCTCAATCAATACATGCAATATTCATTGTGACCTTTACACCAATACCTTACATGCAAACCTCATTATGACATTTTCACAAACACCTTACATGCAAAAATCACATGCCACACAAAACACAACATAATGTAACATTATCAACACTAAATCAACACTATCAACTAAACCAAATGCAACATTATATATCAACATTATCAAATATATCAAATATATAAAAAATCATACCTAGAGGAGAAGAGAACTTTGGTTGTGAATGGAAGAAAGAATGAAACGGTCTTGAATGGAAGAAAGATGAGAACCTTGAAGAAAGGATGCAACGATTTTGTCAAGAATCAAATGGAAATAGCTCGTGAAAAAGGGTTTTCTTCGTAACTGTGTTGTTGTGTGAAAATGGGATTTGGCAAAATAATAGCGTTACTGTAATAGAAATGTTGGGCGCGTGTTTTATTTTTTTTATAACATTACTTTAGGCAGCGCTTTGAGAAAGCGCTGCTTAATCCCACCCTTAGCCAGCGCTTGTAGTAGAAAGCACTGCTTAATCTCCCCCTTTAGGCAGCGCTTTAACAAAGCGCTGCTTAATCCCCCCCTTTAGGCAGCGCTTCTCCAAAGCGCTACAATACATATCCCCTTTAGCAGCGCTTTATAAATTCACATTAACACCCTTTAGGTAGCGCTTTCACAAAGCGCTTCTAAAAAGCGCTGTCTAAAGCTCCCCTTTAGGCCGCGCTTCAGTACCTACCCCCTTAGTGCTTTCTCAAATCATATTCATCCCCTTAGGCAGCGCTTTTTTAGAAAGCGCTGTCTAAGGTATACAAAAAAATTTCGGTGTTTTTTTAATGTAGTTTTAGCAGCGCTTTTAAAAAGAAGCGTTGTCTTAGGTGTGCTGTCTAAAATTATTTTTGGCATAGTGTTTCTAGAAATATAAATTGTGTATTGTAGAAGAATATATATATATATATATATATATATATATATATATATATATATATATATATATATATATATATATATATATATATATATATATATATATATATATATATATATATATATATAATCAAAAGATCTAAGATGTAATAGAAATGAACTGTAGTCATTACATGTTTACATGTTGTTAGTGTGTTTATTGTTTATGTTTTTGTATCTTTTACTCTTTGGAATTATTGTGCTTGTTCTTTTTATGTTTTTGTATCTTTTACTCTTTGGAATTATTGTGCTTGTTCTTTTTACGTATTTGAAAAAATTTAGATATATTTTCTTAGATGTGATTTATGTTTTTTTCTAATAAAAATATGATAAATGTATAATTTTCTCTTACACATATGTAATTTTTTCTTATTTTTACTCCTTAAAAAATATTTAAATATATTTATCATATTTTTATTAAAGAAAAATATAAATCACCTATAAAATTGTATCTAAATATTCTCCTTACATATCATTTGTTTAAAAATAAGAATATTCATTAAAAATATATATTGAGAATATTTTGCGGCTAACAATTTCATATTTATTTTTTAAAACTTGTTTTATGTTATAAATAAATAAATTTTTGGATATAAGATTTTATAATGTTTTTTTAAAGAAATGTATAAACGGCATTTAAAGTTTAGGGGTGAGCAAGAATTGAGATTTTTTAATTTTTAAATAACTTTACTAAAACATGGGAATATTGCAGTAGTAAATTTTTTCGTAAAAAAATTAGGTTAGTTGAATAATTTTATTTATCAATGTTATTTAATTTTTATTGACTAATTTTTTATTTAGTATTTAATTATTATTATTATTATTATTAATTAAAAAATTCCCAAAACTTTTAATAACTAACTAATCTCTAGACCTTTGTTTATTTTAAATTATTATTTATTTATTTATAATCATAAACTAATCACTAACTCTTATTTTTCTTAATTATTTTGTTAAGTCATTGAATTTAATTTTGATGCTAAAACTAAGATTAATTGAGTAATTTTATTTATCAGTATCTTTTATTACTATTAACTAAAAAAATTATTTACTATTTATTTACGTAGTTAATATTATTAATAAAAATTTCTTCCACTAACTTTTAATAACCAACCAATCACTAACCCATTTATTACTATTATTAATCAAAACTTTCTTTTACTGATTTCTTTTTAAAACCCTAACTCATGTTTTAAGTTACCACTCAGTAGCCACTCATTTTTATTTTAAACTGTCATTATTTTATTTACTCTTTTTTTAATATGTAATAATTAGTTATTTAATTCTTAATTTATTTTTTAATTATCACTATTTTTTATTGGCTCTCTTTTTTTTTTTCAAATTTTAAGTTATCTTTATTTTTTAACAATTTTTTTAATTTAAATTTTTTTGTTGTCCTCATTTAATTTAAAAAAGTAACTCTTTTTAATATATATTAATATTAATTATTTCTTTTAAACAAATATTATTTAGGATCAACCTCAATGGTTCATAATCTTTAAATCTTTTTTTGGGAGAAAAAATTACCTGTCTTGTAGAGTGATTTCAATCAAATTCTTCTTAACATTTCAAACGAGACGTTGTACATGTTATTAATTCATCATACCTTTGTACAAAATCTAAACTATATTTTTATGTTTTTTTTTCTTTGTTTAAATTGAGAATTTAGAATGAGTTCATGCTCTCTATGTGATAAGTTCAGTTCTCATGGTATTTTCTCTGCAGGTTCAATTTAATTTTCTGGCCCAAGATCTTATGCACTAAGTCTCACACTATATGTCCTTTCATGCATGTCCATTCACAAACAACAAATGCTTGAAAGACCTTAGAAAATCCAAAATTTTCAAATACTTTTTCGTTTAATAATCAATTGTTATTAACCAATTTATTTTTGTCAATTTTTTAAAATACTTTTACGCAATAAAATATTTGAATTAATTTATTTAAAAATATTTTAATATTATTATATAGAAAAAAAACTTAAATGCAATTTTTTAAGTGTGATTTTTATTATTTTTTAATAAAAATATGACAAGTATACTTAAATATAATTTAAGGAGTGAATATAGAAGATAATTACATATGTATAAGAAGAAATTATATATTTGTCATATTTTTATTGGAAAATAGTGACAACCATACCTAAAAAATTATATCTAAGTTTTATCCTTATTATTGTTAAATTGTAATCCAATGTGTCGAAACTATGTGTCGAAAAGATTTGATTTGTTTTAGATTTAAATAGATTTGATTTAAGTCTAGAATAAATTAGATTTGATTTAGTAACAAAAAGATATTTTAGGCTTTGGGCTTAGGGTGTAAGCTCAGTTATAAATAGAGGGAGTAACCCCTATTTTTGTAAGCAAGTCAAGCAAGTCATTCACAGTATTTTGCAGTTGCAAAGTGAATAAGAAAGTTTTCACAGTTTGTGAGCAGAGAGAAACTTTGCAGAAATTATTTGTCTTGTCTTCTTTTCTTTGTTTGTCTCATAATTAAATTGTCATTGTGGTAGAAATTCATCATAGACTTTGGTGGATTTCCAACATCTGGTATTAAGAGCTTTTGTTTTGATTCAAGAGAAGTATCAATCAAGAACGATTGAAGAATTCACGATGACAAGTTATAGGAATGCAAACTATCCAGCAACCCTACCAATTCTAAAAGTTGACAACTATGAGAATTTGTGCAAACAGATGAAAGTCTTATTCAGGTGTCAAGGTCTTTGGGACCTTGTAAAAGATGGAGTCGAAGCGCTTGGAGAAAATGCTTCAGAAGAAGAAAAGAAGAAATACATAGAATTTGAGAAGCTGAGTTATAAAGCATTATTTATAATTCATCAATGTGTCAGCCCAGACAATTTCGAAAAGGTTAGTGATTCAGAATCTGCAAAAGAAGCTTGGAAAATCCTTGAGAAGTCTTTTGGAGGTGCTGAGAAAGTGAAATAAGTGAGGTTACAAACTCACAAAAGGACCTATGAACTGCTTCAGATGGAAGACAGTGAAAGCATATATGATTTCTTCACTAGAGTTACAAAACTAGTAAATCAAATCAAGATATGTGGAGAAGCGTTAACAACAAGAGCTGTTGTGTCGAAGATCTTGAGATCTTTAGCTCCTAAGTTCGACCACATAATGGTGGCGATAGAATAGGGGAAAGACTTGTCGAAATTGACAAAGGAAGAGCTTCAAGGGACGCTTGAATCTGATGAACAAAGAATGAACGAAAGAGCTGCAGGAAAATCGAAGAGTGATGTGGCCTTGCAGGCACATTCAGCAAAAGAGACCAAAGGCAAAGGAAAGTGTTTCGACAGAGGTAGAGGTGGCTACAACAAATCGAATGGTAGAGGAAACCAGATTGAAGGAAACGTGTCGAATCAAATAAGACCATACCAAGACAACCAAAGAGGTGGTGTTGCAAATAGAGGAAGAGGTGGTGGTCGAAAACCTGATAAGAGTCACATTCAATGTTACAATTGTTAGAAGTATGGACATTATGCGAGTAATTGTCCAGAAAAACAAAAGAATCAAGAAAGTGATGCAAAGCTTGCAAAACATGAAGAAGAAGAAGAGATGATGTTGATGGTCACAACAAGAGATGAAGATAGATTCAAGGACCAATGGTACTTGGATTCAGGATGTTCATCACATATGTCTGGAAGGAAAGACTGGTTCGTCAATATAAAGCCCTTAATGAAAAATATGGTAAAATTTACATATGACAATACCTTAGCAGCTGAAGGTCAGTAATCTCCAATGTGTTGTACATACCAGGCATGAAGAGCAAGTTGCTCAGTATAGGGAAGTTGGTCGAAAAGAATTATAAAGTGTCAATCAAAGATAAGATGATGAGAGTCGTTGATGCAAATGGGAGATTAATCTTGAAGGCTCCTATGTCTCAGAATCAAACCTTCAAGATTGAACTAAATGTGATGGAACACAAGTGCCTTTCGAATGCATCTAGCAGAGATGAATGGATATGGCATTATAGACTAGGTCATCTCAACTTCAGAGACATCAGAGATTTGAAGAGAAGAAATATGGTTTCAGGATTGCCAGAAATTGACATTCCAAACGAGGTATGTGAGGAATGTGTGCAGGCGAAGCAACACAAGAATAGCTTCAGCAAGGATGCAGGAAGCAGATCGAAGGCTAGTCTTGAAGTCATATACTCTGATGTATGTGTTGGCTCCTAAATTCGACACCCTTGTTTTATTAATATCAGCCATTAAAGCTGAAGGATGTTTCCGACCAGCTGGGTCTGTCGAAATGCCCATCGAAAGATGGCAATGTACTTAGAGGATTTCTTCCAAGGGAGAAGTTGGTTGCCTTCGACGTCGAAGGTGTTTCTCGTCGAAGATGATTCTCGACGAAGGTGTTCGATGGTTCAGAGTGGAACGGTTTGAAATTCAAACGTTTGGAGGGAAAACGGTTTCCAGCGGTTACCAAGTGCAACGTGCAAAGATCTGGAGCGTCGAACGCTGAGAACGTGCCAAGTGGAGTCATCTCGAAGCAGTGTAACTGCCCGACGGTTACTTGGGATGTTTTAGTATAAATAGTAGTAGTTCACGCAGTTTTTCGCGTGTGTTCACAATTATATACAAAGTCACTCATATAGATTCGAGTACCCAGCGTGTGAGAAAGAATTGTTGAGAATGTATGTGTGAAACACCACTTTTATTAATCAAAGTCATTTACTTTCCAGAAACTTTACTTGCTTTCTTCTTTACTTTTCCTGTCGAAGCCCTTTATTTCAAGCCTTCATTTATTTTATCAAGCCCATTTCTTCATGCAATTTACTTAAAGCCTCTTTATTTTCTTGTCATTTAACCATTATCCAACTTAATCAAAACCTCAAAATCAACCATGTCTTAGGATCAATCTGATCGGTCCTGCGAGTAACCAAATAAGTAACCATTTGGAGGATCAGCGGTTGTTTACCAATAACCACGGTAAACAAATTGGCACACCTGGTGGGACTGTGTGTTGATTTTTGAAGTTTAACCTTTTTAAACATAATCTCATCTTTTTCGAGGAGTGTTGCATGTTATTGAGAAGTGGTAGAATATACACTAACGATACCAATACTGCCAGAAGAAGAGAAGAGATGGCGAATCCGCCAAACAATAACGAAATCCCACAAACGAATGTGGGAGCAACGGTTATCCCGACCGTAAGTGAAGCGATAACCGCTGGTTCAACACCAGCAGTAACGGTCACAACAACGGGGCCATTACCTCCGTTCACATGCCCCAGAGTGCCTTTGGGAACCCCCCCACCAAGGGGAAATTTAGGCACAAGGCCTTATGTTCCCCCAGGATTTATGACAGGCGGTCATAATCGAGAACCACTCTATGGTATGCCAACTTCTGACTTGGCTAGCCTGACGAACGCTGCGTCCATTTTTTCAGATCCTTTAGTGAGTACCTCTTCGCCACTCCAAGGTTCTGGAGTAGGTATGGCGAATAGAAATAGGACCCAACTCTTAGGAGGAACGTCCCAAGTAGCACATGGCCTTACAAATGCCTCGACAGCAGTCTTGAGGCAACAAATGGACGAAAGCAACCATGATATGGTTCAAATGTTGGCACAAACTTTAAGTACAGTGCTGAACCCTCTAATACAAAACACTACTCAATCGAATCAGCAGATGACAGCGCAAATGACGCGTTTGGCTGATTTCTTTGGAGTACCCCAACCTATTCGACAGCCCCAAAGGGCGCAAATAAGGGGAAACCAGGGTGTATTCTTAGAGGAAGAAACCACTATCAACCAAGTCCAACAGCCTGTCGAAGAAAACCTTAGGGCACGATTGGAGCAACCTGTCGAGGAACCTAGTGTAATAACACCAGAGGTAAGGTTAGTTAACAGAAACCAAAATGCTGACGAAGTAGTTCAGCATATCCAATACCAAAACATGGGTTTGGAAAATAATCTGGCAACCATATCGAAAGGATCATAACTCAAAATGGGATGAACATGGGCTTTCGAAGGCCCAACTTTACATCCCCGCTGTCAGAATACGTGTTACAAACAGACTTACCTCCTAGATGTAAAGTCCCCAAATTCACTAAGTTCTCTGGGGACACGACAGAATCTACTGTCGAACATGTGGCGAGATACTTGATCGAAGCAGGAGATATTTCGAACAACGAAAACCTGAGGATTAAGTACTTCCCAAGTTCTTTAACAAAGAACGCTTTTACTTGGTTTACAACTCTCCCCCCCAATTCGATCCATCATTGGACCCAGTTGGAAAGATTGTTTCACGAGCAATTCTACATGGGGCAAACCAAGATAAGCCTGAAAGAATTGGCCAGTGTAAAGAGACGTTTCACTGAACCTATAGACGAATATCTAAATAGGTTTAGGTTGCTCAAAGCAAGATGTTTTACACAAGTGCCAGAACATGAGTTAGTCGAAATAGTCGCAGGCGGTTTAGATTATTCCATTAGGAAGAAGTTAGACACTCAATACCTGAGAGACATGGCCCAACTAGCAGATAGAGTTCGACAGGTAGAACGCCTCAAAGCTGAAAAAGCAAAGGCAACGAAAACTCATAAGAGGGAGAGGATAGCGTATGTTGAGATGGATGACGAAGATCCAGAATCCTTCGACGACACTATAATTGTCGAAGAAGGAGAAGTAGATTTAGCGGAACTAAAACAAGGGCCACCATACTCTTGCAAACTGTTAGTCCCCTCAAGTGGGAAAAATCCCATTGGTCCAGAAAAGACCAACGATAGGTTCCCCAAAAAGACTTATAGTTTTGATATTACAAAATGTGATGAGATCTTTGACTTGCTTGTAAAAGATGGCCAAATGATAATACCCCCAGGGGTAAAAGTGCCTCCTCTTGATCAAAGAAAGAAGAGAGGCTTTTGTAAATATCATAATTTTTTGGGCCATAAAACGTCTCAATGTTTTCTTTTCAGGAATCTTGTGCAAGACGCTATCGAAGAAGGGAGGTTGAAGTTTGCTGACAAGACCCCCATGGCTGTGGACTCTAATCCGCTGCAGGCTGAAGCCCACTATGCTGAACCTTCAGAGGTGAACGTGATCGAGGCATCCGGAAGCCAGTCGAAGAGGCCAGGAATCACAATGGTCGAAGTCTCAAAGGACCATGTCAACATGCCAATCTTTGGCAGTTTTTCTGGGAATTTATCCAGAAAGATAATTGAAGCGGTTCAGAAAGCGGTCGAAAGCCCAAAGCTGGAGACAGTTGGAGCCCAAAAATCTGGACCAAAACCCAGTTCTCACTTGGCCCCAGTTCAAGGCCAGACAGAGGATTTGGAGATTCAAATGAAGCAGTTGACTCTTGCCAACAAAGATACCATGAATGTCAACATGGTCGAAGTCTCTGAACCAAAAGCATCAGAGGAGGCCATGAGGCAAGAACAAGCTAACAAGACTGCTTTCCCTCGGGAGAATGAAAATCTGGCAGATTTCCTGCAAAGATGCCAGAAAAAGAAGTCAGAAGTGATGCTGTGTCCAAGATGCAGTTCGATCTTTGACAAAAAAGCTGCCGAACATATTCAAGGCGTAAGAGCAGCAAATAGGAGAAGGGAGAATGTTGATCTACGGCATGATCCCAGAAGAGCCTCCCAAAGAGGTTCAAACCAAGAAAAGAGGCCATTGACTTTCAGGCCTCCAACTAATGTGCCGGTAGATACCTGGTACAAAACGTCTGGTCGAAAGAGGCCAAGCGAGGAAAGATGGCACTCTTTCGATGTGCCAAGAGGTTCATCTTTAACACAAAAGAAAGAACCTCAAGTTGCTGCCCCTAAAGTTACACAGGTGTCAAGCAACTACAAAGGGAAAAATCCCATGTCTCGATCTCAATGGAGGAGATACCAGAGGCGACGAAAAGCTGAGAGGGAGGCTGCTAATGAACCAAAGGCATAGACCAGCTCAAATGTTCCTCTAAGGAAGCAAAGGAAACCTTTGGAAAGAGAGCCAGTAACCAACATGCTAGTTTGGCCTAACCAAGGTGAAATTGAGGACGAAGATGGTTCTGAGTCTGATGATACTTTGGACATCATGGTGAATATAGTCTCAGTGCTGCCCAGAGAGTTCAACCGACAGGTGGAGGTTGAAACAAGTGATTGGGAAGTGGAGCAAGAAATGGCCAAACATAGGCCAGTGTGCTATTTCGTCATGGACAATGGCACTACTGAGGAACAAAATGGGTTCTTCGAACCACCTACAGAGGCGATGAAAAATCACCTCAAGCCTTTATTTATAAGGGCTAAACTCGAAGAAACTACAGTGAATAAAATCTTGGTGGATTGTGGGGCAACCATCAACATTATTCCTCACTTTATGCTAAGGAAAATAGGCAAAATGGATGAGGACATCAAGCCTCACAACATGGTCCTGTCGAACTATGAGGGCGGCATAGGGACCACTATGGGAGTGATCCAACTGGATATCAAGGTAGGATCTATCCTTCGACCAACAATGTTTATGGTCATATCGGCCAAACCTAACTATAATCTTTTGTTGGGCCGTGAATGAATTCATGGTGTTGGAGCTGTGCCATCATCAATGCACCATAGGTTGCTGCTATGGCGTCCAGATGGGATGGTCGAAAACATAGAGGCAGATCAAAGCTATTACCTGGGCGAAGTGAATCACCTAGGGCTGGCAGATTTCGACAAGAACTTGGCTCACATAGGGCCATGTCCAACACCTGACTTCGACTTGGCGCCAGCACCAAATACTTTTTGTTCCCTATACCTGCACCCTGAGCATGGTTTTCAATGGGACAGAGAAGACTTGTCCCACATAGACTTCAGTGGGTTAACTGACATCCAACCAACTGGTTGGGGAAGTGAATTCAGTGATAATGACTGAGTCACAATCATTGAAGCGAATTTCGGCTTATGTAGCCGAAACAAAGATGATAACGGCTCTCGAAGCCGAAGTAAAGTACATGGCCACACAGGCCAATGATCAACAGTTATCTGCTGCAGGTCCTGGAAAGGATTTCGATCCAGAACCTCCTGATATCATGCCAGAAGGAATGCAGGAACAGAGGCTCGACGCCATCTATGACGATGAGCCTTTGGGCTTCGAAAAGGACCCCTTGGCGAACAACATTAAAATGTTAGCGCAAGATCCTTTAGAAGAAATCAACTTAGGCGAAGGGTCAGAGAGAAAGCCAACTTACATCAGCGCCAAAATTGACCCAGAACTTAGGTTGGAAGTAATCCAACTGTTGAAAGAGTTCAAGGACTGTTTTGCATGGGATTACGACGAAATGCCTGGTCTCGACAGAGGATTGGTAGAACTTCAGTTGCCAATCAAACCTGGGAAGAAGCCAATCAAGCAAAGTCCAAGACGCTTCGCTCCAGAAATACTGTCGAAGATCAAAACGGAAGTCGAAAGACTGCTGAGGTGCAAATTCATACGCGTTACGAGGTATGTCGAATGGATTGCAAACATTGTTCCAGTAATTAAGAAAAATGGCACATTAAGGGTGTGCATAGATTTCAGAGATTTGAATGCTGCTACGCCCAAAGATGAATATCCTATGCCTGTGGCGGAAATGCTAGTCGATTCTGCCGCTGGCTATGAATACCTGAGTATGCTCGATGGTTATTCAGGATATAATCAAATATTCATTGCTGAAAAGGATGTGTCGAAAACAGCTTTTCGATGCCCTGGGGCTCTAGGAACTTACGAATGGGTAGTGATGCCTTTTGGCCTAAAGAACGCTGGGGCAACATACCAGCAAGCAATGAATTCCATCTTCCATGATTTTATTAACACTTTTATGCAAGTATATATTGATGACATTGTTATAAAATCTGTTTCCAGGAAGAATCATATTGACCACCTTCGACAATCATTCGAAAGAATGAGAGAACATGGTCTGAAGATGAACCCTTTGAAGTGTGCATTTTGTGTGAAAGCTGGAGATTTCTTGGGCTTCGTTGTCCACAAGAAAGGAATCGAAATCAACCAGAACAAGACGAAGGCTATTCTGGAAGCGAAAGCGCCATCAAATAAGAAGGAACTGCAATCTCTGTTAGGCAAGATAAATTTCTTAAGGAGATTTATATCTAACCTAAGTGGGAAAGCTCAAGCCTTTTCACCCTTACTTCGACTGAATAAAGAGGGATTCGAATGGGGGCAAGAGCAACAAGAAGCCTTCGACAAAATCAAAGGGTACCTCACCAAGCCACCTATTTTGGTGCCTCCTTGTAGCAATAGGAGTATGAGATTGTACATAGCTGCATCCGACAAAACTTTGGGAAGTATGTTAGCCCAAGAAGATGAGAATGGAGTCGAAAGACCCATTTACTATCTTAGTAGAGTTTTGAACGATGCAGAAACTAGATATAGCGAAGTTGAAAAATTGTGTCTATGTCTGTATTTCTCTTGTACAAAACTCAAGCAATATATAAAACCAGTTGATGTGTATGTTTCGTCTCATTTTGATGTTTTCAAGTACATGTTGTCGAAACCCATCTTGCACAGTCGAATTGGCAAGTGGGCACTAGCATTAACTGAATACTCCTTGACCTTTATGCCTCTTAAGGCAGTAAAAGGACAAGTGGTTGCAGACTTTATAGTCGACCACTCAATTCAAGTCGAGAATGTTAATTATGTGGAGATAGAACCTTGGAAATTCTACTTCGATGGTTCCAGCCATAAAGATGGAACAGGAGTATGAGTCTTGATCATTTCTCCAGAAAAAATTCCAACAACATTCAAGTACAAGATATCAGGTTCTTGTTCGAACAATGAGGCTGAGTATGAAGCTCTAATTATTGGCCTTGAGATATTGTTGGAATTGGGGGCAACTCGAGTCGAAATAATGGGAGACTCAGAGTTAGTCATTAAGCAAGTCACAAAAGAATATAAATGCATAAGAGAAAATCTCATTATGTACTTCGTGATAGCAAATCGTTTATTGAAAAAATTTGAAATGGCCAATATTCGACACATACCCAGATTGGAAAATCAAATAGCCAACGACTTGGCACAAATTGCATCTGGATACAAGATTTCAAAAACGAGATTACAAAGAGCAATCGAAGTTCGAGAAAAGATAAAAGCAACTTGTCTATCACCAACAGATTTGGAATCGACAAAACTAGAATATGCTGATCAAAGTAACTTCAAAATTTCGTTCATAGATGATTTGTCAGAGCAAGATTGGAGGAAGCCCATTGTGGATTATCTTCAGAATCCAGTAGCTTCGACAGAACGAAAAACAAAGTACAGGGCGTTGAGTTACGTACTCATGGGTAATGAGTTATTTAAAAAGACGCCTGAAGGGGTATTGCTAAAATGCTTAAGTGAAACTGAGGCATACATAGCCCTTTCGACTACGCACGCTGGAGCATGTGGGGCTCACCAAGTAGGACATAAGATGAGATGGTTGTTGTTTCGACAAGGACTATACTGGCCCACCATGTTGAAATATTGTGTCGAGTTCGCTAAAGGTTGCCAAGAATGTCAAGTCCATACAGGCATCCAACATGTACCAGCAAGCGAACTTCACTCGATAGTGAAACCTTGGCCTTTTAGAGGATGGGCGTTGGACCTCATTGGAGAGATTCGACCAGCATCATCAAAGAGCCAGAAGTATATATTGGTAGGCATTGATTATTTTACTAAGTGGATCGAAGTTATCCCTTTAGTCAATGTAGACCAAGAAAATGTCATTGAATTTATTCAAAAGAACATTATCTTTAGATATGGAATCCCTGAGACTATAACTACTGATCAAGGATCAGTTTTCACCGGTCGAAAGATGCAGGAATTCGCTCAGGAAACGGGTTTTAAACTCATAACATCAACGCCTTATTATGCACAGGCAAATGGTCAAGTCGAAGCAGCGAACAAAGTAGTGATTGGCTTGATAAAAAAGCATGTTGGGAAGAAGCCCAAAAATTGGCATAAGACGTTAGACCAGATTTTGTGGGCCTGTCAAACGTCCCCAAAAGAAGCCATAGGTACAACACCATATAGGCTAACTTTTGGCCATGATGCAGTGTTGCCAGCAGAAATTTGTCTTCAATCTGCAAGGGTTCAGAGACATTATGATATTCCCTCTGAAATTTATTGGGATATGATGTTAGACGAACTAGCGGATTTAGACGAAGAAAGATTGCGCGCTCTTGACCTACTCAGGCTTCAGAAGAAAAAAGTAGAAGACTCTTATAATAAAAAGGTGAAACCTAAGGCATTTTCGCCCGGAGAACTAGTCTGGAAGGTGATTCTTCCCATGGATCGAAGGGATCGAAGCATGGGAAAATGGTCACCCAAATGGGAAGGACCATTCAGAGTTATCCAGACTTTTTCTGGTGGAGCTTATGAAGTCGAAGAGTTAGGTGAAGACAAAAGGCTCTTGAGAGTAAATGGTAAATATTTGAAAAAGTATAAACCCATACTCCAAGAGATAAAAATAAATAACAAGTAACGACTAAATTAACCATAAATAAGCCAAAATGGATATTTTTTTATAAATTAGCCAAAATGGCAATATTGTCGAATACATATTACAATATGTGGTTAAAGGGCTGAATCGATCAGAAGGGGATGGAATCTTTGAGTCGAAGGTATTTAGCTTGCTGCAACTCCAATCTTTTGTTGCACAAGGCATTCGCCTGGGCAAGCTTGGCAATTTGATCGTCGAAGGCTTGAGCTTTCTCAGCAAATTCTAGGCCTTGTGTGATTTCAGCTTGACTTTCGGTGTCTGGAACAGTCGAGAGAAGTTCCTCCTTGCGCTTAGTATTGGCATTCATCTTAGCCTCTAGTTCTTCGATTTGCGCCTTGATGGAAGCATTCTCTCGATCGATGGCATCAACTTCTTCTTGTTTAGATGCTTTTTGCTTCGACAACTCCGCAATTCGAGAAGTTGTCTCTGCTACAGCAGTCCATGCGGAAGAGCTTTTGCCATATAACACTTCAAGCTGGCTATTAAAGCCCCTTTGTCGCCGATAATCTACTGAGACTTGATCAATAATGGAGTGTAACTCCATGATAAAGCCTGAAACCTCCGAAGGTACAGCTAGCAAGTCTACGGCATTCAAAACAGCCCCTAAATATGATGGAGCAGTAGGGTCCCCCTCCAAAGCTTTCATCAAATCCTTCTTGAAGAACTGAGCCTTAACCTTCGTCAAAGCCTCATCGAGAGGAGAAGTTTCAGTGGACTTCCCCGACAGAGTAGGAGCCTCCTGACTAGCATCAGACGAACTTCCCTTGCTCTCGATGATGGCGTTCAGATAGCCAACAGGATCAGTTTGCTTCAGGAGTTCTAAGTCTTCTTTCGACCTATGCTTTGTTGAGGTGACAACCTTTGCAGCAGCGTTGTCTTGGGGTTGAGGCTGTTGAGTAGCATTTGCCTCGACTTGATTCTCTTCAACTTGGACTGCGGCAGTACCAGCGTCATCATGGTCCCCTTCGCCAGCGTCACCTTGATCCTCTTCGCCAGCGTCACCGCGGTCCCCTTCGTCACGATTTTCTTCTGACAGATCAACCACCTGAATCTCTTTTGGTTGTTGCTCTTCTGTTTGTGGATCTTCTGTTGGTTGTTCTGCTGTCTCAGCATTGGCTTCATTTGTTTCAGTATTGGCTTCATCGTTCGCCAAGTCTTTTTCTTGTGGCCTGCTGAGTTCAGCAGAATCCAATGTTTCAGAAGTCCTTGGCGCTGAGCTTTCAGTGGTGTCCTGAAAAGAGAAGAAGAAGAATCTTCTAAATTTGAAAGAGACATAATCGAACATGGGTATCGACACCTGAGTTACAAAGGGATCAAAGAGATTACCTACAAAGGAGCTTCAGCCCCAGGGCTGGAATTGTCGCTTTCGACAGGTTTATTGAGAAGAACATTTAATTCCTCCTCCGTTGGCTCTTCAATGATTACTGGAGGTGGCCTGGGTTTTCTCCCAGCAACCTTTATTCTAATTGTTCGAGCCTCAAGAAGAGGAACGTCCTTCTTCAGCTTTCGCCTTTTAAGAGGAGCAGGGGGAGAATCGTCTTCTTCATCACTCCCAGATTCGACCGTCAGTGCTGGCCGTTTCTTGGGTGAAGGTGCCTAAAAAACCAATTGGAGTTCGACTTAGAAGCTGCATCGAAAGTCAGAATGTTAAAGCTAGAAGAAAATGATAAAAGTCGGGTTACCGATGCAGAAGGCTTTTTTGAAGGGCCTTCCCCCTGTTGGTTTGTTGTGGTCTTCGCCGGCGCTATAGTTTTCGCCGGTGGTGGAGGTTTTGTTAAGGGGCCTCCTCCCTGATGGCCTTCTGCAGCCTTCTTGGCTGCAGGCTTTCGAACAACTGAAAGTAGACAAAATAATTAACAGGCTGCCAGTCGGAAGGGAAAGACAAAGTAATTTGGAAGGATGAACTTACATTTCTTTATTTTGTCCAAGACAAGGACAAAAGACTTCTGAAGTTCGTCCACGAAGTCCTTCTCGTCGAAAAACTCCTCAGTGTAGTAACTTTTCCACCACTCCTCGAAGGATGGTGAGCAGAGAAAGTTAAGCTGATAGTCAAACAACGAAAGAACTGTTCGACCAGCATATCTGCCGATATGCTTAGTGGCAGCGTCTTCAGTGTAGTCGTTGCAGAAGTATAACATAGACTTCTCCCTGGGAAAAATTGGAGAAGGTAGTGTTTGAATAATACCAAACTGGCGAGACACCAAGTTTGGTTGATACGCGATTAGACTCAAGTGGGTCTTGGAGCTCTTGAATCGTAGGGGCATTATTCTTGGCGTGAGAAATGCCTCCCACACTGTTGTATGCTCTTCGACCTGAGGACCACTTGACGCCTTAGGATGTGGCCTCGTGAACCACTCTGGGCCAACCTTTCGTCGAGCAAACGGAGCCATGGTCGAAGCAAACTCTTTCCTTTTAGCAAATATCAAGACGAAGTTTGTAAAAGTTTGTTGAAGCTCCAGCCCATCTTCCGTTGGAGTCAACAGAGCTAATTTGGTGCCTTCGATGCACCTATTTGCTATTTCTGGAGTCTGCTCATTTATTTGAGTCTTCTGAGGCAAGAAAGACTCGAAGGTGGCATTGAGCCACAGCTGAAGCAGCCAAAAAGGTCCAGCAAGCAGCATACTGGCTCTGTTCTCGATGATCTTCAGAAGAGTCGCTCCGTTGCTAATCGACTCGTACAGATTCGCCAAAATCAATTCTGCCAAACAGATATTTTGGCCATGGTGGAGTTGAGTGGCGAGAGTAACCATCTTTTTGGTCACCTGTAAAGACTTGGTGCAAAACACAAAGCGTGACAGCCATAGGGCTAGAAACGCGATATGCTCTACGTCTGACACAGCGTCCGTCGACTTATCATGGTAGTGATTGATGAAGGTGGTGTAGGTTGGTTTTGTGGCAGAGAATCCAGTCTGATCCTCCGACATTTCCTCTGGGTCGAAGTAGTCCCCAGTGGGTCGAAGGCCAGTGATGACGGCCACGTCGAAGAGCGTGGGAGTCAGCATTCCACAGGGAAGATGGAAGGTGAAATGGGTGTAATACCAAAAGAGTAGGGAAGCTATCAACATTTCTGGGGAATAGTTAAGACCTGTCTTCGACAACGTAACCAGGTCGAATATCCCCATGTCTTTCCAGATCGAAGCCTGGCGTTTCTCCATTTTTTCCAGCCAAGCACTATAGTCAGGAGTAAGGCTAGGGCTAGACCTGAAAGCCCTAACACCTCTGTTGAAAAAACGAAGGTCGATTTTCTCCTTAGCAGGATCTTCATTATCTTATGCATCTTTCTTGGAGCATCCAACCGGTTTGAGTTTTTCAAGTACCGGAAAGTAGCTTTTAATCTTCATGGCTTCAGCAATGCTTGGGTATAGTGGGCCAGACATGGCAAAGATTTGGTTGGAATATCCAACCGGAATCATGAGGTGGCGTGAATAAGCATCACGTGCAGCAATGTCCAAAGGCTCAGGGACCCTTCGTTGGCCCGTGGGAGTCACTACGGGAGCAGTGGAGAAAATCCTGGGTTTGACATTTCCAGAGGGAGTGTTTGCGCTAGGAGCGTTGGAAGAACCAGATGCCATTGTTGATACTAAGGTTGAAGATGAAGTGAAGAACAGGTGGTTTGCAAAGGTTGCAAGAGTTTGTGTGCAATAAGGGATATCTGAAGGCAAGGTAGCGTGAAAAAGTCCCACAATGGGTACTTAGCGCTATTTATAGTAGTTGGGGAAATCCCTAAATTCGAGGACATTTAATGCCATTTAATGTTGCAGAAGGTAGTGAGACACGTGGCGTCTCCCTGTTGTTGTAGCCGTTCTGTAGAAATGAAAGGGTGCAGCGTGCGCCCTCGTTTTTGGAAATTGTCATGATGACAATTTGTGAACAGACGTTTGGCACGCTGCACGCCGTACTGAAGTGACGTCTTAGGTACGGATGAAATGATGGCTTTTCCTTGGGATTGTCAGTGGTTGGTAGAAGACAAAAAGTGCACAATTTAATTTGTGACTAAGAATGAAAAGACAGGTTTCGAATGGCATTTCAAAGAATGCCTTTTTCTTTCAGAGTCGAAATAAGGCATTCTTGGGGGGCAATTTGTTGGCTCCTAAATTCGACACCCTTGTTTTATTAATATCAGCCATTAAAGCTGAAGGATGTTTCCGACCAGCTGGGTCTGTCGAAATTCCCATCGAAAGATGGCAATGTACTTAGAGGATTTCTTCCAAGGGAGAAGTTGGTTGCCTTCGACGTCGAAGGTGTTTCTCGTCGAAGATGCTTCTCGACGAAGGTGTTCGTTGGTTCAGAGTGGAACGGTTTGAAATTCAAACGTTTGGAGGGAAAACGGTTTCCAGCGGTTACCAAGTGCAACGTGCAAAGATCTGGAGCGTCGAACGCTGAGAACGTGCCAAGTGGAGTCATCTCGAAGCAGTGTAACTGCCCGACGGTTACTTGGGATGTTTTAGTATAAATAGTAGTAGTTCACGCAGTTTTTCGCGTGTGTTCACAATTATATACAAAGTCACTCATATAGATTCGAGTACCCAGCGTGTGAGAAAGAATTGTTGAGAATGTATGTGTGAAACACCACTTTTATTAATCAAAGTCATTTACTTTCCAGAAACTTTACTTGCTTTCTTCTTTACTTTTCCTGTCGAAGCCCTTTATTTCAAGCCTTCATTTATTTTATCAAGCCCATTTCTTCATGCAATTTACTTAAAGCCTCTTTATTTTCTTGTCATTTAACCATTATCCAACTTAATCAAAACCTCAAAATCAACCATGTCTTAGGATCAATCTGATCGATCCTGCGAGTAACCAAATAAGTAACCATTTGGAGGATCAGCGGTTGTTTACCAATAACCACGGTAAACAGTATGTGGACCAATCCAGGTGGATTCGATGGGAGGTAACAAATACTTTGTTACATTCATAGATGATTTCAGTCAAAAGTTATGGACTTACCTGATCAAGAAGAAAAGTGAAGTGATTGAAGTATTTACCAGGTTTAAGTCTATGGTCGAAAGACAAAGTGGTCGAAAGCTCAAAGTTTTGAGAACTGATGGTGGTGTAGAATATGTGTCGAAAGACTTCGACAGATTATGTGAAAAGGAAGGGATTGTGCATGAGGTGGTGCCACCCTATACTCCACAACAAAATCGAATTGCAAAAAGAAAAAATTGAAACATCATGAATATGGTGAGAAGTATGTTGAAAGGCAAGAATTTACCTAAAGAGTTTTGGGGTGAAGCTGTTTCGACTGCAACATACATTTTGAATAGATGTCCTACAAAGAAGCTAGAAGGAATTACTCCAGAAGAATGTTGGTCTGGTGTGAAGCCTAGCTTGAGTCATCTGAAGGTATTTGGATCTATTGGACATAGACATGTGCCAGATCAGTTGAGAAGAAAACTTGATGATAAGTCAATTAAAATGATTCTAGTTGGATATCATTTAATAGGAGGCTACAAGTTGTTCGATCCAGTGAAAAAGCAGATTGTGATCAGTAGGGACGTGATCATAGATGAGTTTAAAGAATGGGATTGGACTAAAAATATCAAGAAAGATTCAGTGGGAATCCTTCTTGAAGAGCCAGAAACTCAAGTCTAAAGAGAAGTTAGACAAGAGGAACCAGCAGATATACCTAGTACAAGCAGGCCTCAAAGAACAAGACGCATGCCTGCAAGATTGCAAGATTGTGTGATTACATCAAATGATGTAATAGATAATGAAGGTGAGCTGGTACATTATGCTTTCTATATAGATGTCGAACCCGTTAATGCAGCTGAAGCATTAAAGGATTCGAAGTGGGTGAAAGCAATGGACGAAGAAGTAAAGTCTATCGAAGACAACAACACTTGGTCACTTGTCGAATTGCCTTAACGCAAGAAGGCAATTGATGTCAAGTGGGTATACAAAGTGAAAACGAATTCGAAAGGTGAAGTAACTCGACACAAATCAAGACTTGTGGCGAAAGAATTTCTACATAAAGAAGGAATAGACTTCGATGAAGTTTTTGCACCTGTTTCTAGGATCGAAACAATCAGGTTGGTTGTTGGTCTAGCAGAAATAAACAGTTGGCACATATTTCAGATGGACGTGAAGTGTGCATTTCTAAATGGACCCTTAGATGAAGAAGTCTATGTTAAACAACCAGTTGGGTTTGTGAAACATGACGAAGAAAGAAAGGTGTACATGCTACATAAAGCCCTGTATGGATTGAAACAAGCTCCAAGGGCTTGGAATAAGAAAATTGATAGTTTTCTAAGGGAGAAGGAATTTGTGAAGTGCACAACTGAACATGGAGTATATGTAAGAAGAAGCAAGAGTAAATTGCTTATACTATGTCTCTATGTAGATGATTTGTTGATAACAGGTAGCTGTAAAAGTGAGATCGAAGACTTCAAAGGTGATCTCAGCAAGGAATTCAAAATGTCTGATTTAGGTGAGATTTCATATTTCCTTGGTATCGAATTCTACAAGAGCAGTAGAGGTTTGATGATGCATCAAAGAAGATATGCAGGAGAAATTCTCAAGAGGTTTGAGATGGAAGAATGCAACTCAACTTCGACACCTGCAGAACCAAGACTGCAACTGTCGAAAGATGCAGATGAAGATGATATTGATCCAACCCAATACAGAAGACTTATTGGATCATTAAGATATCTTTGTCATACAAGGCCTGACTTAGCATACAGTGTAGGTATGGTAAGTAGATTCATGCAGAAGCCAAAGGTATCACATCTAGCAGCAATGAAGAGGATACTAAGGTATCTCAAAGGAACTTTCGATTATGGAATTTTGTTTCCTGTAGTTATTAAAGGAAAAGAATGCAAGTTAGTGGGATACACTGATTCGAGTTGGTGTAGTGGTGCTGAAGATCGAAAGTCAACAGCAGGATATATGTTTATGCTAGGTGGTGCACCAGTTTCTTGGAATTCAAGAAAGGAACCAGTAGTGGCATTATCATCATGTGAAGCAGAATATATAGCTGCTTCTCTTTGTGCATGTCAAGCAACTTGGATGGTGAACTTGGTCGAAGAGATAATAGGGAAAAATCATGGAGCAATTACCATGAAGATAGACAGCGTGTCAGCTATTAATCTGGCGAAGAACCCAATAGCACATGGTCGAAGTAAGCACATCAAAATGAGGTTCCATTATCTTCGAGAGCAGGTAGCAGATGGGAAGATGAATTTGGAACACTGCAGAACTGAGAATCAGATTGCAGACATCATGACGAAGGGAGTGCAAGTCGAAGTATTCAAAAGGCTAAGAGCCATGATGAACATAGATAGTTTAGACACAATGAATTAGGTGGTGTGTTAAATTGTAATCCAATGTGTCGAAACTATGTATCGAAAAGATTTGATTTTTTTTAGATTTAAATAGATTTGATTTAAGTCTAGAATAAATTATATTTGATTTAGTAACAAAAAGATATTTTGGGATTTAGGCTTAGGGCGTAAGCTCAGTTATAAATAGAGGGAGTAACCCTTATTTTTGTAAGCAAGTCAAGCAAGTCATTCACAGTATTTTGTAGTTGCAAAGTGAATAAGAAAGTTTTCACAGTTTGTGAGCAGAGAGAAACTCTGAAGAAATTATTTGTCTTGTCTTCTTTTCTTTGTTTGTCTCATAATTAAATTGTCATTATGGTAGAAATTCATCATAGAATTTGGTGGATTTCCAACAATTATATTATCAATATTTTAGTTTGAAACTTTTGAATAGAAGTTTCTTATTTTTTAACACTCCAATATTTATATATGTTACATTAAAGAACTGATGTTAAGTTTATTACATAATGAGTCTTTTTAATTTATTTTCAAAAAAACAAATCTATTCAATTGTTTAAATGAATAGAACCAAAAAAATTTAGATGAGATGGTAAGAAATTTCTTCTAACTTAATCAAAGATTTTAAATTCAAACTCATTTTCTTAAGAGAGAGCTTTGCAATAAGAAAGAGCTATTGTATTTTTTAAGAGAATTTTACAATAATAAAAAGATATTGTATTAATAACATACTCTTCTACTATTATATTTTTCTAGGCTTGAGCTCACTCCCAAAGCACAGACTCTACTAAACCTTCATAGTCCTAGTGTTCGCTCAATTATGATTCTATCTAACATGCACATAGAATTAGGTTGATCATGCCCAATACTATATATCGTGATATTAAGAATCATGTTGATAAAACACACATATGAGACAAGAATTAATTTAATTATGATGTTTCAAAGCTGTGCCGAGAATCGACCTGCTTTGATACCAATTATAACACCCGGTATAATATACATCTAGAAAATACATTATACATGATATTAATTGGTACTAATATAACATAAGTTCCTAACAACATCATTATACATGTTCATAAAATAAAATATAACATATGACACATGTCATAAAATAATGCCTAAACAAAATTTTAAGATCTATGTACAATATCTACAATTGTGCAAAATCCACAGCGGAAGATCGTGATAATCAGAATTCTTGAAACATCATCAGGAAACTTCTTTAATCTTTAACCTGTAAACAAACACCTGAAAAAGAAAAATGATAGTGGGGTGAGATGATAATATCAGTAAGTTCCCATATCCTATGGATTCACCCGACTCTACATGGTTTCTAATCGATTCCTAACTCAATTCTTCACCTTTCATTACTCGTGTTTCACTCGCATAACATAACTAAGACTTAATGATTTAAGGAATATCCGCATTGTATGGAAACATGTCACTTGAGTTCACATAAATCAATAAATCACTATTTGGATTCATGAAGCATCGATCTCCGACTGAACCTATGTCATGGGCAAGGCTTGGTTCATACATGTTCATATAATTCGACTTTGATGTGGATATCGGGTTCCCTATGGGACTCAAACTCACTTCAGGAGCCGTAACTCATATGGTACTCGAATCCACTTTGAGTATCTTTCATCGTATGGTACTCGAGCCTACTTAGGTGTACACCTCTCTCCCATGGATCTTCCCATGGTTGGGAATCAAACCCATTTTGAGGCTCGAATCATTGGTGCCACATCCCTAATTCTACTTTACATAAGCATCTCAATTGGGATATGCACAACCTAGGAAAAACTCTGAATATGTGATTAGGTTCAACATCAACGTGATTGCTCTCATCAATCACTATGTGATCACATTCACAAATTCACTAGGTGGTCACATACACCAATTTTCATATAATTTTCACGAGTTCCATACAAGGCATATTAAATCATCATTCAAGCGAATACTTGTCCATGATACACACCGAGGTACCATTTCATCTAAGCATCACCATATAGTATCAACTCAATACACTATAATAAAACATAACAAATAATATCCAAACATATTATTCTCATTCACCATCAATTCACAACATACCTATACACAAAATCAAGTGTTATGTTTCTCATCAAAAGTCATCCAAAACCAATCCAAAACACATCGAATAAATTATTAAAATTCATGAAAATACATTATAAATCATAAGCATACAAGACCCCCAATAAATTAATCAAAATATAAAACTTTTCATCCCATACCGCGCTAAGCGCCCCCATCATGCTAAGCGGCCTAACGATTATGTAGAAAAATTCTGCTACGAACTGCTTCTGCCTCCTATGGATTTTATCCTTAAATTCCATCCAAACAACCATTTTTTATAAATTAAGTACATATAGACCTATATCTAACATGTATCATAAATTAGAAACATTAAAACATAATTTCTAACACAAAATTTATGAATCTCTAATCCAACCCTAACATGTCAAAACTAGTATGTTGAAGAACAAATCCCTAATTTCATATTACTACCCATCACATACCATTTTATACACCCATAAATTAAATAATTTCCACCCTTACCTTAGATGTAGATTCTTTCTAGGGTTCCTTCTTCCCCTCCTCTCTTTTCTCCTCTCTTTTCTCCTTTTTTCCTCTTTTTCTCCTCTTCTCTTGTTTTCTTCTTTTCTCTTTCTACTTTATATTTTCTCTTTTGTCCTACAGCTCTTACTAACTAGTGTTTTCTATAATGGGCTCATCTCATTCTCATACTAAGCCATCACCAAGGTCTTCAATTTTAACACCTATTAACCTAATTTACTCATATAACACATATTCACAATTAATAGAATAAATCATATATCACACATCACCAACTAATTCAAATAACTCATATTTCCGCTAAATCACAAAATTTAATTAATTACTATATTATATAATAATTAATAAAATAAATAACTAATAAAATAACTAGTAAATAAAATCGAGGTGTTACAACTCTCCCCCACTTAAAAGATTTTCGTCCTCGAAAATTACCTCAAACAAACAACTCAGGATAAGACTCCCTCATCTTACTCTCGAGTTTCCAAGTCACGTTTCCACATGCCGGTCCTCCCCAAGATAACTTTACTAAGGAAATCTCTTTACCATAAAGTTGTTTCAATTCTCGATCCTCTATCCGCATAGGTGATGTCTCCACAGTCAGGTTATCTCTTACATGTACATCATCTAATTGGACTACATGAGATAGATCCTCAAAGTATCTCCTCAAATGAGACACGTGAAACACATCATAAAGATTAGCAAGTGATGTTGGAAAAGCAATCTGATAAGCCACTACACCTACTTTCTTCGAAATCTGATAAGGACCAATAAAACGTGACGTGAACTTCGTGACTTCAACGCTCGACCAATACTCATTACCGGAGTAATTGACATCAATTTTATAAGGCACGTCATTGAATAATTTTTTGAAGATTCATTTGTGTGGTGAAGGTACCAACATGTTTTTTTCAGTTAAGTCTTGTTACAAGTGGCTGTCCGATTTAATGTATGCAAGCACTTCAATTCCAACAACAATTTAACATGCTTTGGACACGATATGAAAGATCAAAGCTCCAAGAAAAATCCTTGTATTTGGTTGGAGAATGATGCTCAACATTTTACCAAATCTATATGAATTAGCTAGAAGAAGAATTATGTCTGCACCTTTTTGTTTCATGCTCTGTTATAGATTATTTGTGGAGAATAGTTTTTAAAAGGTTAGATTTGGAATTTCCTTTTTCTGTTGAAATAATGAAGGCTTTCTTTAGGTTGTTTACTAAGTAATTCTTGCTCAAGTTCAAGAATTCCAAAGTTTTATGTGGTTTAATTTGGTTATTGGTTTGTTGGTCATTATATATTAGTAGGAATAATATCTTGTTCAAAGGCGATGTGTTAGATTTTCCGGGAATATTTTTCGACATTAGGGTCCTGTTCTGGACTGGATCAATGACTAGAATCGGTTCAATCTGCTTTTACCCTTTGCGTGACCCAAACAACTTTGGCTCACTAACTCTGATATCCTGTCGAACACACTTGATGGACCGTATCTAGGAAATATTAGGGATTACGGTGCCCTGGTCGTGCGCCTACCCGCATTAATGACCAATTTCAAGTTTAATCGCTACTCGTCGAGCAGACAACCAGGAAGGAGTTTGAGATGCGTATGCTCGTTATCTCACCATTGCTTGAAGCAACGGCTAGTTATGGGCACGACTACCCGTTTTTACCAAGTCTAAGCATTACCTATTTTCGCTGACCAAAATATCTAGGCCCAAAAATAGGAACCAATGGTTACGCGTGGGAGGGATTATATAAACCCTCACACTTGTGAGGGCCAAGTATCCAATATTCACTATAAAAACCCTAACCTCTTTCTTGTATCTCTTTGTGCTCCTATTGACTTTAGCACCAGAGTGCCTTGCAGGTACACCTCATCCTCTCCTCAGATTTCTAACCCAGTTGACTCATCATTCTTCGGTCCACTTTCAGGTTTAGATCAACCGGTAAGATTAGTGGCGCCGTCGGTGGGAAACTATCTTTCGCACCTTCGTTTTCCTCAAATCTGAAGATCAAAGATACTTTCCCTACTTTTATCATGGCCGACCATGATAACCGCCATATATCTGGAAATAATGTACTCTCCCCCGTCCACAAGATAGACGTGAGCCAAGAACTTCCTCATCTAGAGGATATCCCTGATATTATAGATGGTCAGACATCATCCCCAGATTCGATCAATGCTGAACACGATAACCTCTAACTCTTAGACGATCATAGGTCCAGGAACCCCAACGAGGAGCTTTTAGAAGTCATCCAACCAGTTCTTATGCCACCAAATGCTGATCTGACCATGGCAGTACTGCTCGCTACCCTCAATCAAACCAACTCCCTAATCCTACATCAGAGTAAGAGGATGGGGGTCTGGGAGAAGAAACGGTCAAAGTCTCCCCCTCGGAGACACTGACGTTATGACTTCCACATTCCATCTCCGCAAAGGCGTGGTTGTCTCCCCTTACAGGAGAAACAAGAGGTTTCTTTCATCAATAAATGAGGTCTCACACCTCCCTGTAAAGATCGACACTCCCCGATCTCCAAGAAGACAAAACAACCGGCCTGATCGTGACCACTCACTGCCACCCAGACTGAGTATGAGAACCTCTCCTCGCCGAGATAACAGCCCCCGACGAGGAAGGTATCGAAATTCCCCATCATCATCTCCTGATAGAAGCGATGATGACGAGCTCTACGGCCCGCTATCAAGAGAAATCATGGAGACCACACTGCCTGTTGGTCTGGAGAAACCTCCCTACCCAGGGATCTACGATGGAACCACCGACCCGGATGAGCACATCAAAAACATTGAGGCACTTCTCGACTATAGAAGAGTCCATGGAATGATCAAATGTCAGCTTTTTCCTACAAATCTCAGGAAGGGGGTCGTGGCATGGTACAAGAGCCTTCCAGACGAGTCCATCATGTCATGGAAGAACTTAGGACGATAGTTTTCCAGGAATTTTATGGCATCTGCCGACATCCAAAATCAGAAGTATCTCTGGAGGCGATCATCCAAGAGAGGGATGAGCCCCTCCGAGCATATATTGAAAGTTTCAACCAGGAGGCCGTACAAGTCTCCATGACCGTATGAAAAAATATCTCCTCGAACCCGGGCTCCGCCCCCATAGCGACTTTGCCAAGGTAGTTGGCATCGAATCACCAGCCACTCTAGATGCTCTCCTACTCAAAGCACAAGCGTACATCCATGACGAGGATAAAGAGGCAACCAACAATGCACGGGACTCGTGACATAGAGAGAGAATGCGAAGGCCTCAAATAATTAAGAACCCTCAATATCCCGTCGGGGAGGAGAAAAGAAAAGAGAGGATAACTCCTGGGAGTCCCGAGACTACAAGGGCCCACATGGTCGCTTCCATGACTATACTCCTCTTAACGTCTCGCACGAGAAGAACCTGATGGACTATGCGAATGCATAATTCAATCAAGTTAGGGTTTTCTTCCCCCAAAAAACACCGTCCAAGCCAGGGACAGACAAAAGAAAATACTATCAGTTTCATAAAAGTCACGGGCATACAATAGAATACTGCATCCACCTCAAGGATGGAATTGAGATCCTCATCTGAGGCGGGTATCTCAAACAGTACAGAAAGAAGGAATCTCCATAGGAAGATGTTTTTGAATCCAAACAGGTCGAAGAAACTAGAGCCTCCCCAGACAAAGCTCTCATGCCTGTCGCCATGAGCATCACAAGGCCTGAAGATTTTTATTTCTTCGACATGTAAGAGGTCTCTCTGTACCTCTTATCACACAGTCCTTGGGATTCATTCCCAATAGCAATGGTTATTTCAAGTGGAGGGTTCAACAAATGCACCGAAGGATCCTCTAATTCTAGCATTACGTTAGTCATACGAGCTCGCATGGTAAACTTTGATGTCAGGCACATCCTGGTCGACCAAGGCAGCTCGGTCAACATAATGTATTCCCAACTGTTAACCACCTTGCAGCTAAATGAGACACATCTGACCTCATACGAGGGCTCTGATCTCCAAGAGTTCAATGGTTCTGTCACCATACCTTGGGGATATGTCGAACTAATCCTTACTTTTGGGGAAGGAGAGACGGTCGGGTCCATTAAGACCCAGTTCCTCGTTATAGACTGCTTGTTATTATATCACTGCGTCTTTGAGAGGCCCACCTTGGACAGACTAATAGTAGTTCCCTCCATGGTGCACCTCAAAATGAAGTACTACACCGTGATGGCCTCTTTGCCACCATGTACAGGGACATTTAGGCCGCTAGAAGATGTTTTGAAGCAGCTGCTAAAGGCTTGAGCTCTATCAGTACTCAACCTAAGACAACTACCAGACCCGCTCTCCCCGACAACTCTTAAGAGCCGAAGCCACTGCCCATGTTGACACAATCGACCTAGACAACCGCTTTATAAAGTAGGACCTCGTAGACTAGAAGAAGAATGGGATAAAACCCATGATCGACGCAGAAGGCTAATCAACGAGCATGGGAAAATATACAGATCCTATGCGTCAATCCCATACGGAGATTTGAATTTGTTCCCCTGAGCAGCGACCCCTCCAAAGAAGTCAAGATTGACGCTGACCTCCCTGACTTAACAAAGAGATAAATAAAGGCGTGCTTAAAGGAGAATGAAGACTTGTTTTCCTGGAGCGCATCAGGGATGCCCGACCTAGACCCGGAGATAACTTGTCACCACATGACAATAGATCCTTCCCTTAAGGCAATTTCTCAGCATAGGCAGTGGCAGTCCCCGGAGAAAACTGAGGCTGCCGAGCAGGCCGTCAAAGACCTCCAAGAGGCAAAATTTATTTCTAAAGCCCAGTACATAACATGGATCTCTAATATAGTTCTTGTAAAAAGTGTAATGGAAAATGATGCATGTGCATTAGTTATACCGATCTTAATAGGGATTTCTCTAAAGATGCTTACCCCCTCCCAAGTACAGATAAATTGGTCGACAGTTCTGCATGTTTTAAATTGCTTTCATTCATGGATGCATATTATGAGTACAACCAGATCCCCATGGCTAAAACGAACAAAATATATAAGGCCTTCATGACCGAATTGGGTGTAATGTCTGGGATTTTCATCGAAGCATGACACAGAGGCGAAAGAAAGAAGAGTCTCCATCAATGTTATTTATCTCAAGAGAGGGAGAGGAAATACTGAGTAAACCCGAGGGAAGGAAAGGAGCATGGTCATCACGACCAAGAGAAAAGGGTAAGAAAGTCGATTATGCAAGGGGAATGTGTTAGCACCCCTCACGTCTATGGTACTCCACAGGATCCACTTAAGTTTGTTCTATTTTAAGGGTGTATCAAATCTAAGTCTAAAGCTTACAAGCTAAAAGAAAAATACAAAGAGGGAATACATGTAAAATAAAACACGAGGAAAAGAAGAAAATAATTACAAAGTTCCGCTCAGCCGAGCCCCGTGACCAGATGCCTACATATCCCTTTTAAGGAATCAGAGCATCGTAGTTCCGCTCAAAATTTTCCATTGGTTTCAATGTTTTTTATGAACAATGCTAGTGCAGCATGTCCTTTTTTAAAAGGTTTTAAAATAAAAAGTCCGGAGATAAAAAGATTTGCATTGGTTTGTGTTTTTTTACCTCGAAAAAGGATTTGAGATTTGGATCACACCAAAGACTAAGAACGAAATAACGATAAGATCGAGAAGAAACCCGCTTATCATTTCCCATACTTAGTAAAGAGTGTGATTATCATCAATTATTATTAAGTGTTTTGAGAGTTTGAAAATAAGAAGTTTTATTCTTAATGAGATGCAAAAGGGGAAAGAAGAAGTCTAAGGGTTACTAGCTAAATAGTCCTAAACTTATCATGCAATGTTGATCCTATAGTTGGGGTAAGAGAGAAGCATCTACCTAATATTGTCTTGCATGGATAAAGATCCTAAGGTATATTTAGCAAACTTAGAGAAGAGGGAACTAAAGATCCTATGGGAAATATACAAAAGGAGAGGTAAGCAAAGATAGAAAAGGGATGATAAAACATCACACAAATATGACAAAACATCAAGATATAAAGTAGAAATGACAACACATCACAAATATGAGAATACATCACAAAGATGAAAATACATCACAAAGATGACAAAACATAACAAAGATGGAAATACATCACATAGATGGAAATACATCACAAAGATGATAATACATCACATAGACGGTAATACATCACATAGATGACAATACATCATAAAGATGACAAAACATCACAAAGATGGCAATACATCACATAGATGATAATACATCACAAAGATGATAATACATCACAAAGATGACAAAACATCAAGATACATGATGATAAAACATCAAGCACACACAAGGTACATGTCATAAAGTGCACGAGAGATGAAACTCTTACAAACAAACTTGAAGGCATGGAGAAAGAGAGGAAGAAAGCAATGATAAGCAATCAAAGGAGTATGAAACAAAAGTGCATCAAGAAAAAATCTTAGTTCTGATCCTAACATATTAAAGACCTTAGGATACCCTAAGCGTAGCAACATGGGTCACGAAAGTGAAGAAATTGTCTAACTAGACAAGTAGAAGCATAAACATGCATTTAGAAGACAAAACTTCATATCATGACAAGACATGCAATCAATGATGAGACAAGATCATAGCATTAAGGTGATATATATATATATATATATATATATATATATATATATATATATATATATATATATATATATATATATATATATATATATATATATATATATATATATATATATATATATATATATATATAAGGGTCATGCATAAGTAGTTTGGATCTAAAGGTCACAAGACAAGAGATCAAGGCAAGTACACTTGCATAAAAGCATTTATGTGACAAGTGCCTAACAAAACATGGTATGAGAAGGTGAAATGAGATGAAAGAGATGAGTAAGTATATGAGTAAGAAGTAAACACATCAAGTACTCATCATTATCACATACACAAACTTGAGGAAGATCCACAATCAAATAATACAAGGAAAGTTGGTTAAAGAACCCTAAATGGGCTTATGTCCTCATGCAATGCTAGCAAGTAATCATGGGAGGTAAAAGAGGTAATGTGAAGAAGGAAGACAAACATTGACATGTTATACATTTAACACATACGAAATAATCCAGATAAAACTCAATTAGTCAATAAAATAGTGGTACAAACACCAAAGCAATCAAACTAGCATCCATCAACATGGTGTAGTGAAGTGAGCACAAGTGTATGATCAAATGAATATGGCAAGACATGTGGAGTAAGTGTAAGGTCAGAAGTAGGGAAGATGTGACTCACATGAAAGACTTATAAACAAGCATACAACACCACTATCAAATCAAACACAAAGGTTAGTAAGAAGGCATATCAAAATCAAACCCTACAAACAAACCTAAAAGGAAAAGTGAAAGAATAAGGGGATAGATGAAGAGAGAGTATAAGTCAGTAGTAAATGACATATAAAACATCATGTTCAAGTATCACAACCAAGGAAGAGAAGTTGCACATATAACATACAAAAGAAGTAATTCAAAGAGACAAAAACTAGCAAGTTTAATTGAGAGAGTAAAGATGAAGTAAAGAGATCATGATTTGAGAATCATCACGTGTGTGAATTATGTTATAAGTTAACTTATGACGAGGTTGAAAAGTAACATAACATGAAGAAGAAACTTCATACACAAGTAAAATCATGAAGTTTGATAGTCAACATCATAAAAGATGGAAATTTTTTTTCTTAAACCAAATGAAATTGATAAAGATAAAATGAGATGAAGAAGAATGATAATTATAGGTCATAGGGAAGTGACATGATCCCTCCTAAAGTATCTATCATGAACTTAAAACCCAAAGCAATGCCATTGATGTGACATTCTTAAGTGTCATGACAACTTACAAAAGTTGTAGTCTCTAATGTATACAAGCATAGGTGATCTAAAGAGATAAATCTCAAGATTATTAGATGTTATAGGCCATGAAAAACATCAAGCTATATTAATGAAAAATATTACAAAGATTATGAAGCAATCACTAGACAATGATGCTAAAAAAACAACAAGTGAAATTAGGCAAATGTAGCTCTTATTAGGTCACCATGTTAGTTAACAAATGAGTGTCAACTAAAAGGTTCATAAGAGCATAAAAAATTGAGGTGAGAAGAGAAGTTAAGATAAAAAATTAAACAAAAAAGGTTGGTTTCAAGGTCCTCAACAATAATCAACATATATCACACATATACCAAGTCAAGACAAAGAGTGAATGTGAAATAGAAACAAGTGGGTGATTGGTTGATCATAGCATATGGTGTCAAATAAGAGTAAAATCAGAAGCAAGAACACCATATTCACACAACCTAAGACCTCTAATGATACCTGAGGCATCATCACTAACACACACACACACACACACATAAAGTAGTGCAACATTTAGGTCAAAGCACCTCTTATCATGTTTCTAAGGGAAAATGAAGTTCAAGAAGGGACATAGGTGAAGAGAATACATGATTAAATGATGAAAGACACACAAGTCAATAGCCAAAGGCTTCCAAGATCAATCATTCAAGCATTACAAACAATAGAATAAAATTACACACCAAGCAAAACAAGAGAGAAGACCATGATAGGCAAGCAAACATTGATCAAGTCAAGGTGAGTTAAAAGCATGAGAAAAATTGGAAATAGGGGTCATTACAATTAAAGGTCAGTAGCACATCATTTACAAAGAAGTGACCTAAAATTAAGCACAAAAGTCATCCAATATAAGCATTTTAGTCAAGGCAAACTCTTATGTATACTTCTAAGTCAAAATTAGGTTAAAAATAGAAAAAAGAAAGTTTGTAAATTCTTTTAAATATAATTATAACTTATTAAAGACTTATAAAAGTCATAAACATGGTTTGAAGATCTTGGATTAACTTGAAAAGATGAAAATGATTTGAAATTGTCAAGATCAGTTGGCAAAAGGCCTAAAGTAGAGAGGTTTAACAAAAAAATTTGTGAAAAATTTAAGACCAAGACTTAAAATTAAAAAAAAAATGTTTTTTATGATCTCAAGCCATCCCAGAACCTCTAATTTTATTTTTTAATTTTTAGAAGTAAAGGAAATTGGAGAATTAAATATTTCTTTAGGCTTAAGCAAGAAGAGGGATCAAAAGCAACAATTAACTTGCACAAATTTGAAAAATAAAGAAACTGAATTGTAAATCAAATTAAAAATAATGAATAATTATATTAATATCTAAGTAACCCTAAATATATTTTTTTGGAATTTTATCACAAGAGGAAAAATTAAAACAAAATTTATTGCAAAATGTAACAAAATTGGCAAAAAAGAAAAGATACAACTAAACAATTGATTTATTTAGATGCCACATATTTTTATAAAATATGACAAAAAATATTTTTATGAAATGGACTCAAAAGACAACTCAGAATATTTTTTGTGGATTTTTCAGGTTTTAGAAAACAAAATAAAAACCTTAAAAGGTGATTAAAACACCTAATTAATCTATGAGAATTAGTTAATTATCTAAAAATTATAAAACCATGAATTAAAATTCAAAATCTGAAAATAGACTAAAAAATAAGTCTAAGATATTTTCTTGGTAATTTTTGAATTAAAGAAACTATTAAAGTAAAGTTGAAGAAAACAATTAAAATAAACTAAAATTAAAAAATGAACATGATCTACTACATCTGTTTTAAACAAAAAGCGCTATGAAATGATTTAGCACATGTTCAATCAGATACGAACACATCATCATCCCTACCAAGCAACCAAACCCTAACAAGATTACAATTTCACCATGCCAGTTTTAGAGCTTCATAACTTTCTCGTTTCTCCATCAAAATTCATCACAAAATAACAAGGAACAACAAAATGATCATAGATTTTTCAAATGATACAAGATGAAGTAGAAATGTGAGCACTAAATTCCTGCAACTTGCAATTTTTGCATAACTTACAGACTAGAATTCAAGTAACAAATCTCACACAATTATACATCAGATCTAAGATCCGGCCAACTAAATCATTATGAACAAGCTCTATGATGAAGATGTCAGCTGAAGTGATAGATTTAAGTTCAAAGTGAACTTACCTCAAAGTGATAAATAAATTCACTATGCCTATGGTTTTAGAACTTTAGAAACCCGAATTTCTTGATCTCTTAGCTTCAATGATGATGAAATGAAGAATAGTAGAGAGCTGGAGCAAGGAAATTGAAAGAAAATGGAAGAAGAATATTCTGACTTGAGAGAGAGTGTGGAGCTTTGTGTGTCAGATTTTCGTGATCAAGAGTGTGTGTGAATGAGAGAATGGTGTGTGTTTATAAAGAGTGAGAAAGAGTGCAGAGGAAGTTTGATTTTGAGGGTGGAAACATAAAGTTGGAAAAAATAGCGTGTGAGATAAGTGTGAGGTATGATGCGTTTTGAGGTAAATGAGAGGGTGTCAGAGCAAGCATGGATGGTATGAGGGCGAGCTGTCAAAAAAAGTCACATGGGGAAGGGTATTTGAGGAACCTTGCAAATTTAACTGATTTTGGCAAAAAGGAGTATTTTCGTGCATGCATGATGTGAAGCTTGTTGGCTTATTTTAGGTAAAGACATAAGGGTGATGGTGCATGGTATCGAGGCCTGCTGCAAATATAAGTATGGTATAAATGTGTTTAAGGCAAAACATCAACATCCTGCAAACCCTATGACCAACTCTCTTCTCCTCTTAAAATATCCTCCATCTCTTGGTTAATTGAACTACCGCATGGGGTCATTAGAAAGCTGGTACCAAGGTCAACAACTTCCAGGTTAAGAAAAATTAGAATTAGAGCCTAGATCACCATGTAAACATTCCATGAAGATAGCCTCAAAAAGAAAACTGGAACATGAGTTGATGCATAAACCATGCAAGTATCGTGCCTTGCCATTTTCGTGGTCATGACTTTAACTCTCAATATCTTGAATTATATTCTTCGAAATGAGATACGACCAAAAACAAAAATGAAGGTAGCAATGCCCTCTCCAACTTTGATGTTTACTACAAAACCAAAAAATACTTAAATCATGGAGAAAAATGAACTTAAACCAATTCCCTCCACCTGTTTGACAAATATCCTGGCCTGGCATGCGCCCGACATGCCCTAAATGCTAGGCAAAAGTTCACCCTCATCTCCTCTATTTCCCATGACCATATCTTGAAATATAAAGATCCTTTTGAGAAAATTATTGAAGAAAAGTTGTACATTACACATGGATGTTGATCTTTAATGTTGGACACTTTCGAAAATAATGAATATTTCAAAGAGGAAAATGATAATGAACATGTGCCCAAAAACTATTTTATGAAATGTCAGGCCTGGCACGTATACTTGCTAGAAATCTTGCCATCTCAGGGCCTCTTATCCTAAACATTATATCTTCTCCTACACTGAACCAATGAGATGATTCTTGAATAAAAAATTTATAGGAGACTTCAAGATTTAGTTTTGATGTTGACAACTTTTTGAGTTGAGTTCATTTAAACCCTCAAAATGATCATGAAGAAATCATGCCTTGTGCACATATTTTAAAAATTCACCAATTGTCAACAATTTTCCAAGCTAAATAACTTATTCTCCTTTCACTTTTTGGACTTGGGATCACAAGGACAAAGTTGGAAAACTTTCCCCCCTCTTTCCAACCATGTAGAGTTTGCATTTTTCCAATAAAAGATAAAGAATTTATGAATTTTCAAAGTGTTACTATGAACACAAATTCAAAATTCTAAATAACTTCCTTGACAAGTTATCTTCAATTCACCATTTCCTCTTGATTTTATGCTACCATTAATCATGGAATATGAAAATAGGAACATTGAATTGATGGTTGACCAAAAGCCCCCTTGGTCAATAGTTGACTTTTGTTGACTTTTGCTCAAATGACTATTTTACCCCCAATCGATCAATTGAGCAACTTCCAATTAAAATTGATACTAAATCCTTCAATCATAGGTGCTTATTGATATGTAGAGAAGCATGGAATTAATTCTTTCCCAAAAAGTTAGAGATTTCCTGATTAAATCAAAAACCCTAATTTTGGCCCTCTGTGCTAGGAGATGATGATCAAGCTTCAAAACCCTAATTCCTCTGGGCACGATGAGAAATTTCTTGGACAAAGATGTATCATATGACAATGATAGGGTGTTACTTCATAAGTTTTGTCCATACAAGCATCAAACATATCATTTGACCAAAACCCTAATCTCAAGAGATGCATAGGAAAACAGTGATTCAAGAATTAACACTTGCAATTTCAAACTTCTGATGAATCAAAAAGACAATTGAGATGTCTTGAGGTATGAGAAACCCTTGTAGCTTGAGTCAATTAAAGATTGAGGATATGAGACCCTCCTTGCACTGATTGTCAACACAACCACCTTTTCATAGCTTGTAGAGGAACTTGGGAACCAAAATACCTTGATCCTATCAAAATGTATAAATGCATATGATTAAACATAAGCCTTTAAAGTTCTAAAAACAAGAGGGTAAATTTTGGGGTGCAACAGCTGCCCTTATTCAATCATCTTAAACCTAATAAGTGAGAAAGAGCGACAACTTTAGAACGTTTAAGGTGGACAAGGATTGAATACAAAAAGAACCCAAAAATTTACACGCTTGAATAAGAGAGTAAAGCAACAAGGATAATTGTATTCTTGTAAGGATGATACCAAGCAAACTGTGTGAACAAAGAGAAAGACTAGTGAATACTAAATATTACTAAAGTGTGTCATATAATACTGGACTTAAGAGATATACCAAGTAGAAATTTGATTTGCACGATGAGCCAAGTGAGGTTGGACTCGAAAAGTAAACCAAGTAGAGATTGGACCAGAAAAGTAAGCCAAGTATAGATTGGACTTACACCAAGAGAATTAGTGGATGTTAGACTCTAGAAGGATGCGCCAGGTAAAATTGGACCATGGACCACAAAAATGAGATAAAACCCAACCCAAGAAGACTAGATAATACTAGACTTTAGAAGAAGTTGTCAGGACAAAACTGGAACACATATTGCAAAAATGAGATAAAACTCAACTCAAGAAAACTAGTTAATACTAGACTTCTAAAATAATGTGCCATGACAAAACTAGAACACAAATTAAAACAATTAGAAAAAAATCAACCTAGGAAGACTAGACGAAACTAGACTTCTACAAGAATGTGCCAGGACAAAACCGAAACACAGATTAAAATAATGAGATAAAACTCAACCCAGGAAGACTAGATGAAACTAGACTCTAGATACGAATAAATATCAGATTCGAACGGGTATACTAGAAATAAACTGGTCTCGATTAACAAAGAACAGATGAAACAGAGCTTAAACCATTAGCACGCCAACTGAACGCTGGTGGGATCGAGTAGAGGTTATCAAGATAAAACTCTGCCTCTGGGAGTACTATATAGAATGCGCCAGGTAGAAACTGGTGTGCACATAAGGTAACAACATAAAACTTGACCTAAGAGAAACTAGATAAAACTAGGCTCTGAAGAAGTACTCAATGGGACAACAATAGAAATTGGGTCCTATAGCAAGGTGATGGAAAGTGCGTGTATTTCATAAGACACTTGCTGGTCTCAAACGAAGGTAGACAATAGACGGTGCTGAACGAACCCAAGGAATAAAAGAGACAAATAACGAGTAAAAAATCGGCTCAAGAAGACTAGGTAAAACTGGTCCAAAGATGAGACTTAAAAACGAGTAGCGAACTCGACTCAAGAAGATTAGATAAAACTAATCCAAAGATGAGTACCAGGACGAAACTGGATTACACGCACAGGTAACGAGACAAAAGTCGACCTAAGAGCAACTAGATAAAACTAGGCTGAAAATGAATATCAGGGTAAGACTAGTATTCAGAAGGTTTATCAATAGATATTAAAGTGAACCAACAAGGATAATAAAGACTAAAACCCGAGAAAATTGTGCCAGAGAAGAGTTGGACCATAAGTAAAAATGTAATTAGTAGAAACTCGATTTAGGAACGAGAGGGGAATATTAGACATATACTGGACTTGCATAGTACACCAATAAACTTTGGACGCGAATCAAAAGGACTTGCACAGGGCAAGAAACATCCCTTATGCGAGAAACAAGAAGGGGACCGAATTACGCTAGGTAAGGGAAGGATTTATGTTTGCAAGAAAAAGAATTACATTATCCTCCCGGCCAAAGGAGGGGTGTAATCCTTCAAGAGTAGAAATTATCTGAATTACCATACACAAAGTATGAATACTCAAACAATTGAGAGGAAAGAAAAGTTATACACCAACTCTTTCTCGCACTCTAACTTCAAGAGGCAAACATGGGTAAATAGCCGAGAAGACAAGATTGTCACAATGCAGTAGATGCTACGTGGAACTGTCAAGGATGTCAGGGGATATTTGTGGGGATGAATATCTGGGTCACCAAAGATAAAGTAACATACTTGGGATATAACCCGAAGTTTTGCAAATTTTCTAGGGAAAAACAATAAATGGTTTATTTTCCAATGCATGTTTGAATTATATATTATTTTTTCATGGAGTAATGTTCTAAAAGAGAATGAAAACAATACACTTTGAGGATGCAATATGATGATGCATGATTTTACTGGAGAAAATAAGATACAAAGAATCGCTGGAGAGAAGTCCTTGAAAAGATGAAACTCTCTGCGGAGTAACAAACTGGGTAACCGATATAAACATGCTACAAACACTGAGGGGAGTAGCAAAAATAAGTTACAAACTTTGTTGGTGAAGATCAGGCCGAAACTACAAATTCTGATAAGGGACGCCAAATGAAGATTGGGTGTTACTGGGGAAGACACCAATAATATGGGGCCTGCAGGAAATCAAAATTCACCTCTAACTACTTGAGAAGTAAATTGTCAACCTCTCACTTAGGGATAATAGAAACTTGTAGTGTTAGGGATATGAGGTTCCAAGTTGGATATAAGAGAACTTATTCACCAAAACTCTTGCTAGAGATGAGGTAATCTTGGCATAAGAAACTTAACTAGGGATTTACGAATGATCTTTAAAAAGAACGAGCATGTGGGGGATACGAGAAACCCCAGGTAAGAAGCTTCAACAACATAGTCCTCTGGGGATATGAAACTGATCAACATCCAGGATCAAACTCAACTGAGGAAAAGGGAAAATTCTTGAATAAGAACTTTCACTGAAATGTCTCAGCTAGGGAAATGAACATTCTTGAGTAAGATATCTCCACTAGGAAACTTAGCTGGGGATATAAAAGTCCCTGAGCAAAAAGTCTCAGAGTGGCAACTCCGCTTGGGAAACTGAATTAGATCTCAAGAGTCTATCTCTGTTGGGGAATGAGGTTCATCAGATAAAGTGCCTTTCTACTGAGATCCTGAGTAAGAGATCTCAGAGAGACAACTCTGCAGAAGAATAAGAAAATTCTCAACTGGTACCCTTGGCTGGGGAATGAAGAACCCTGATTCGTGGAATAGACATTCTCCCATTAGCACAACAAAAACATATGTTGGGGATATGGATTCTATACCAAGAAATATCATCAATCACAAACTATCAGACAAGGATTCTCCGCTTGGCAATGATGGGGAGAAGAAAACTTCAAGTTTCACTGAGGAATCATCCAATTTCCAAATTAGTCAAACTCTTAGCCACAATCCCTTTGCTTGGGGAGACTTACTAGGGAGAAGTAGAAACTTCAGTGCTGTCAAAAATACGAACCAAACTGGGGATACCATACTTATCTTGACTAATGTGATTCGGGTATAGATGATGATTCCTGCAAAACAAATAAAACCAAACGTGCCCCAGGTATAGCGTGACTACTTTGTCTACCAACCGGGCTACAAACAAAATTAAGAATAATATCTGTATTTTATTTATCATGCTGGGCAAAACCATCAAATTTTGAAATGCAAATGCTTATCAAAAGGTATCAGACATTTTTACAAACAAAACAGTAAAAGAAAACAAAGTAGTCTTTTTGGATAAAAAGAAGTTCTTTTATTGATTGAAGTTGTCTTGTAAATAAGCCTTTACATTAGGAAGCAATTCCTAGAAAGAGGTAATTGCAAAAGCAAAACAAAGAGTGTTACAAAAATGGCAATGTGAAAACAGATATCCGTTAGGTTCCAATTATGCTATAACCCTTATGACCTCAACGCTCTCATCACCTTTGCTTTCTAAAGAAAACGACTGGATCAATTCCAACCCTTCGGGATGACTGTTATACCCCAATTTTTGCCCCTAAGATTCCTCTATCATCTCATATCAACCCAATCATATCCAGATCACACTAGGGTTTGGATCTTCTCCCTATCTTTAGTTTTTATCATGAGGGATCACCAAGCACTTTGGTTTGTATATTGTGGTCATATTTGTCTTGTGTTGATTAACTTTTAACTAACAAATATAATGAATGTTTTCTCTAAATGATGATACCATAGATGAGGGCACAACATACTTCATCAGGATGATTCATAAGTTCATGAGTTTATTTCCATGCCTTCTTCAACAAAGCTTCATTGAAATTTAAGCTTCATCATTGAGAGTGCTTTAAATAAATGTCATGACAATGTCTACTATGATTCATCATGCTTCAATTGCCAAAGGAAGTCAAAAGATGTAAGATTTGATCAAAGAAGTTTTAACTAATTGGACAAGTTCTTAATTATTTGATCACAAGTGCATAACTCCCTCAATTATCAACATATGGAAGTGGTTATTGTTACTATAGGTTCTTATTATCATCCATAATAACATCTTTTCACATAGAAAAAGTATTTGTACAAGAAAGATTGTCAAAATTGAAAGGGGTTCCCAAGCCATTTTGATGCTCTAGGAGTTAGGGTTTTGGACTTCTAAGGGATATATCTTGTCCATATTTTGAGATTTTTGGGTGATTCTAATAATATGCTTCTACTTAAAGGGTTATTAACAAATCACTTCAAAAGTTTCAAGCAAATTTTGAGTGAAAGATCACTAATGATTGAGAAATATCACAAGTCCTCTAGATAAGTTATCCAATTCCATTATGTGACTTCAAAAAGTCATAACTTGATCAATTTTTATCTCCTTGAGCCCATTATTTTTCCATAATTATCTTAAGAGTGTTAACTTCAACTCTTCTTTTATGTGCAAAACTTGAAAATGGATAGAAGATGGCTTAAAAGCTCAAAAGATTATAGGTCACCTTATCGACTTTCATCAAATTCAAAGGATCATAACTTGTCCAATATTTGGAATTTTTGAGTGATACAAGTTTCACAATACTCTTTAAGGAGTTAACTTCAAGCTAGAATCGTTGATCAAAGCAAAATTTTAGAATAAGACCTTGTTTGGAGTCAAAACATTTTGGGTCATTTTTGAAGAAAAATTTATAAGTTTTTCTAAGTATAAAAGTCAACACCTTTTTCTGATTTTGACCAAGTACAACTTCTAGCTCAAGCATCCAAATGATCCCTTTCTTGGCACATTATAAAGAATGTTACCTCATCTTTATAATGCATCAAGAATCAGGTCCTAAGGCTCCCTAAATCATGCAAACCATGAGTTCAAAGTCAGCTACTTGAAATTGAATTTTCCTTCCAAGTCTCAATATTTTTCCTTCTAAACACAAAGTTTTCACGCATTTTTGCTTCTAATCATGTTTAGAAACTTTCCAAAAGCATTTAGCATCATGAAACGCAGATTTTTGCTGAGTTTTGATGCTAAGAAATTCACACATTGCTCATGTTTCAGATTCACACGAATTCACTCAATTAATATCTCATTCGCACGCTTAAGCATTGCCTCATCCTCTCCTATAAATAAGATGCACATTCCACCTTTTTCCACAAGCTTTTAAGAGCCAATTGACCCCTGCCAAGATCTCATTTGAACTCTTATGGCTTGAATTTATCTTCTCATTTCCACCCTCCAAAACACCAAAAGCTTTATTGATTTAGCTCCATTGAACTTCTCTGAAGCTAACCATACTCTTATTTTCAAGAATTGTGACCTATTTTGAGCCATAGAAGTCCAGTTTCAGAGCAACTTTCTGCTACTTCGTTCAAGTAGTTTTCTTAGTCAAATCAATCCAAATAAAATACTAATCTACTCTCCTCATCCTTATGATTCTCATGCTTCTTACAATTTGTGATTTCATTGAGATTTGAATGAGATATTCCAGAACTTTGTGCTCGCTATTATTTCTGTTTTTTAAATCAAGCCTGGCTCAATTTATATAAATTTGGTGCGATAGTGCCATTAGAATCGTCTTGAAGAGACGAATCTAATGGTACCATTCTGGTTGGCTAATTTTACCGTTTGAGGAACCCCAATCTAGGGCGTCCGGAGGTTGAAGACGACCTACATGTCGTGCTTCAACCAATGATGGCGTGGAATGTGGTTTTTTGAATCCTATCCAGCGTGTTTGCTTTATCATACATGCATTTTGAGAGCCCATGGATCTGATTACTTCCATTAGTCAGACTCCATCCAATGCATCTGAATTTTAGTTGTTTTTAATTATTAAAAAGTGATTCGGTGTAATTTTCAAAGCTGACCATGATATGCACATCGTGCCTGATCCTTTGGATTTGTTTACTGGCGTGTTTTGACTCTCATCCAATGGTCCATATTTTTTGAGTTTATTTTCATTTTCTGATTTTTTATATTTAATTGTTTTAAACTTTAAAAAATCATAGAAAATTCATTTCTGATCCAAAAATTATGAAAAAATTTAAAAACATATTTTGAAATATTGTCTTTCTGATTTTTATTTTTTCATGATTTTATTTTCATATTTGATATATTTTTAATGATTTTTCCTTTGTTTGACTTGTTTATAATTGTTTAAAAATTCTTTTTGGTATTCTAAATTCTAAAAAAATTTCATAAAAATCATTTTATTTATTTCTGACTTATTGAAATTTTTTTAGAATTTTGTTCTATTTTTTTTTTATTTCTTATCATTTTTACTTACTTAAGTGACTTTAAATAATTCTAAAAAATACTTTTCTATTTTAAAAAATTGCTAGAAATTTTGTAAAAATATTTGAGATCACTTATGACTTTTCTATGGTCTCTTTAAATTTTCTTTGATGTTTTGAATATAATTTGCCATTTTTCCTTTTATTTATTTTTTTAAAAACAATTTAAAAATAATTTTTCTCATTTAATTTTGTTTATTAAATGCAATGCTATTTTGATATATATTTTGTTTGATCTTGAACTATGAAATTTTAATCATGAGCTTCATTAACATCATCAGATCTTGGGTGTTGAGTTTAACTCCACCAAAATAGATGAATGATTTTAATGATAGCTTGATTAATTTTTTTTAATTCAAATGTGGAATTCAATTCTTATCCCTTCCTTCTTCATCTTATCCCATTCTCACTTGTACTACATGTTGTTGGAGAATGATCTATATATCATTCCTCTAAACATATAGTACATAGGTTGCTATTGACCGACCTCAAAATAGGTGCGACTTATACATAAGTCCACTTACGATTGCTTAACATAGTACTAAACTTTGTCTCGATTCGAGAAGTGATCATTTGTGGCCCAAACCCATGTTTACAAACCTAAGTATGTTTAATTTGAAACCTTTGATCCAATAACCTTGAGGTTCATTGTTAGGAGGCTTTGGTCTTATAAATCCTCAAATGAACCATCATAAATTTTGGTCTAAGTGAATCATTTAAATATCGTTGATCATTTGTTGTTGCCCTGAGAATTTGAAATGAATGATATGCTTGACAAAAAGTAAATGAAACTTGTTGTTGAGATGCTTTGATTTTATCAATCTCTAATGAGTTTTCAAATGCAAGTCTCAAGATGGTCATTCAACTAACCTCTAATTTCTAACTCATTAACAATTGACTTTTATTATGTATCTTTTTTACTTATGGCCTTTATCTTATGTCTTTATTTTTATGCTCCATTTACTTTAGCATTTACATTTCATGCTATTTTCCTCTTTGCTCACTTGAGCATTTATCTTTATGTCATTTTGTTTTTCTTACTTGAGCCTTTAGTTTTCTATTTGAAGATACTTAATAACCAACTTGAACATGGAAGCAGATTGCTATCAGCACTCTCGAACCTGCCACAAGTGTCAGATCTATGCTGACAAAGTGCATGTACCTCCAGTTCCTCTGAATGTCCTGACTACTACCTAGCCATTCGCGATGTGGGGCATTGATATGATTGGAGAAATCAAGCCCACAAGTTTTAATGGACACCGCTTCATCTTGGGGTTCATTGATTATTTCACGAAGTGGGTTGAGGCAGCTTCCTTCGCTTCTGTTACCAAGAATGTTGTTGCCCGGTTCATTAAACAGAATCTCATCTATCGGTACGATATCCCGGAGAGGATTATCACAGACAATGGTACGAATCTCAACAATACTATGATCACCGCACTGTGCGTGCAATTCAAGATCCAGCACCATAATTCTTCCCCTTACCGACCAAAGATGGATGGTGTTGTCGAAGCCGCAAACAAGAACATCAAGAAGATCATACATAAAATGACAGTAACCTACAAGGACTGGTATGAGATGCTACCATTCGATATCCATGGTTACCGTACCACGGCGCGCATATCGACCGGGGCAACACCTTACTCTCTGGTATACGGTATGGAAGCTGTCTTGCCTATTGAGGTCCAGATCCCTTCTCTGAGAATCATGAAGGATGCAGGGTTGAATGAAGACGATTGGATCCAAACTAGACTTGATCAACTGAACTTGATTGATGAGAAAAGGCTTACTGCTGTTTGTCATGGTCAAATATATCAAAAACGGATGATCAAGGCTTTCAACAAAAAGGTCAGACACCAAGTGTATCAAGTCAGGGATCTGGTGATCAAGCGCATCATACTTCCGCAGGGTGATCCCATGGGAAAATGGACTCCTACATATGAAGGACCATATTTAATCAAAAGCATATTCTCTGGTGGAGCAATGATCTTAACCACTATGGATGGCAACGACCTGCCGCACCTTGTGAACGCGGACATAGTCAAAAGATACTACGCATAAGAAACCCGCTAGGTTGTCACACCTAGGAAAAACAAAGGCATCCCGGAGAACCAAAAAGGTTCGGGCATAAATTAGGGATAAAACAAAAAAAAATCTGTACACCCGACAAGTTGAAAACCCGAAAGGGCGACTTGGGCAAAAAAGGGTATCCCGGTGGACTGAAAACCCGAAAGGGTGGTACAGGAAAAAGTTAGGGAATTAAAGCGTATAACTATGTCCCGTTGATCATCTTACAGACAACCTTTGGCTTCGACTGACAAACTCAACGGGTCTAATCAATCCAATTGACTTCAAACAAGGCAGCAAGTGGACAAGACACTCAGAGACACGAAGGCTATAGCAGAATGGAAACCCTGCGGGATTATTGCACATAGCTATCTTTTCTTTGTATCAAATTTCCATTTTTTACGACGACATTCTCTTACTAGGATGTTTGTCTCATTGTAAAAAATACTTATTCAATTTAATAAAAAGATTTCCTTTGAAAGTGCAAAACTATCTGTTTTTCTTTATTTTTGTGTTTTGTTTACAAAAACGTCCAATGATTTATTTTTGTACATATGCATTTGAACGTAACTACTGTTTACAAATGAGCAAAAAAAAAATAGAAGACAATCACTAATGGCTTTAAGAAATAGGATAATATCTTTAGACTATTCCATAAAATCCCCCATAGTGCGCAACTTAATGATATCAAGCTCTCTCACGTCCCCGGTGGAACAAAACTTCCAGTTTATCACTCCCCAGTAGAAGTCCCCCAATTTCTAAGGATTCCCCAATAGGATTTCACAAGCAATACACGGCGTTTCCCTTACAACAGAGTTTATTTCTCTAACAAATAGAAGTTCATCAACTCATGAGCACTTCAAAACGTGAAGACTTACACTCCACGTCCCCAACAACAGTCAGGGATTTACTTTCCCTAATCCAAAAGTATTAAAACAACATAGCTAACATACCTATACATCACATCCATACGTCATAAACAACTATGACACGAGTGCATACAACATACTTGCATCCATTTGTTAGAACATCATTGCACAATTCATTTCATACATCATGACATTGCATACAACTAACCTTTCATTTTTTCAGGAAAGATCAGTCAGCGGATGGCTATCATCAACAATTTGCAAAAAGTCAGAAATTGATACCTGAAATAAGCCAGGACAATTATCTACACGACCAGCTAAAGCAATCCTACACGATTTTCTTCTCATACAACTTTCAGATACAATTCAGATACACTTCAGACACGGACACCATTCTGATACTCCTTCAGATTCAGCTTTCAGATACAGTTCAGATATGCTCCAGACACGGACACCATTCTGATACTCATTTAAATTCAGCTTTCAGATATAGTTTAGATACGCTCCAGACACAGACTCCATTCTGATACTGATTCAGATTCAACTTTCAGATACAGTTCAGATATGCTCCAGACATGGACGACATTCTAATACTCATTTAGATTCAGCTTTCAGATACAGTTCAGATACGCTCTAGACACGGACGCCATTATGATACTCATTCAGATTCATCTTTCAGATACAGTTCAGATATGCTCCAGACATCGATGCCATTCTGATACTCATTCAGATTCAGCTTTCAGATACAGTTCTGTATAAATCAACCAGAGATTCATTCTGACACTTCTTATATTCCTTCCAACAATCATTTTTAGATGGAATCTATAAGCCCATCTCCAACGACTTTCCATCACCTATCCAAATGGAATCTTTAAGCCCATTCCCTACACCATCAACCATCACATCCTCGAGTGCAAATTTCTGGGCACTCTAGTGTCCAATCATCTTCCACCTTCAAGTCACGAATGGAAAATCCGCTAATCTAACTCTCAGGTTTAAGAAGATTGAACAGGGGAAGCTGTTGTACACCAAAATTTTTCCTCTCACTTATCAAATATTTTCTCACAAAGATCTCTCTTGGCTCAAGACTGCACAAGGATTGATCAGCTCAAGACACATCCTTAAGCATTGATGACTAAAATTAGGGTTTGAGATTGCACAAGGATAATTGAACTTTCAATGCCTCATATTACTTTCATTGATCATTATGGACCCCCAATATTACTCATGTCAAGTTTCAAGCTTTGAATCACATTTTTACTCAGTCAATTGAGTAGTTGACCTAAAAATCAGTTGTATTGGGGGAAAAGCCAACTATGGAAATTTGCAGTCAAACTTCATAATTTTTTATCCATATCAACATTATAAACTCATATGTATCATTTGATCAAGTTTGGACCATAATTCCTCAAGAAATTTGATCAAACCATCAAAAGGGCAAAATGGTCAAAATTAGGGTTTTGACTAAGAAGGGGAGATTTATGATTTTTGACCTAGCAAATGGTCAATTGGTTTGAAGAATGATCTCAAGAGTTCAATTGCACCATTTTTGACCTAATGGTATGACTCAAAACATTGCTCAAGATCAATTGGATTGATAGTGATTTTCAGTCAACTGATCAAAAGTGAATTGTATACTGAAAAGTCAAACTTTGACTTTTTGGTCAAAATCAAGTGTCAAAGATCACAATTCATCAAAACATGTCAAAATATGAAACTTATTCATCAATAAATCAAAAATCCAAGATTTCATTTTGAAAAGTCAAAGTTTTCAACCTTAGAAATTTTTCTAAGTGTTGAAAACTTCATGTTTTTTCACAAATTTGAGCCAATTTTTCACCATGATGCAAGATGATTCAAAAGAAACTTTCAACATGAAAGTTGTATATATACATGATATCTACAACATTTCTTTACACAACTTCTCCTAAAAATTCTTGGATCTCAAGTTATTAATTCATGAAGTCATGAAACTAAACACTTAGTGAAAATTTGCCCTAGTTTAGGCCGAATTTTGACCTAACTTCATGGCACTTTTCATATAGTTAAAAGGGGAATCTTCAAAAGTGATTCAAAGAGGGGTTGTATAGCACATTACAAGCTTTCTAAAATGTCCAAGAACTCCTTGAGATCATTCTTGAGCAAGGAGAATCGAAGAGAGGAAGTTAGGGTTTCAAACTAAAATTATAGGTCATTTTCATGATGAATAAAAATGCAATTTCAATATTAGGCTGCATATCCTAATTTGAAGGCCTTCTAACTTATGTATCTATCCATCATTAATGGATTACACAAACTTTTGAGCTTTAATCCAAGTGGTTCAGGCTTTATCCAATCCACATTTCCATTAATGGCACAAGGCGAACACTTCCATTTTAGAAAAGCAAGCTTTAAGTGCAAAGTCAATTCTTGAGCCTCTAACTTGTTCCCTCTGATCACACTCCATCTACAAAGTCATAAGCAAGTGTGTTTAAAGCATAACCACTTTATCTTAGCCAGTACACATAACATTGAAACTTGATTTCTCAAAAATCACATGTTGAGCTTAAACATATGATTTTGAATTCTGATCAGTGACAAGCCTCCATACTTGTTTCTTATAAATAGAGGAATTATTTGTGAGCTAAGACACGAGCTTAAGCACCTTGAAATACACCAAAACTCTCTTAAATCAGAAATTGCCCAAAAACTCCATTGTTATACAGTTTCTAACCTTGAACACCAAACTCATATTTCCCTCGTGCGTTTCTTGGCCTTTTAGTTTCTAAAGATTCCTTACATCAAGTGTAACCTATCCCTGTCCCTGTTTCATCACTGTAACATCATTTACTATATCCTCCATAACCAAAAATAGAGCATTGCACATTGACTTCTCCAAGCCATTCTAACCATCCATTGCTCAAGCATACTATTGCATTAGCTTCCTGGGAACTTGAGGAAGCTAACCTGATCATTGCAGCACCTTGAATCAAGCTCATTTGCATTTTACAATTTCCAGTTTTGAGGTATTTTTCTTGAACTTCTATCTCATTACTTAGGCATTGTTAGGCTTGCATTTGTGAAGATAAAATGTAGATATCATTTCCCTGAAGTTGTACATGTCCATAGATTTTATTTACATTGATTGAGCTAGGAGAATTTTAGGATTGAACCTCTGAAAATAATTAGGTAGGAATTTGGTACTTTCAAAAATTCTCATTCATCATTAATTTATAGCTTATGATATTTATATGGTTGGATTCGTATGGAAAAATGGAGCAACTTTCATGTTTACATTTTCCATTTTTGTTGAGAAATGAATGAGTTACAAGTGGTTTGATTGGAGGTTGAAGATGAAGTGTATTCATGACTCGTTTTGTATTATATATTTGTCATTTTAGTTATATTAATGGATGTATAGCCACCCCAGTGGTATGGCAACACGCTGGTAATCAAGAGGTCATGGGTTCGAACCTCAGCGCACTGCCTTTTGCTTTTTTCTCTCATTTTCTTGCATTTTTTATCCTTCCAGCGTGCATGGGCCTTCCCCTCCCGGGCTTTGCACTTTTTTCTCAACCTAACCCCCCTGTTTGCTCATGCCACGCAGCCCATATACCTTTTTCATTTTTTTTGATTTCCAAACAAAACTTCATTTTGGGCCAGATTCAAAAAATGTTTTTGCTAACAAACCTCCAAATTCAATTTTTAACCTCCCTGACTTTATTATTTTTATTTTATTTTTATTTCATTCATTATTATTAATAATAATATTATTATTATTATTATTATTATTATTATTATTATTATTATTATTATTATTATTTTCATTAATAAAAAAAATCCAAAAAGAAATATTTATGTTATTATTTCTATTTATTTAGTTTATTTTTTTCATAAAAAATAAAAGAACAAAAAACATTTTCTTTAATAAATTAATTTCCTTTTTAAAAAAATACTTAGATAATAAATCTTAATTTATTATTATATTATTTTGTAAATTAAAATCAATTTAGAACTTAGGATCTTTTATTTATTTATTTTTATTTACTAGTTTAATTAAATTCACAAAAACCCTAAAAATTTGTTTCCTTTAATTCCTTTTATTAACTTAAATATTAATTTTCTTATTCTTAGTTAATTATTTTACTTAATTAGGTCAAAAACGCTTTTCTTGAAAACCAAACAAAAATCACATTTCTTATTACATTTTATATTCTTGCATTTTTATCTTTATTGTTACATTATTCAAATTCAATATGGTTGCAATAATTTATTTAGATTTTAATTTCTTACAATTCCCCATTTATAATTTGTACACCCCCTCCCCTAAATGATGTAATAGCGTAGTAATTTTAATTTCCGCAATTTATCGCTTTATATACAAATGCTAGTAATTAGGGTTTTGTATGGAAAGACTAAAACCAACAAATAGTAAACCCTAATCAAAGACAAATCAAGTATGTAAATCAATACACTTGCACACAAACACCCCTAGGGTAAATCCACTTCGTTGCCTTATAAAAATGACCATATTATGCATGCGAGGTATCTTAGTAAAAAAAACAAATAAATACAAGATCATAATCCCTCGATGACGCTATCTATGTTGCCTTTCAAAATGATCTTAGTCCCTAAATAAAAATGCTAAGATATCTTGCAACATTGCTAATCATGGTGTGATACGGTGGCAGAACTGACTGTTAATACAGTTTTGCGTTTTTTGTTTGCAAAATGTCGCGGTAAGCAAGAGTTGCCACCGATTTTTATTTTATCCAATCAGGAAAAGGAAAAAGAACATAAAAAACCTTTTTCGAGATGTTTCTGAGTACGGGGGGTAGATTATGGAAAGGGAAGGTGTTAGCACCCTTTCTATCCATGGTTTTCCATGGGCTCTTAGGTACTTGCTCATTTTGAAATTGCTTGTGTGTGCTTTGCTTTGAAAAGTTTTGTTTTACTTCGTTTTAACCCTTGTTTCTATCCTCAAGAGTGTTACGAAGTTGTTTTTGAAAACTTTATTTTTGGAAAGTGTTTGTGTAAAAGAAATTTGTTTGTTTGAGCAAGTACATAGGAACTAATCTACCTACTCGAAAAAAGTCTGCTCGTTTTCCTTTTAGACAATGCTATCCCATTGTTGAGAAATAGGTAGCATCGTCGTTGGAGTTTTTTAGGGATATTCGAAGGGACAAATACGATAACAAAAGCAATGTTAGGAAATATTAGTAATCATCTTAAAGCCTTAAATATCTTTTTCCGAGGCAACATCCGAATGGGTCATTTTAGATCTTTCGGGGCTAGAGGATAATCACTAACAAACCCTATACTTCATGACCGTTTACGGAAGGCAACCGGAGTGAAGTAAACCCTAGGAGTGAGCATGTGCGAGTGTAATTTTCAGTTAATTTATCTTTGCACATTTAGAGTTTTCTACTGTATTAATTTTAGTTAATCTTTCCATACAATCCTATTAACATACATCTAGGCAGTTTATAGTTTGTGGAAATTAAAAGTGCGGAAAGTTTAAGGTCCTAGCTATTACAAGGCTTTTGCAGATACATAATTATTTTGACTGAAAATAAAGATGCGGAATTAAAACCCTAATTATTATTACAAACTCGGAGCAGTTACAATAATAATAAAAAGGAATTAAGAAATGTGCGCGGCGAGTTAAATGGGAGAATAATTAGAAAACCTAAAAAATCTACTTGAAAAATGTTTAGGTTATGTACAAATTAACCCTAATTTCTAATTGTTTTAAATTATGAAAAAAAAGGAATTAACTTGCCCTAAATTAAATTAATCTAATTAATTAAGGAAATAAAATATTTTATGAAAAAAAATGATTTTAATGTTTTTTTGTGATTTTTGATTAAATGAAAAGGTGATTTTTGGGTTATTTTTGTAAAGGAAAATAATTAACAAAATAATTAAAATAAAGGAAATAAAAAAATAAAGGAAATTGGGCCTGTATAGAAGCAATTAGGGGGTGTATGTTGAATTGGTTTAGGCCCAAAAGCTGGTCAACCTAATCCTTGCGCCTGATTCAGTGCAGCCTCTTTCTGATGGTGTACCATGGTCCTCTCTTGCATGGGACGTTGGATTGATGATGGAGATGATCCATTGGTTGGATTGCTGGAGTGCATGATAGGCGCTTGGCAACATGATGTACAGAATCTGCATTCACATGTTAAGAAAACAATAAAACGTTGGGACCTGGGACGAACCCAGGTCCTTTCGCTTTCAACGTGCGCCTTTTCCACTGGACCATATGTTTTATTTGTTAGTATAATAAAAATAATGAATAATATATAAAAAACAAATGGGTTACTGAATTAAATAAAAACACGCATTTTATTTGAATGGCCCAATGATGGTTGAACACATCATCATCTTCTTCCTCCTCCTTCGTGTTAAGTATAGAACCTTTACCCACAGACAAATTTCCATGGCTATAGTACTGCAAGTTTCGAAAATTCACAGCAAGCATGATAAATTAATTCCAAGTACATGGATCAACTCGTCTTGATGCCACGAGCATCATGGTACCCTATTCTTGGGCCAATTTAACCTGTATAAACAAAACCCTAAAATGGCAAGATAAACCCTAACAATGGCAGTTGTGAATACAGGCATCAAAATGCAAAATTACTTAAACCAAAACTTTCCAAATGTCAGTACAAACACAATGCTATGCTTAAAAGTAATTAATCATGCGTAAATTGTAAAATCGAGTTCAAGTTTGGATATGCAAACCGTGGGTCTATAACTCGTGATTCTGGACATGAAAATGCTTGCAATTGATTGAGACACGTTCTAGAGATGTCCGGGAGTCTATTGGTAGTCTTAGAATGGCTTGAGTTGTCCTCTAAGCTTGAAACCGATCCACACCTTTTTGCCAAAATTTTGAGTTTTCTTGCTAGCTTTCACGACCTCCAGTCCTTGTTTTCTTGGCTTGGTTATGTTCTGTATATGTAGTGGAACGAATTAGGTTAACAAAAACAAACTAAATATTTGTGAATCCTGGAAACTGGATTTGATTTTACTCTTGTATTATATCTTTCCAAATGCATTAAAATCATTCCAATTTGAGCCATTCCACCCTTGCACAATTTTATTTGGTCATGTTAGGTTGATTTGACTTGATTCCTACAAAAAAATCAAATCAAATTCAATCTTTTGTATTTTTTTGCCATTTATTTGATTTAATTTGAATTTTAAATAATAAAAAATCAAAATAAAATAAATAATGAAGCAAATAATGTGTGGATCCTTATTTGGGTCGTGGACCATGTTTCCAAAAAGATACAATCATGAAATGCTAGGCCTATTTGACAAAAAATGTATTTTTGAGCACATTTGACTTTTGGAAATTTTCCAAAAATGGTCAACTTTGACAAGGCATATCTCCTCTAATTTTAACCCTAGAGAGGTTTTCTTGGACTTTTTAGAAATCTTAGGAAGTCCCCTAAACAACCCTTTTGGTTTCATCTCAATTGGGTCTTCCCTGTTTATGTAAGAAGCTTTGACCCAAAAGGTGTTTTTGTTGACTTTTCAAAAGGACCTATAATGTAGAAATTTATATCTTTTGATGAGTGCATATTTTGAACTTGTGGCATGAAGATGAATTGTAGGTAATTTCATCCTATTCAAAATGAGCCTTGGATGGAAAATTTCTGATAAAGTATGAAGAAGTTATGCTTGGTCAAAGTTTGGTTGACTTTTCTAAAGAAACCCTAATTTACAACTTTTGGGTTTTGATGAATTTGGTGCATTCCTTGAGGAATCAGGATCAACCCTTGATCAAATGATGGATATCTCTTCAAAATGTTGATGTTGACCAAAAATATTGAAGTTTGACTGTATGTGGGCCACAGTTGACTTTTGGCCTAGTATAGTTGATTTTCAGGCATCTGGGCAATTACTGAGAAAAATTCTTGTGAAAGGCATGGAACTTGACATGGATGATCTTAAGAACATATTGGGACCATGGAAAGCATTTGGGGCCTTTGGAGTTCACACATCTTGATGAAAATGGAAACCCTAGTTTGAGGTACATTGCCTTAGGAGAGAGTTTGTCTGGTAAACTCTTGGGCCTCCTTGAGCAAGTTGAGGACCTCAATGGGCATGTGTTAAGTAAACTGAGAGGGAAAATTTTGGGGTACAACAGCTGCCCCTGTTCAATCTTCTTAAACCTGAGGATGTAGATTGGCTGTCTGCCTTTTGTAATCTGAAGGTGGAAGATGATTGAACCCTAGAGTGCCCAGAAATTTGCACTCGTCTGAGATGGTGTTGGACTGTGTAGGTAGTATCGGGAATGTGCTTACAAAATCCATTTGGAGGAGATGACAGAAGGCTGTCGCAGATGGGCTTAAAGATGCCATCTAGGATGATGAAGGAGAGTCGTCGGAGATGGGCTTAAAGATTCCATCTAGAGGATGTTGATTTCCCGAGATATTCCTTTGATGAGAATTCCTGTTCCTGTCGTCGAGGAGGAATCTGCTGAGGAATGTTGGTCTCTGTCTTGGGAGAAATAGAATTTTAGGAACTTCAATTGTCCGTTACTCTACTGGGGAATCATCTCTTAGTCGAGGAGGTTAAAATGAACTGCTATCTGGTTGTGCTCTAGGCTTTACAGTGATTTGCTAAGGATAATAAGATTGACTGCTATCTGGTCATGCTCCAGGTTTTACAGTGACTTACTGGGGATATGAGATTAAACTTTCTATCTGGTCGTCCTCCAGGCTTTGCAATCTCAAAAACTGTTATTTGGTCGTGCTCCAGGCTTCAGAAGGAATTAAGTGGTTATCCGGTTGCATCCGGGTTTCAACTTGAATTTAAGGCATACTAATATCTGGTCTTTTCCAAGCTTCAATAGTAATTAGCCGAGTAAACTACTATCAGGTCGAATTCCAAGCTTCGCAGTACCTCATACTGTTATCTGGTCGTGCTCCAGGTTTCACAGTGTCTCTTGCCGCTATCTGGTCGTGCTCCAGACTTCACAGCGTCTTATACCGTTACCTGGTTGTGCTCTAGGCTTCAGTAATTTTGGGAAATTAAGATATTATCTGGTCGATTTCCGGGCTTCATAGCTTGAATTTGAGATATACCACTATCTGGTCAATTCTAGGCTTCGTAGTATTTTGTACTGTTATCTGGTCGTGTCCCAGGCTTCAGTAATTTGGAGAAATTAAGATATTATCCGGTCGATTTTCGGGCATCATAGCTTGATTTAACTGGAATAGAAATCTTAGTATCGATTTGACTGAACCAGAGAAGAGTCTCGAGTTGTCTTCAACTGGGAGAGAAATCTTAGTATCGATTTGACTGAACCCGGGAGAGGTCTTGGATAAACTTTGACAAGCATAGAAATCAGGGGAATCTTAGCGACGATTCGGCTAACTAAGACGAAAGTCTTAGAATATATTTCAATAGAATAGAAACCTCAGTGTTGGTTTGACTGAACCAGAGAAAATCTTGAAAAGTGTTGGAATATCTTCAACTGGAATAGAAACCTTGGTGTCGGTTTGACTGAACCAAAGAGAACTTGTGAGTACTTAAACTAGGAGAGAAATCTTAGTATCGATTCGACTGATCCCGGGAGAAGTCTCGGATTAACTTTGACTGGCATAAAAATCAGGGGAATCTTAGCTGCGATTCGGCTGGCCCAGGCGAAAGTCTTAGAACATCTTTAACTAGAATATAAACCTTAGTGTCAGTTTGACTGAACCAGAGAAAATCTTGAAAAGTGTTGGAGTATCTTCAATTGGAATAGAAACCTTGGTGTCGGTTTGAATGAACCAGAGAGAACTTGTGAGAACTTGATTGCATCTTTCCCTGAAAGGTAAAGAGTTTGTCGTATGTAATGTCATTATGTATGAAATGTATTGAGTAATGATGTTCTCAAAATAAATGAGATTGTGCTGTATAATATGTATGCACATGCCATGATGTATGGATATGCAATGCCATTGTGATATTCTCTAGCTGGGCAAAATAAATCCTGGACTACTGCTGGAGAGTATAAGGAGTTGAGTTCTTCGTTTCCATTGAGGATAGTGACCGAAGATGATTAGCTGGAGATTTACATCCATTCTGCTTGAGAATATTCTACCGGGAGAGACTCTGTCTGAGAACAATCTTGCGGGGGAATGACTCTGTGGGGAAGAGAGATACTCAGTTGGAAGATCTGCTGATTTGGAGAAATAAAATCAGTTGGGGATGAACTTTCATTGCTAGAGAGAAGAGCTCTGTTGGAGATTGAGCTTCCGCTGTCAGAGAAATAACTCTGCTCGGGAGATGGCTTTATAAACTACTCATGGTTATAAAACTCGGCTGGGGAATGCAGACATCAGCTTTCTGAAGGAACCTGCTGAGGAAGGAGTTCCTGCTTGGGGATACGGAGGTAGTACCTTGGTTATCTCGGCTCTGTGGGGAATATAGGTATCACTGGCTTGTATGTGATAGTGACTTCGCTTCCAACTGTCTTTTCCCCGTGTACCATGACGGACAGGGTACATGTGGAGATTTTATGAATGGATCTATGTCGTGATTATACTTGAACGTGTATTTAATGAGTGTCAGGATGACATCCGTCTCTAGATCATATCTGAACTGTACTTGAAACATGTGTTGAATGAGTGTCAGAATGACTTTCGTCTCTGGATCGTATCTGGAATGTATTTAAGAAATGTGCTGAATGAGCATCAGAATGGAATCCATATCTGGAGCGTATCTAAACTGTACTTGAAACATGTGTTGAATGAGTGCCAGAATGACATCCGTCTCTGGATCGTACCTGAACTATTTCTGGAAACATGTGTCGAATGAGTGTCAGAATGACATCTGTCTCTGGATCATATCTGAACTGTACTTGAAACATGTGTTGAATGAGCGTCAGAATGACATCCGTCTCTGGATCGTATCTAAAAGTTGAATCTGAATGAGTATCAGAATGGCATCCGTATCTGGAGTGTATCTGAACTGTATCTGAAAGCTGAATCTGAATGAATATCAGAATGACATCCGTATCTGGAGTGTATCTGAACTGTATCAGAAAGCTGAATCTGAATGAGTATCAGAATGGCATCCGTATCTGGAGCATATCTGAACTGTATCGGAAAGTTGGATCTTAATGAGTATCAGAATGGCATCCGTATCTGGAGCGTATCTGAACTGTATCTGAAAGCTGAATCTGAATGAGTATCAGAATGGCATCCGTATCTGGAGTGTATCTGAACTATATCGGAAAGCTGAATCGAATGAGTATCAGAATGGCATCCGTATCTGGAGCGTATCTGAACTGTATCTGGAAGCTGCATTGAATGAGTATCAGAATGGCATCCGTATCTGGAGCGTATCTGAACTGTATCTGGAAGCTGCATTGAATGCTGACCAAGGTATAAGTCTTCCACTGATAGAAAGGTGACAGGACATAGTTGTACGTTTTAAATCCCTAACTTTTTCTTGGACCGCCCTTTCGGGTTTTCAGTCCACCGAGATACCCTTTTTCCCAAGCCTCCTTTTCGGGTTTTCGACTTGTCGGGTGTACAAATTTTTTTTATTTTTTCATTTTTTTATGTATATCCCTAACTTTTGCCCAAACCCTTTTGGTTCGCCGAGATTCCCTTATTTTTGCCTAGGTGTGTCAACCTAGCGGGTATTTTTTTTCCATGCGTAGTATTTTCCGACTATGTCCATGCTTTCAGGATGTAGAGAGTTGTCACTGTCTATAGTGTTGTGTTGTAGTACTGTCAAAAATGTTTTCTTGATGGCACATGATTCATTGCTGGAATGCGTGCGTAATGCCCCAAGCGATTCAGATGGAGATCTGCCCCTAGTTATTTGGCACTTTTGGAGAGACTGCCCCAGGTGTGTTTAGACATCATGTCATGCCCATTGCTTATGGAAGACCTGTTATTGGAAGTGTCTTTCCCGCTGAGGTGATTCTGTCCATTGAGAGGATGTATGTTCATTGAATATCCATTGTGCGGATTTCTCTACTGTCAAACAATTAGTCATATGCAAACAATGTCATTTAAAGAATGCAAAACTCATGTTTGTCTTGAAATTTTTTTGAAAATGTGTTTTGTGTAGTAAAATGAAATTTGCAAGAATGTGATATCAACTCAGGATTCGTAACAAAGCCTACAGGAGTCAGGATACCTTTGTAACATAATGCTCTCAAACTAACCCATGCTTCAACTACGACTTTTAAGGGTTATAACGTGGTGTGGTTCACGGTTCAAGAAACAAAGGATAAAGGCTCAAATTTTATTTGTACCCAACCCGCTTTTCGTGATGTTCTTCAGTCCTATGCTCAGTTAATTGCGCATTTAGATCCCGATTGAGTCTGGAGTCTTTGCTCTGATACTTGGTGATGATTCAGAAATTGAACATTTGTTTTGAAAAGGCAGTCATTTTTGTAATCTTCTTTTTATAGAGGATTTGTAGTAACCTCTTTTTTTTTTTTTCGTTATCCCTTCTTTTGCCTGAACTGTTTCTTTTATGATTACATTCAGCGGGATGCCCCAATTTTTCTCTTAAGTCTCCTTCATAGGTTTTGACTTAATGGGCTTTTATTTCGAGAGATAATGACTGTCTGTCTTGACGATTATATAGAACCATCACCGTCTTTTGTTTTGGAAGGATGTCTTCGATGCCATTCGTACGAAGCGGAAGATTGTGACTAAATGCACCTCTGAATTAACTGATAAAACTACCCTGCCCCAGGTTATGATTAAGGGTTTTAATTTGTGTGAAAAGAAAAACTCCTACTTCTTTGGCTCGAAGGGGTTGACTAGGGATTATCTTCCTTATAACTCCACTCTTTAGGATTAGAAAGAACGCCTGTACACCGTCAGCGGGGTCTGTTCAAAAGCATACTGTAGAGATTATGGTATCATTTTCGTCATCCTCCCTCTAAGGCTTAGAGTTTTTTAATTGAGAGTTTAATATCACAAAAGGAAATGAAAACGCATTTTTGAAATAGTGAATATGAATGAATTGATTCAAGACAAACATGTGCAATGCATTGATGAAATAATGAGGTTTGATATGAATAAATGTTCAAACAAATCAAAAGAAAATTACACATTGAAAATTCTAATGAACGAAAAGTCTTTTTGTGAGAACTTGTCACTTCAGATGGTATTCCTTGGAGGGATGGAAGAAGAACTCAGCATGACCGTCTTGTGCAAATTCTAGCGCTCCTTCATCAATCAGGTCTTAAATTTTATTTCTCAACGTACAATAGTTGTTGGTGTCATGTCCAGGACTGTTGGAGTGGTACGCACATCTTGCATTTGGATTGTACCTTAGGGAGGCTATGTTGGGATTCTGAGGATGGTCCCTTAACATAACCAACTTGGCCTTCAACATGCGTTGCAATGCTTGAGCCAATGACATATTGATTTAGGTGAAGCGTCTTTCAGATGTATTCTTCTTATGTCGATTGCCCCGTTATCGCTGGCGAGGTTGTGGTTGGGCTTGTGATGTAGTAGCAATCTGGAAAGGTCTGTTACTGACCAAACCAACCTCTTCTCTCACTGGGGGATGATTAATGCCTTGATCCACAATTTTAACTGTTTGTTTCATGGATCTGCATCCATCTTGGTGAAGCTTGTTGAGGAAGGCTCTTATCCCTTCTTGTCCTCGAGCTAAGTTTTGATAAGAGCCATCTGCCCTAGCATCTGGATTCTCATTACTTCTACCTCAGCTTGCAGTTGTTCCAATTGTTCATCCATGTTGTTGTCAGGACGTTCCTTGGTTAGATTCCCTACGAAGAGTGTTTTCAGGTCTTCTTGCCCCTTGGATAGATTCAGGAGAAATTCCTTGAACTGGGCATCTTGAGCTTGGAGATCTCTATTGTCTTGTTGGAGAGCCATTGCTGAAATAAACAGCGAGAACATGAGAGACCTGCTTTGAAACCTGCTTATGCAATGATATGTATTATATATGTATGCAATGTTTTCAAGGATCTCGCAGGGTAAACAAGAAAATGTCAAAAGTTGAATTTTTCAGCTTTGATTGAAGAACTTTGTATCATTGAGTGTCCTTCAACGAGAGTCAAGCTCACCATATCAAGTGGGTCATAGCCCCTGACTCAAGTTGTTGAGTTTTGATCTTCTGACGACATTAGCTAGAGGAAAATAAATCCCCTTGCTAGACGTCTGATTTATCATAAACTGCATCACAGGCCCTCGAGATCCTTGAAATGGTTAAGGAAATGTTAAGGCATGATGTTATGATGTGTATGCTATGCTTTTAAGCAAAGGTGCAAAGTGATGTAAGCAAGTAAACCATGCAATAAATCCAAGTTATTGGATAATAACTGTAAACAAAACCTGCAAGGAACTCATGTTGTCAGGTAATTAAACTCTGCAAGCAGTTCAAGTTGAAATCACACAAGTCACACAAACAACCTTAGGTTTATGCTTGCATGGGTTTTAAGGTCATACCCTCTTGAAGCTAGATTGGTTCAACCTGTCCTATAAATATGTAACCGGGTTCTAAAGGGATCTCAATATCACCGATCTTTCCCCCAAGCCTTGCTCAATCGACGATTGACTCGTAATCAAACAAAACTCAGAAGTCAAACCTTAATGAGTGTAGCATCGAGTATCTATCGACCTTGGGCATACACCAAAGCCGGCCATCTCGCTACGTCCTACTGGCCAAGTTGTGCAATTAAAGGTTCTAAGGTCAGTTGATGCTTTATGACACCACGCGGCGGCCCTGTACATCTCCCTGATTGACTCAAGGGTTACGGGTACCAACCAAAGTGCCATATTAACGTATCTACTACTTCAACCATGTCGGTATACCCCAGCACAGCTCCCTCATAGTTTAATACTACTTACCTAAAAGGTGTTTCCCGATCCGGGTGTAGGATCAAATAACCCAAACAGTTCTCATAAATATAAAGCAAGCAAGACAATCAAGAGAAAGCAATTAAATATGACCTAGATCCTAAGGTTTACCCCACTTTATATTTTATTTCCCCAGCAGAGTCGCCAGTTCTGTGATACGGTGGCAGAACCGACTGTTAATACTGGTTTGTGTTTTTTGTTTGCAAAATGTCGCGGTAAGCAAGAGTCGCCACCAACTTTTATTTTATCCAATCAGGAAAAGGAAAAAGAACAAAAAAAAACCTTTTTCGAGATGTTTCTGAGTACGGGGGGTAGATTATAGAAAGGGAAGGTGTTAGCACCCTTTCTATCCATGGTTTTCCATGGGATCTTAGGTACTTGCTCATTTTGAAATTGCTTATGTGTGCTTTGCTTTGAAAAGTTTTGTTTTACTTCATTTTAACCCTTGTTTCTGTCCTCAAGAGTGTTACGAAGTTGTTTTTGAAAACTTTGTTTTTGGAAAGTGTTTGTGTAAAAGAAATTTGTTTGTTTGAGCAAGTACCTATGAACTAATCTACCTACTCGAAAAAAGTCTGCTCATTTTTCTTTTAGACAATGCTATCCCATTATTGAGAAATATGTAGCATCGTCGTTGGAGTTTTTTAGGGACATTCGAAGGGACAAATACAATCACAAAAGCAATGTTAGGAAATATTAGTAATCATTCTAAAGCCTTAAAGATCTTTTCCCGAGGCAACATCCGAATACGTCATTTTAGATCTTTCGAGGCTAGAGGACAATCACTAACAAACCCTATACTTCATGACCGTTTACCAAAGGCAACCGGAGTGGAGTAAACCCTAGGAGTGAGCATGTGCGAGTGTAATTTTCAGTTAATTTATCTTTGGACATTTAGGGTTTTCTACTGTAATAATTTCAGTTAATCTTTCCATACAATCCTATTAACATACATCTAGGCAGTTTATAGTTTGCGGAAATTAAAAGTGCGGAAAGTTTAAAGTCCTAGCTATTACAAGGCTTTTGCAGATACATAATTATTTTAACTGAAAATAAAGATGCGGAATTAAAACCCTAATTACTATTACAAACTCGGAGCAGTTACAATAATAATAAAAAGGAAATTAAGAAATGCGCGCGGCGAGTTAAATGCGAGAATAATTAGAAAACCTAAAAAATCTACTTGAAAAATGTTTAGGTTATTTTTGGGAAAAATTTAATTAGGTTATGTACAAATTAACCCTAATTTCTAATTGTTTTAAATTATGAAAAAAAAGGAATTAACTTGCCCTAAATTAAATTAATCTAATTAATTAAGGAAATAAAATATTTTATGAAAAAAAATGATTTTAATGTTTTTTTTTGTGATTTTTGATTAAATGAAAAAGTGATTTTTGGGTTATTTTTGTAAAGGAAAATAATTAACAAAATAATTAAAATAAAGGAAATAAAAAAAGGAAGGAAATTGGGCCTGTATAGAAGCAATCAGGGGGGTGTATGTTGAATTGGTTTAGGCCCAAAAGCTGGTTAGCCCAATCCTTGCGCCTGATTCAGTGCAACCTCTTTCTGATGGTGTACCATGGTCCTCTCTTGCATGGGAAGTTGGATTGGTGATGGAGATGATCCATTGGAAGGATTGTTTGAGTGCATGATAGGCGCCTGGCTACATGATGTACAGAATCTGCATTCAGATATTAAGAAAACAATAAAACGCTGGGACCTGGGATCGAACCCAGGTCCTTTCGCTTTCAATGTGCGCCTTTTACACTGGACCACATGTTTTCTTTGTTAGTATAATAAAAACAATGAATAATATATAAAAAACAAGTGGGTTACTGAATTAAAAAAAACTCGCGTTTTATTTGAATGTCCTAATGATGGTTGAACACATCATCATCTTCTTCCTCCTCCGTCGTGTTAGGTATAGAACCTTTAGCTACGGAAAAATTTCCATGGCTATAGTACTGCAAGTTTCAAAAATTCATAGCAAGCATGATAAATTAATTCCAAGTATATGGATCAACTTGTCTTGATGCCATGAGCATCATGGTACCCTTTTCTTGGGCCAATTTAACCTGTATAAAAAAACCCTAAAATTGCAAGATAAACCGTAATAATGACAGTTGTGAATACATGCATCAAAATGCAAAATTACTTAAACCAAAACATTTAAAATGTCACTACAAACACAATGCTATGCTTAAAAGTAATTAATCATGCGTAAATTGTAAAATCAAGTTCAAGTTTGGATATGAAAACCGTGGGTCCATAGCTCGCGATTCTGGACATGAAAATGCTTGCAATTAATTTAGACACGTTCTGGAGATGTCCAGGAGTCTATTGGTAGACTTATAATGGCTTGAATTATCCTCTAAGCTTGAAACCGATCCACACCTTTTTGCCAAAATTTTGAGTTTTCTTGCTAGCTTTCACGACCTCCAATCCTTGTTTTCTTGGCTTGGTTATGTTCTGTATATGTAGTGGAATGAATTAGGTTAACAAAAACAAACTAAATCTATCTAAATCATGGAAATTGGATTTGATTTTGATCTTGTATTATATCTTTCCAAGTGCATCAAAATCATGCCAATTTGAGCCATTCCACCCTTGCACGATTTTATTTGGTCATGCTAGGTTGATTTGATTTGATTCCTACAAAAAATCAAATCAAATTCAATCTTTTGTATTTTTTGCCATTTATTTTATTTAATTTGAATTTTAAATAATAAAAAATAAAAATAAAATAAATAATGAAGCAAATAATGTGTGGATGCTGATTTGGGTCGTGGACCATATTTCCAACAAGATACAATCATGAAATGCTAGGCCCATTCGACAAAAAATGTATTTTTGAGCACATTTGACTTTTGGCAATTTTCCAAAAATGGTCAACTTTGACAAGGCATACCTCCTCCAATTTTAACCCTAGAGAGGTGTTTTGGACTTTTTAGAAAGCTTATGATGTCCCCTAAACAACCCTTTTGGTTTCATCTCAATTGGGTCTTCCCTGTTCATGTAAGAAGCTTTGACCCAAAAGGTGTTTTTGTTGACTTTTCAAAAGGACCTATAATGTAGAAATTCATATATTTTGATGAGTGAATAGTTTGAACTTGTGGGATGAAGATTAATTGTAGGTAATTGAATCCTCTTCAAAATGAGACTTGGATGGAAACTTTCTTATAAAGTATGAAGAAGTTATGCTTGGTCAAAGTTTTGTTGACTTTTCCTAAGACACCCTAATTTAGCAACTTTTGGGTTTTGATGAATTTGGGGAATTCCTTGAGGAATCATGATCAAACCTTGATCAAATGATGTATATCTCTTCAAAATGTTGACGTTGACCAAAAATCTTGAAGTTTGAATGTATATGGGCCACAATTGACTTTTGACCTAATATAGGTGATTTTCGGGCATCTGGGCAATTGACTGAGCAAACTTCTTGTGCAAGGCATGAAACTTGACATGGATGATCTTGAGAACATATTGGGACCATGGAAAGCATTTAGGGCCTTTGGAGTTCACACATATTGATGAAAATGGAATCCCTATTTTGAGGTACATTGTCTTAGGAGAGAGTTTGTCTGGTCAACTCTTGGGCCTCCTTGAGCAAGTTGATGACCTCAATGGGCATGGGTTGAGTAAACTGAGAGGGAAAATTTTAGGGTACAACACATGGTTATACGATGACCCACGCCTATCCCTTATACATCCAAAGATAGGGTTACTTACCAAATCAATGGTAAGATAACAATGTCAAAAGAAAAAGGAAATGAACATGGAAGACTTTTGAGTAGGTAGAAAATTCCTAGTTACTTTCTCAATTTCAAAACAAAACATCCTTGCTATTTTCAAAACAAACACTATATTTTCAAAACATCTTTCAAACTTGAAAACATTTTCAAAAGATCAAACACTTTGTATACATTCTCACGAATGAGAATCATTACAAAGTTTGCCTAAACAAAGGCCTCTTTGCAAAATACTTTCAAAAACCACACAAAACACATTTTCAAACAAAATCAAGTGATCTAGCAAGTGACTAAGATCCCATGGAAAACCATGGATAAAAGGGTGCTAATACCTTCCCTTTTCATAATCTACCCCCTAACTCAAGAAAACATCTCAAAGGTCTTTCCTATGCTTTTCACCTTTCCTTTTGGATAAAAGAAAAGTCGGTGGCGACTCTTGCTAACCGCAATATTTACGATCAAATGCAAAACAACCAATTCAGTTCTCCCATCGTATCACAGAACTGGCGACTCTGTTGGGGACAATTTATAAAAGTGAGGTTACCTTAGGGATAGATCACATTTATTTGCTTTCTTTGTTTGACTTGCATGCTTTACATTATGGTTCCTTGTTTGGGTTTGTTTTAATCCTACACCCAGATTTGAGGCACCTTTCTTAGGTAAGTAGCAATAAACTATGAGGGGACTGTGCGGGGTATACCGACACGGTTGAAATAATAGCTACGTTGATGCGATGCTTTGGTGTATACCAATAGCCCTTGAGTAAATCAAGCAGAATACGGGGTCACCGCGTGGTGTCATAAAGCATCAACTGACTTTAGCACCTTAATTGACCCACATGGCTTTTAGGACGTAGTGACATAGCTGTCTATGGTGTAAACCCAAAGTCGGTTGATACTCGATATTATGCTCATTGAGGTTTGACCCTTGAATTTTGTTTGGTGGCAAGTCAATTGTCTATCGTAACGAGAATTAGGGGAAAGACCGGTGATATTGAGATCCCTTAGAACCAGGTTACTATATTTAGGACAGGTTGAACCAATCCAACTTCAAGAGGGTATCACCTTAAAACCCATGCAAGCCTTAAACCTAAGGTCTTTGTGTGATTTTCTTGTGCTTATCTGCTATATCTGAGCATAGTCATGACATCATAACATAGCATGTCATATTAACCATTTCAAGGATTCTTAGGGTTTACTTTTGTCTTGTTTTGTAGGACATGGCTCTCATCCGCAGATTCACTATCCAAATCAGTCTGGTAAAAGTACCTCCTTAGCTTAAAGAATTGGCATCAAGGGTTCCCGAAATCTCTCCATTAACAGAAATACATGGTATACTTCTCAACTTGGTCACATCAAACCTTGATGAAGAAATGTTAAAAGTGCTCTTTCAGTTCTTTGACCCTCTCCATCACTGCTTCACTTTCCTAGATTACCAATTAGTGCCTACTATGGAGGAGTTTTATCTGCTGTTGGGGGTGCCTATCCTTAATGAGGTACCTTTCAATGGTATGGAAAGATACCCTAAACCTGAAGATATTGCCAAAGATTTATCCTTACAACGGTCTGACATAGTGATAAATTGGAAAACCAGGAGAGGTGTCAAAGGTTTTTTTAGCCAAGTTCTTGTTCGAGAAAGCTCACCATTTCAGAGACACCTTGGACTTACAAGCTTTTGAAGAGGTTTTAGCCCTTCTCATCTATGGTTTGGTACTGTTTCCTAATCCCGACTAGCTCATAGACGTGAATGCGGTTAAGATTTTCCTGTCACATAACCCAATACCTACTCTGCTTGGAGATATCCTACATTCGTTACATACTCGCACTAAGAAGACGAGAGGAACCCTTCTATGTTACACACCTATTTTGGCTAGGTGGTTTATTTTGCACCTACCCCGAGCCTTCTCGTAGAATGAACAAGGTTTGAGATGGTCTCAAAGGCTAATGACTCTTACACATTCAGGCATTCATTGGTGTCCCCGGTCCTCGGAGAATGTTACCATTATCGATCGTTGTGGTGAATTCCCTAATGTCCCTCTCTTAAGAATTAGGGGAAGATTCACTTACAATCCTTGTTTGGCACTACGACAATTTGGATATGCAAGAAGGGATGGTCCTTATGACGCACTTATTCAAGGAATCGTCTTCGACTACGAGAATGATGTTCAAGATTACCGCAAGAGGTTCATGAGAGCTTGGGGAATGGTACATAGAGTTGACACCAAGACACTGGGGCACAATAATTCCATCCCTCTTGAGCCTTATCTCAAATGGGTACGAGCTCATGCTCAAAGTCTTATGATGCCTTATCCCTCTATTCTCCCAATCATTATAGAGCCTATTATGGAAGGAGATGTTCCGTACACTATCCTTCATCCTAACATGCCCACCTCTCTCGAAGACTTTCAAAGGTATTGTATACAACTTAAAGGGGAGTGAGACACTTTTGAGGCCCAATTCTACGCCGGCGAGAAGAAGGTTCTGGAACTCACCAAGCATCTTCATGAAGAGCGGAGTCTGAACGCCTACATCGCGCCAAAGAGGATGCACACAACTTTTATATCTTAGAGTTTTTTGTATTTTCTTTGTAAGCCCAAAGAGGCATGATGTACTCAATTTTTGATTTATTAATATAACGTGTGTTCCTTTCTGGTCTAAAGCAAATTTAAATCTCTAATTTCCTTGAAATCATTGCATATGAATTTACCATTCATCATAACATAAGCAGATTTCTTACAACAAGTCTCCTCATCTTTCTACTATTTATTTCAGTAAGATGGATCTCGAGCAGACAGTGAAAGACCTCCAGGCATAGAATGCTCAGTTTCAACAAATGTTCTTGACTCTAGCCAAAGGACAAGAGGATTTGAAAACTTTGCTGGTTGAAGAAAAGAAGAAGAAAGCAAAGAAAATAACTGGAGTTATGAATATGGGAAGAAGTTTCCAAGGATAAGCCAAATGGACCCTAGACTTCGTAACATCATCTGGTGAAAAAGATAATCAAGAAGGAAAAGGAAAGGAAGCGGTTGTCTAGCCAGAATCTGAAGAGGAAGAAGAAGAGGATTACTCTGAAGAGCAGTATCCCCCGGCCAACAACAAATACATACATCTGGAAGAACGTCTAAGTGTGTTGTACCCAAAAATTTTCCCTCTCACTTATCAAGAATTTGCTCATAAGATCTCCTTGACTCAAGACTACACTAGGGTTTGATCAGCTCAAGACACCTCCTAATACACTGATGACCCAAAACTAGGGTTTAAGTTTTCACAAGGATTTTTGAACTTTAAATGCTTCATATGACTTTCATGGATCATTATGGACCCCCAAGATGAATCATGTAAAGTTCCAAGCCTTGGATCACACTTTTGATCAGTCAATTGAGCAGTTGACCTAAAAATCAGTTGTATTGGGGAAAAAGTCAACTATGGCCAATTTACAGTCAACCTTAATAATTTTTTATCCACATTAACATTTTAAACTCATATGTATCATTTTATCAAGTTTGGACCACAAATCCTCAAGAAATTTGATCAAATCTCCAAAAGGGCAAAATGGTCAAAATTAGGGTTTTGACTAGGAAAAGGCAATTCCTGGTTTTTGACCTAGCAAATGGCCAATTGGTTTAAGGCATGATCTCAAGAGTCCAATCGAATCCTTTTAACCTAAAGACATGGTTCAAAACATTTCAAGTCCATTGGATTGACAAATGAATTTTGCAGTCAACTGATCAAAAGTCAACTGTATACTGAAAAGTCAAACTTTGACTTTTTGGTCAAATTCAAGTGCCAAAGATCATAATCAAAACATGTCAAAATACGAAAATTATTAATCAAGAAATCAAAAAGTCAAGATTTCATTTTGAAAAGTCAAAATTTCTAAACTTAGAAATTTTTCTAAGTGTTGAAAAATTCATGTTTTTTCATAACTTTGAGCCAAATTTTCACCATGATGCAAGATGATTAAAGAAAAACTTCCAACATGAAATTTGTAGATCTCCATTAAATATACAACTTTTCTTCACACAACTTCTTCCAAAAGTGCTTGGATCTCAAGTTATAATTTTATGAACATAGGGTCATGAAACTAAACACTTAGTGAAATTTTGCCCTAATTTGGTCAAGATTTTGACCCAACTTCATGGAACTTTTTCATATAGTTCCAATGGGAATATTCAAAAGCAATTCAAATATGGGTTATATATCACATTGCAAGCTTTCCAAAATGTCCAAGAACTTCTTGAGATCATTCTTGAGTAGGGAGAATCGAAGAGATGAAGTTAGGGTTTTGTCACTTGAATTACAAGTCATTTTTGATGAACACATGAACCAAATCCATAGCCATGCTGCATAATCCTCACTTTGAAGGCCTCAAACTTGTTTTTCACTTCATAATTAATGGTTTACACAACTGATTATGCCCTTGTCCAAGTGTTTCAAGCTTTGTCCAAATCAATTTGTCATTTTAGGGAGAAAGTAACATATCCATTCTTGTAAAGCAAGCTTTATGCACAAAGTCAGCTTCTTGAGCTCCCAACTTGTTTTCCTTGATTACACTCCATCCATAAAGTTAGAAGCATTGTGTTTAAAGTGGTTAACAACTCTATGAACCAAGTACAAGGCATGGAAACTTGAATTTCTCAAAAAATCACATGTTATGCATAAACATGTAAATTTGAATTCTGATCAACTAGAGCACTCCAAACTTGTTTCTTATAAATAGGGTCACTATTTGTGAGCTAGAGGACGAGCTGGAACTCCCTGAAATACACCAAAACTCTCTCAAATCAGAAATTGCACAAAAACTCCATTGTTGCATAATTTCTGACCTTGAACTTCAAACTCCCATTTCCCTCGTGCGTTTCTTGGCCTTTTAGTTTCTAAAGCTTCCTTACATCAAATACAACTCACCCCTATCCTTATTCCAAAACTGTAACACCATTTACCATAACTCCCATAACCAAAAAGCAGATTCTGCAACTTGATTCTCAAGGCCATTTCAGTCATCCATTGTTCAAGCTAATCATTGCATTAGCTTCCTAGGACCTCAAGCAAGCTAACCTGATCATCGCAGCACTTTGAAACAAGCTCAAACTCAAAACACAATTTCCAGTTTGAGGTAAGTTTTCTCAACTTGCAACTCTTCATACAGGCATCATTAATAGTTTATTTATGAATAAAACATGTAGATATCAATGCCCTGAAATTTTTAAGGTTCAGATTAGGGCCATTAAAATTCTTGCTCATCTTTGATCTATAGTTCTAATACTTTACATTTCTGGAATCGTGAGAACATTTTCTACAAGTTTCATGTTTATAGTTTTCATTTTTAATGAGAAATGAGCAAGTAACAGTAGGTCTGGCTGGAGGTTGAAGATGAAGTCTTCAGGGCACGTTTTTCCTTACATATTTATTGTTTCATTTGTATTAACGGATGTATAGCCACCCCAGTGGTAGAAGAGCGCGCCTGTAACCTATGGGACCTGGGTTCGAGCCCTAGTGGTACCCTTTTGCAATTTTTCATGTTTTTACAAATTCTGACTTTTTTTTGTTTGCAGGGCGCTGGGCCTCTTTGGGCCTGGCTTATTTTTTTTAATTCTCACACCATTAAAAATACATTATTTTTAATATAAAAAGACTAAAAATATTTTATAATACTATAAATATTTTTAAAGATAAAAATGCTAAAAATACTTTTCTTAACTTATTTTTCTTCTGATAAATCTATAGAATTAGGGTTTCACTTAAAATCTTTTCTTAATAAAATTCAAATTTAATTAATTATTTTCTTTATTTAATTAGGTCAAGACAAAATTCCTTTTTTTCATGAAAACCAAAGAAAATTCATTTTCTTTACATTTTATACCCTTGTATATTTATTCATTGTTATACTTTGTATTTATTTAATTCCTTGTATATTTATACCAATTCAATATGGTTGTAATAGACTAATTAGGGTTTAAATTCTTGCAATCCCCATTCAATTTGTACACCCCTCCCCATAAATATTGTAATAGCGTAGTAACTTTAAATTTCACAATTTATCCCTTTTATATAACATGCTAGTAATTAGAGTTTGTATGGAAAGACTAAAATCAATGCTTAGAAAACCCTAATTCAAGACAACAACAAGCATGAAAACAACACACTTGCACACAAGCACCCTTAGGGTTATTCCACTTGGTTGCCTTATACAAAATGACCATATTACGCATGTAGGGTATCTTAGCAAAAAACAAGCAAATACAAGATCATAGTCCCTCGATGATGCTATCTAAGTCGCCTTACAAATGATCTTAGTCCCTAAAAAAGAATTATAAGATACCTTGCAACATTGCTAAACATGGTTATACGATGACCCACGCCCGTCCTGTTTACATCCAAAGATAGGGTTGCTTACCAAATCAATGGCAAGATAACAATCTCAAAGGAAAAGAAAATGAACAAGAAAGACATTTGAGTAGGTAGATTGCTCCTAATTACTTGCTCCATTTCAAAACAAACACCCTTTCTATTTTCAAAAACAAACACACACACACACACACTTTCAAACATCTTACAAAATTGAAAACATTTTCAAAAGATCAACATCTTTGTATACATTCTTACGAACGAGAATCATTACAAAGTTTTCCTAAACAATGGCCTATTTACAAAATACTTTCAAAAATCCCACAAAGCACAATTTCAAACAAAAAGCAAGTGATCTAGCAAGTAACTAAGAGCCCACGGAAAACCATGGATGAAAAGGGTGCTAATACCTTCGCTTTTCATAATCTACCCCCCGAACTCAAGAAACAATCTCAAAGGTCTTTCCTGTGCTTTTTCACCTTTCCTTTTGGATAAAAGAAAAGTCGGTGGCGACTCTTGCTAACTGCAACATTTGTGATCAAACGCAAAACCTTCAAGTCAGTTCTCCCACCGTATCACAAAACTGGCGACTCTGCTGGGGAAAAATTTAAAAGTGGGGTTACCTTAGGGCTAGGTCACATTTATTTGCTTTAGTTGTTTGACTTGTATTTTTTACATTATGGTTCTTTGTTTGGGTTTGAATTCTCTACCCGGATTTGGGATACATTATACGTAAGTAGCAATACATTATGGAAACTGTGCGGGGTATACCGACATGGTCTAAGCAATAGCTACGTTAGTGCGACATATTTGTGGGTACCGGTAGCCTTTGAGTTAATCAAAGAGAATACGGGGCCATTGAGTGATGTCATGAAGCACTAATGAACTTTTAGAACCTTTACTTAACCAACTTGGCCTTTAGGATGTAGTGAGATGTCTGGCTTTGGTGCAGTCCGAAGTTGGTAGATACTCGATACTACACTCATTGAGGTTTGGTTTCTTGGGATGTTTCGGTCACCATTAAAGAGGCTTGTGCTGAAACAATGACCAAGGAAACAAACCAGTGATATTGAGCTCCTTAAAACCCGGTTACTATTACTAGGACAGGTTTGAGCCAACTAAACTTCAAGAGGGTACTTACCTATAAAACTCCATGCAAGCCTAAACCTAAGGATTTGTTTGCTTTATTTGTATATACATACTTGTACATAACATAATGAACATTATAACATCGTACACATTCACTAACCATTTCAAGGATTTTTGGATTCATCTTTGTTCTTGTTTTGTAGGATATGGATTCTCTTCGCAGGAAAACTATTCAAGTCAACCTTGTAAGGATCCCTCCACAACTTAAGGAGCTAGCATCAAGATCCCTGAAAACTCTCCATTCACCGAGAGACATGGTCGCCTACTCAACTTGGTCACCTCCAACACAGATGAGGACATGATGAAGGTGCTCTTTCAGTTCTTTGATCCTTTACACCATTACTTCACATTTCCCGACTATCAACTTGTGCCTACTTTAGAAGAATTCTTCCGACTCTTGAGGATTCCCATTCTAAACCTACTACCTTTCAACGGTACGGAAAGAGACCCAAATCCAGAAGAGATTGCTCAAGCTCTACACTTGCACTCATCTGATGTCACAACTTATTGGGAAACAAGGAGTGGTGTCAAAGGTTTCCTAGAAAAGTTCTTGTTTGAGAAAGCCCAAAACTTTTGGAATTCTTTAGATCTGCAAGCCTTTGAGGAAATTGTGGATCTCCTCATCTATGGGATGATTCTGTTTCCAAATCCCGACCAACTCAAAGATGTGAACACCGTCAAAATCTTCATATCCCGCAACTCGGTGCCTACATTGCTAGGGGATATCCTACACTCTTTTCACACTCGCACAATGAGGAAAAAAGGTGTCCTTATGTGTTGCACTCCTCTCTTGGCAAGATGGTTTATTTCACATCTTCCCCAATCTGTATTAAAGAATGAGCAAGGTTCAAGGTGGTCACAAAGGTTGATGACGCTCAAACATTCAGACATTCATTGGTGCTCCCGATCCATAGAGAATGTTACTATTGTCGACCGTTATGGGGAATTTCCTAATGTCCCTTTACTTGGCATTAGGGGAGGTATCACCTATAACCTCTGCTTAGCTTTAAGACTGTTTGGTTATGCCCGAAGGGATGGCCCACATGAGATGCTGATTCAAGGTTTAGTATTTGACTACGACAACGACGATCAAGGTCTTCATCAGAGATTTATCCGAGCTTGGAGGATGTTAAACAAGGTAGATAGCAAGACTTTTGGGCATAAAAATTCTATCCCTCTTGAGCCTTACCTCAAATGGGTACGAACTCGTGCTCAGAGTCTTATGATGCCTTACCCCTCCATTCTCCCGGTAATCATTGAGACTGTCATGGAAGGAGACGTTCCATAAACTATCATACATCCTGACATGCCCACCTCTCTTGAAGACCTACAAAGATATTGGATACAACTCAAGGGGGAGCGAGATACCTTCGAAGCCCAATTCTATGCAAGCGAGAAGAAGGTGTTGGAACTCACTAGGCTACTTCATGAGGAGCAAACTCTGAATGCTTACATTGCACCAAAGAGGATGCAGACTACCTTTTTATCTTATAGTTTTTTGTATTATTTTTCCCAAGAAGGCATTGATGTACTCAAAAGCTTTAATTTATTAATATAACGTGTGTTTCCTTTTTGTCTAAAACAAATTTGAATCTTAAAATCCTTTAAATAATTGCATACACATTTATCATTCATCATAACATAAGCAGGTTTCTTGCAATAAGTCTCCTCATTTCTCTATTGTTTATTTCAGTAAGATGGATCTCGAGCAAATAGTGAAGGACCTCCAAGCTCAGTGCACAGTTCCAACAGTTGTTTTTAACTCTGGCCAAAGGACAAGAAGAGTTGAAGACTTTGCTGGTTGAGGAGAAGAAAAAGAAGATAATCGGAGTTCTAAACATGGGAAGAAGGTTCCAAGGGCAGACAAGAAGGGCCTTAGACTTTGCAACGACATACGGAGAGAAATACAACCAAGATGGGAAGGGAAAAGAAACAGTTGTCCAGTCAGAGTCAGAAGAGGAAGAGGAAGAAGAAGACTATTCTGAAGAACAATGCCCTCCAGCCGATGACAAGTATAAACATCTCGAAGAACGGTTGAGTGCAATGGAAATCCAAAAAGTGTCTGGTTTGGACTTTGAGGAGTTGGGCTTAGTGTCGGGAATTGTCATTCCTCCAAAATTCAAAGCACCTGTGTTCGCCAAATATGATGGAGTTTCATGCCCTAAAATGCATCTCCAGTCCTATGTGAGGAGAATCCAGCCCCATACCGCTGACAAAGATTTATGGGTACACTTCTTCCAAGACAATCTGTCTGGAACTCAACTTGATTGGTTTGATCAGTTAGAAAGAGCCAATGTTCATAACTGGGAAGATCTTGCTGCAGCCTTTTATAAACAATACCAATACAACGCTGATCTTGCACCTACCCGTACTCAACTCCAGAGTATGTCCATGGTTTCAAGTGAGGGCTTCAAAGACTATGCGCAAAAATGGAGAGACTTGGTTGGAAGAGTTCAACCTCCCCTATCTGAAAGAGAATTAGTAGACATGTTTTTGGGCACCTTGTTTGGTCCCTTCTTCAATCACCTAATTGGGAGTTCATCGGCAGTTTATACTGAACTGATATTGAACAGAGAGAGGGTAGAAGCCGGGATAAAAAGTGGAAAGATTCAAAAGGATACATCCTCTGCTACTATAAGGAAGCCATTTATCGGAAAGAAAGAAGTGGTTGCTATTTATCCTCATAGAAATCAAGATAGGGCCGAACACCGTCCAATGGTGGAGGCTATTATGATCCCTAAACCTGCACCTGATCAGCAAAGAAACAACCAACCAAGGATGGAAAGACTAGTCAAACAATTCACCAGAATTAACATGACCCTATCTCAAGTATTACCACATCTGTTAAGATCCAACTTGGTGACCTTGAAAGAAGCTCCAAAGAACCCTAACACAACCTCTCCTCACTATCATCCTAATGCCCAATGTGCATACCACTTTGAGAGTCCTGACCATGACACTAACAACTGTTGGGCTCTAAAGAACAAAGTACAAGACCTCATTGAAGCCAAAGAGATTGAATTCGATGCGCCCGAAAAGCCAAATGTCATTTCTGCCCCTATGCCCAAACACGACCATAATGCCAACGCCATTGAGGAAGATATGTTTTCTACTTCAATTGATGAACTTGTGACTCCACTCCTAACTATCAAAAAGAATTTATTGAATGCCAGTGTGTTCCCAGGCTGTGATGAAAACTGTCATTTCTGTTTGTCCTCACCAACCAGTTGTCCTTTGTTGAAAGCATGCGTTCAGTGCCTAATAGATAACAAGAAAATTTTGTTTGAAAAGACTTCTGTTCCACCTGTTCCTTTTAATGATGTTTCTATCATTACCATTTCTACCAATTCTTCCAGGGTCTCCACCAAAAGACCCGTTAGAATTACATCAGTTCCAAAAGTAACCCCTTTGATAATTACAATGCCTGGACCAGTCTCGTATTCATCTGACAAAACCATACCATGGAATTATGGAGGGGATGTCTACTACCACGGTATCAAGCAAGATTGGCAAGTTGTCGAAGATTCAAGTTTTGAGAAAGTTGACTCTGATATCAGTAATATTGCAGGGACTAGAAAGATTACCCGAAGCGGAAGGATATTCTCTCCAAAAATTGCTCCCTCAAAAGCCATTTCTGGACCCATAATCATTCCTGTTGTTATTGCTTCTCCGAAGGATATTCCCGGTACTACAACCATCTCCACTAATACTCTAATTGACAAAGTTGTTACAATCCCTGCTATCATTCCTACTGACATTCCTGCTGCCGAGTTAACTGAGACTCGAGGTAAAAGTATTCTGATTGAGCCTGTCCGGACGAAGGCACAATCATTGGCTATCCCTGAGACCTCCCGGAAAGAGATGGAGGAAATTCTAAAGATCATAAAAAGAAGAGACTACAATGTAGTTGAGCAACTGGGGAAAACTCCATCTAAAATTTCCATGCTGGCTTTACAACTATGTTCCGAGGCGCATGCAAAAGCCTTGGTAAAATTCCTGAAAACTGCCCATGTACCCCAAGAAACATCTGCCGATCAGTTCCAAGACTACGTAGCCAGCTTGACTGCAGATAATGGTCTAGGTTTTTCGGATGCTGATTTAACGCCAAGAGAAAGGAAGCATAATGAGGCATTGCACGTCTCAGTTGAATGTAGGGGCATAACCTTGGCTCATGTTTTGGTGGACATTGGCTCATCTCTGAATGTATTGCCTAAAAAAGCTCTTGATAGGCTTGACTGTGAGGGATTGACATTGAAGCCAAGTAACATAGTAGTAAGGGCCTTTGACGGCTCAAAAAGGATGGTGCATGGGGAAGTGGATATCCCCATAATGGTTGGAACCCAAACATTTGACTCAACTTTTTATGTAATGGATATCCGTCCTTCATATTCCTGCTTGCTAGGCCAACCATGGATTCACAATGCTGGCGCTGTTACTTCTACGTTCCACCAAATGCTGAAGTATCTGATTCAAGGGAAGATTATCACCGTTCATGGATAAGAAGAGTATATGATCAGCGATCTCAATTCCTTCAAATATGTGGAATTAGATGGTGAATTTATTGAAACTCCATTCCAACACTTTGAAGAAGTCTCGCAAGATGTGGCAGTGACCAAGGCTGTTCCCAAGATCACAAGGCTTCCACTCAAGATGTCATTTTTGAAGGATGCAAAGGCAGTGATGGAAGACGGCGGGTGCACTATCTAGGGGCAACTTCCGGATATCCCATACAATTTTGACAAGTTTGGCCTGGGTTTCAATTTAGGTGCCCTGAAGGCTGTGCGCTACGCTCGTGCTGGAGGACCACCCTTGAAGATCAGCAACTGTGAGGTCAACGCTGTAGAGGATGACGGAGACAGCTACAACCTAGAGGATTGGATTTTCCCAACTGTCAGTGGAGGGCTCAACAACTGAGAGGCTAGAGATTTTGTCCCGATCACATTTATCCCACAGTAATTTGTCTTTACATTTTGTTGGATCTATAATATTAAAACAATTCAAACTCTTAAAACGTTGTGTCTTACCTGAGGCACAATGGTCGATTTGTAAGGGTTATTATCTCATTTCCATATGACATTAATGAATCATGGACTTTTTGCAAACAAACTTTGGGCTCATTGTTTTTATTTTTTACATTTTTCATTTCTTTCAAAGATAGTTATACCCTTACACACACTCACACTCACAATGCAGGTCTACATCCATTTGGGATCCCATGGGTAACAGTTATGCTATGGCTTTCTGTGACTCTAAAAATATAATCTACCAAGCCAAAGATGAAGGTGAGGAAGATTGTGAAGTACCAAGGAAACTTTCTAGATTACTACTACAAGAAGAGAAAACCATTCAGCCTCACGAGGAACCCGTGGATACAATCAACCTAGGTACCAAGGAATACAAAAGAGAAGTCAAGGTGGGTGCCAATCTCGAACCCAGTGTCAAGGAGCATCTGATTTAGTTGCTACACGAATATGTTGAGGTATTTACCTGGTCGTATGAAGACATGCAAGGACTTGATGCAGATATTGTGGTACACCGTCTGCCTACAAAAGAGGACTGCCCACCAGTAAAACAAAAGGTCCGTCGAATGCGACCAGATATGTCAGAGAAGATTAAAGCAGAAGTCATGAAACAATTTAATGCTGGATTCATGGCCGTTACCTCTTATCCGCAATGGGTTGCAAATGTTGTTCCCGTGCCCAAAAAGGACGGCAAGGTACGAATGTGCGTGGACTACAAATATTTGAATAGGGCAAGCCCTAAGGATGATTTCCCACTTCCCCACATTGACATCCTAGTTGAAAATACAGCACAACACAAAGTGTTTTCTTTCATGGACAGTTTCTCAGATTCTAACCAAATCAAAATGGCGCCTGAGGACATGGAGAAGAAAACCTTTGCCACACAATGGGGCACATTCTGCTACAAGGTTATGCCATTCAGACTGAAGAATTATGGGGCAACCTATCAGCGTGCCATGGTAGCTCTATTTCACAATATGATACATCACAAAATAGAGGTCTATGTGGACAACATGATAGCTAGATCTCAAACAAAAGAAGAGCATCTTGATCATTTACATAAACGATTTGAGAGACTAAAGAAGTACAAATTGAGGTTGAACCCAAATAAATGCACGTTTGGAGTAAGGTCTGGTAAACTTATAGGTTTTGTCGTTAGCAATAAGGATATTGAAGTAGATCCTGCCAAAGTAAAAGCGATACAAGAGATGCCTGCTCCTCGTACCGAGAAGGAAGTCAGAGGGTTCTTGGGACGTTTAAATTACATTTCTAGATTCATTTCTCACTTGACAACTACTTGTGAACTAATCTTCAAACTATTGAAGAAAGATCAAGTAGTTAAATGGAATGATGAGTGCCAAACTGCTTTCGACAAGATCAAAGAGTACCTGCAAGAGCCTTCTGTATTGATGCCACCAGTCGAGGGAAGACCATTGATCATGTATCTAACCATTTTGGAAAATTCAATGGGGTGTGTGCTAGGGCAGCATGACGAGTCCGGCCAAAAAGAGCATGCTATTTATTACCTGAGCAAAAAGTTTACTGACTGTGAAACAAGATATTCACTGCTCAAGAAAACTTGTTGCGCTCTGGCATGGGATGCTCGTTGGCTAAGATAGTATATGCTGACCTATACTACCTTGTTGATATCTAAAATGGATCCAATAAAATACATCTTTGAGAAACCTGCTCTCTCTGGGAGAATAGCGAGACGACAGATGATCCTGATAGAATATGACATACAATATACTACCCAGAAAGCTATAAAGGGAAGTGTACTAGCTGATCACCTTGCTCACCAAGTTGTAGAAGACTACCAGTCCATGAAGTTAGAATTACCAGATAAGGACATCATGATGGTAAACAACTATGAAGAATTTAGACCATATGACGGACCTGAACAAAGATCCCAATGGACCGTGGTTTTTGACGGGGCATCTAACGCACTCAGCAATGGTATTGGTGATGTACTCATATCTCCTGAAGGATGTCATACTCCTTTTACTGCAAGACTCTGCTTCAATTGTACAAATAACATGGCAGAATACGAAGCATGCATCTTTGGTCTCAAAGCTGCCATAGACTTGGGGATCAAATCTTTGAATGTATTTGGAGATTTAGCTTTGGTTATCAGCCAGATAAAAGGGGAATGGGACACTAAACACCCTAACCTTATCCCTTACAAAGAACATATTTTGACATTGGTCCCACATTTTGAGAAGATTACCTTCGAGCATTTCCCGCGAGAAGAAAATCAGCTAGCAGACGCACTAGCCACAATGTCATTTATGTTTTAACTTAAATGGGATAACGAGGCTCCCAGATCACCATTGAACGAAGGGATGAACCAACACACTGTCACGAGATTAATACCGAAGAAGTAGTGGACCAGCCTTGGTTTCAAGAAGTCAAGAGGTATCTCGAGGCCCAAGAATATCCAGAAGAAGCTTCAGTAAATGATAAGAAGTTCTTAAGGAGATTCTCTGTTAAATTCTTCCTTAGTAATGGCATTATTTACAAACGCAACCACGACTCTGTATTACTTCGGTGTGTAGACAAGGTTGAAGCTGAAAGTATCATGGATGAATTACATGAAGGCACTTTCGGCACCCATTCCAGTGGGCATACGATGGCAAAGAAAATCCTACGGGCAGGCTATTACTGGTCAACCATGGAAGCAGATTTCTATCAACACTCTCGAACTTGCCATAAGTGTCAGACCTACACTGAGAAGGTGCACATACCTCTAGTCCCTCTGGATGTCTTGATGGCTCCTTGGCCCTTTGCTATGTAGGGGATTGGCGTAATTGGGGAAATCAAGCCAACGGCCTCTAATGGACACCGCTTCATCTTAGTGGCCATTGATTATTTTACAAAGTGGGTGGAAGCAGCCTCTTTTGCTTTCGTGACTAAGAACGTTGTCGCCCAGTTCATCAAGCAAAATCTCATTCATCGTTATGGTATCCGAGAGAGGATCATTACAGACAATGGTACAAACTTGAATAATACTATGATCACCGCCTTGTGTGAGCAATTCAAGATCCAGCATCACAATTCTTCCCCTTACCGGCCAAAGATGAATGGTGTTGTCGAAGCTGCGAATAAGAAAATTAAAAAGATCATACAGAAAATGACAATTACATACAAAGATTGGCATGCGATGCTACCATACGCTCTCCAAGGATATCGTACCACAGCTTGCACATCAATCGGGGCAACACCCTATTCTCTGGTATACGGCATAGAGGTTGTCTTGCCTATTGAGGTCCAGATCCCCTCTCTAAGAATTATGAAGGATGCGGGGCTGAATGAAGGAGATTGGATCCAGACTCGACTTGATCAACTAAACTTGATTGATGAGAAAAGGCTTACTGCTGTCTGCCATGGTCAGATGTATCAAAAATGGATGATTAAAGCTTTCAACAAAAAAGTCAGATGCCAAGTGTATCAAGTTGGGGATCTGGTGATCAAATGTATCATATTGCCGCAAGGTGATCCCAGGGACAAATGGACTCCTACATATGAAGGACCATTTGTAATCAAAAACATTTTCTCTGGTGGAGCAATGATCTTGACCACCATGGATGGTGACGACCTGCCGCACCCTGCGAATGCAGACATAGTCAAAAGATACTATGTATAAGGGACCCGCTAGGTTGACACACCTAGGAAAAAAAGGGCATCCCGGCGAATCAAAAAAAGGTTCGGGTAAAAATTAGGGATAAAACCAAAAAATTTGTACACCCAGCAAGCTGAAAACCCAAAAGGGCGGCTTGGGCAAAAAAGGGTATCCCGGTGGACTGAAAACCCAAAAGGGCGGTCCAAGCAAAAGTTAGGGAATTAAAGCGTATGACTATGTCCAGTTGGATCACCGTACGGACAACCTTTGGCTTCCACTGACAAACTCAGAGGTTATAATCAATTCAATCATCTTCAGACAAGGCAACAAATAGACAAGATGCTCAGAGATACAAAGGATATAGAAGAATAGAAACCCCATGGGTTTATTGCACATATCTATCTTTTCTTTGTATAAAAGTTTTCATTTTTACGACGACATTCTCTTATTAGGATGTTTGTTTCATTGTACAAAAATACTTACTCAAAGTCAATACAAAGATATCCCTTTGAAAGTGAAAAAGCTATCTGTTTTTTCTTTTCGCTTGTGTTTTGTTTACAAAAGCGTCCAATGATTCATTGTTGAACATATGCATTTGGACATAATTACTGTTTATAAATAAACAAAATAAAAGACAACCGCTGATGGCTTTAAGGGATAGGGAAATTTCTCTAAGTTTATCTCCATAAAATTCCCCATAGTGAGCAGTTTAATCCCCAACAGAACAAAGCTTCCAATTGTCAATCCTCAGTAGAAGTCGTTCAATTTTTCAAGATTCCCAACAAAACTTTACAAACAGTACACGACATTTCCCTTACAACAGAGTTTATTTCTCTAAGGGAAATTCATCAGCACTTCAAACTTCACAACATGAAGACTTATAATCCTCAGCAGGAGACAGGGATTTATTTTCCCCAATCCAATAGCAGTACAGAAGAATTAGCTCACATGCGCATACATCGCACCCATATATCATAAACATTGGTTACACAAATGCATCATACCATGCATTTCATATAACATGAATTTGCATTTTAGCTAACATTTTACCCTTTTCAGGATAAGGTTAACAACTACCATTAATAATGTTCAAAGTTTTCATATACAGTTCAGATACGCTCCAGAACGGATGCCATCCTGATACTCATTCAGATTCAAATCTCAGATACAGTTCAGATACGCTCTAGACACGGATGCCATTCTGACACTCATTCAAATTCAACTTTTAGATGCAGTACAGATACGCTCCAGACACGGATGCCATTCTAATACTCATTCAGATTCAACTTCCAGATACAGTACATATACGCTCCAGATACGGACGCCATTCTGATACTCATTCAGAGTCAACTTTCAGATACAGTTTAGATACGCTCCAGACGCGGATGTCATTCTGATAACTCATTCAAGATTCAACTTTCAGATACAATACAGATAAGCTCCAAACACGGACGCCATTATGATACTCATTATTTCAGCTTACAAATTACAATTCAACAATCACTCATGGATGGAATCTACAAGCCCATCTCCTGCAACTTTCTATCACTTCTCCAAATGGCATCTTTAAGCCCATTCCCTCAACCATCACATCGTCGAGTGCAAATTTCTGGGCACTCTAGTGTCTAATAAACTTCCACCTTCGAGTCACGAATGTAAAAACATGCCAATCTAACTCTCCAGGCTTAAGAAGATTGAACAAGTGCAGCTGCTGTACCCCAAAATTTTACCTCTCACTTATCAAGATTTGCTCATAAGATCTCATTGACTCAAGACTACACTAGGGTTTGATCAGCTCAAGACACCTCCTTATATACTGATGACCCAAAACTAGGGTTTGAGTTTGCACAAGGATTTTTGAACTTTCAATACTTCATATGACTTTCATGGATCATTATGGACCCCCAATATTACTCATGTAAAGTTCCAAGCCTTGAATCACACTTTTGATTAGTCAATTGAGCAGTTGACCTAAAAATCAGTTATATTGGGGAAAAAGTCAACTAGGGTCAATTTACAGTCAAACTTAATAATTTTTTATCCACATTAACATTTTAAACTCATATGTATCATTTGATCAAGTTTGGACCACAACTCCTTAAGAAATTTGATCAAATCTCCAAAAGGGAAAAATGGTCAAAATTAGGGTTTTGACTAGGAAAAGGCAATTCCTGGTTTTTGACCTAGAAAATGGCCAATTGGTTTAAGGCATGATCTCAAGAGTCCAATTGCATCCTTTTAACCTAATGACATGGTTCAAAATATTGTAAGTCCATTGGATTGACATATGAATTTTGCAGTCAACTGATCAAAAGTCAACTGTATACTGAAAAGTCAAAATTTTACTTTTTGGTCAAATTCAAGTGCCAAAGATCATAATTCATCAAAACATGTGAAAATATGAAACTTATTAATCAAGAAATCAAAAAGTCAAGATTTCATTTTGAAAAGTCAAAATTTCTAAACTTAAAATTTTTTCTGTGTTGAAAATTCATGTTTTTTCATAACTTTGAGCCAAATTTTCACCATGATGCAAGATGATTCAAGAGAAACTTCCAACATGAAAGTTGTAGATCTCCATGAAATATACAATTTTCTTTACACAACTTCCTTAAAAAAATGCTTGGATCTCCAGTTATGGTTTTATGAACACAGGGTCATGAAAGTAAACACTTAGTGAAATTTTGCCCTAATTTGGTCAGGATTTTGACCCAACTTCATGTCACTTTTTAATATAGTTCCAAGGGGAATATTCAAAAGCAATTCAAAGATGGGTTTTATAGCACATTTCAAGCTTTCCAAAATTTCAAAGAACTCCTTGAGATCATTCTTGAGTAGGGAGAATCGAAGAGATGAAGTTAGGGTTTTGTCACTTGAATTACAAGTCATTTTTGATGAACACATGAATCAAATCCATAGCCATGCTGCATAATCCTCACTTTTCAGGCCTCAAACTTGTTTTCCACTTCATAATTAATGGTTTACACAACTGATTATGCCCTTATCCAAGTGTTTCAAGCTTTGTCCAAATCAATTTGCCATTTTAGGGAGAAAGTAACATATCCATTCTTGTAAAGCAAGCTTTATGCACAAAGTCAGATTCTTGAGCTCCCAACTTGTTTTCCTTGATTACACTCCATCCACAAAGTCAGAAGCATTGTGCTTAAAGTGGTTAACAACTCTATGAACCAAGTACAAGGCATGGAAACTTGAATTTCTCAAAAAATCACATGTTATGCATAAACATGTAAATTTTAATTCTGATCAACTAGAGCACTCCAAACTTGTTGCTTATAAATAGAGTCACTATTTGTGAGCTAGAGGACGAGTTGGAACACCTTGAAATACACCAAAACTCTCTCAAATCAGAAATTGCACAAAAACTCCATTGTTGCACAGTTTCTGACCTTAAACTTCAAACTCCCATTTCCCTCGTGCGTTTCTTGGCCTTTTAGTTTCTAAAGCTTCCTTAAATAAAATACAACTTATCCCTATCCTTATTCCAGAACTGTAACACCATTTACCATAACTTCCATAACTAAAAAATAGAGTCTGCAACTTGACTTCTCCAGGCCATTTCAGCCATCCATTGTTCAAGCTAATAATTGCATTAACTTCCTAGGACCTCAAGGAAGCTAACCTGATCATTGCAGCACCTTGAAACAAGCTCAAACTCAAAACACGATTTATAGTTTTGAGGTAAGTTTTCTCAACTTGGAACTCTTCATACAGGCATCATCAATAGTTTATTTGTGAATAAAACATGTAGATATCATTGCCCTGAAGCTTACCATGTCCTTAGTTTCCATTAATTTTGCTTGAGCTTAGAGAATTTTGAAACTGAAATATCTGAAATGTTTAGGGTTCAGATTAGGCTATTAAAATTCTTGCTTATCTTTGATCTATAGTTCTAATCATTTACATTTCTGGAATCGTGAGAAAATTTGCTACAACTTTCATGTTTACAGTTTTCATTTTTAATGAGAAATGAGCAAGTTACAATAGGTCTGGATGGAGGTTGAAGATGAAGTCTGGCTGGGTTCGAGCCCTAGTGGTACCCTTTTGCATTTTTTCATGTTTTTACAAATTCTGACTTATTTTTGTTTGCAGGGCGCTGGGCCTCTTTGGGCCTGGCTTATTTTTTTTATTTTGCTAGTTGACCTCCCTGTTTCCCATTGACACCCCCTGGCACAAGTTATTTATTTATTTATTTATTTCACTTATCTTTTCTTAAATATATATTTTTTAAATACAAAAAATGATATATTTATATTTTGACTTAGTTTATTTTATTTTTTCTCACAAAAATATTTTTATTTATTATACTTTATTTATTTCTATTAACTAAATCTTGTAAATTTAATTAATATTATGTTTTTTCTTTATTTCTCACACCATTGAAAATACATTATTTTTTATATAAAAAGACAAAAAATATTTTATAATACTATAAATATTTTTAAAGATAAAAATGCTAAAAATACTTTTCTTAACTTATTTTTATTTTGATTAATCAATAGAATTAGGGTTTCACTTAAAATATTTTCTTAATAAAATTCAAATTCAATTAATTATTTTCTTTATTTAATTAGGTCAAGACAAAATTCCTTTTTTTTCATGAAAACCAAACAAAATTCATTTTCTTTACATTTTACACCCTTGTATATTTATTCATTGTTACACTTTGTATTTATTTAATTCCTTGTATATTTATACCAATTCAATATGGTTGTAATAGACTAATTAGGGTTTAAATTGTTGCAATCCCCATTCAATTTGTACACCCCTGCCCACAAATGTTGTAATAGCGTAGTAACTTTAAATTTCGCAATTTATCGCTTTTATATAACATGCTAGTAATTAGGGTTTGTATGGAAAGACTAAAACCAATGCTTAGAAAATCCTAATTCAAGACAACAACAAGCATGAAAATAACATACTTGCACACAAGCACCCCTAGGGTTATTCCACTTGGTTGCCTTATACAAAATGACCATATTGCGCATGTAGGGTATCTTAGCAAAAAACAAGCAATACAAGATCATAGTCCCTTGATGACGCTATCTAAGTTGCCTTATAAATGAACTTAATCCCTCAAAAAGAATGCTAAGATACCTTGCAACATTGCTAATCATGGTTATACAATGACCCACGCTCGTCCCCTTTACATCCAAAGATAGGGTTACTTACCAAATCAATGGTAAGATAACAATGTCAAAGGAAAAGAAAATGAACAAGAAAGACATTTGAGTAGGTAGATTGCTCCTAATTACTTGCTCCATTTCAAAACAAACATCCTTGTTACTTTCAATAACAAACACACACACACTTTCAAACATCTTATTAAATTGAAAACATTTTCAAAAGATCAACATCTTTGTATACATTCTTACGAATGAGAATCGTTACAAAGTTTGCCTAAACAATGGCCTCTTTACAAAATACTTTCAAAAATCACACAAAGCACAATTTCAAACAAAAAGCAAGTGATCTAGCAAGTAACTAAGAGCCCATGGAAAACCATGGATGAAAAGGGTGCTAATACCTTCCCTTTTCATAATCTACTCCCCGAACTCAAGAAACAATCTCAAAGGTCTTTCCTGTGCTTTTTCACCTTTCCTTTTGGATAAAAGAAAAGTCGGTGGAGACACTTGCTAACCACAACATTTGCGATCAAACACAAAACCTTCAAGTCAGTTCTCCCACCATATCACAAAGTGCAATGGAAATTCAGAGAGTGCCCGGGATGGACTTTGAAGAGCTGGGTTTGGTATCTGGAATTGTCATTCCGCCAAAATTCAAGGCACCATTATTTGCTAAGTACGACGGAGTTTCATGTTCCAAGATGTATCTCCAATCCTATGTGAGGAAGATACAACCTCACACTACTGACAGAGATTTGTGGGTCCACGTCTTTCAAGACAGTCTATCCGGAACTCGGCTTGATTGGTTTTATCAACTAGAAAGAGCCAATATCCATAATTGGGAAGACCTTGCCGCTGCTTTTTATAAGCAGTATCAGTATAATGCAGACCTTGCTCCTACCCATACTCAACTCCAGAGTATGGCTATGGTTTCAAGTGAAGGTTTCAAAGATTACGCTCAGAAATGGAGGGACTTAGCAGGAAGAGTCCAGCCTCCCCTATCAGAAAGAGAGCTAGTAGAAATGTTTCTGGGTACCTTGTCCGGTCCTTTCTTTAATCATCTAATTGGAAGCTCTTCAGCAGGCTTCACTGAATTAATCTTGACCAGAGAAAAAGTGGAAGCTGGGATTAAGAGTGGGAAGATCCAAAAAGACACATCCTCCGCCGCTGTAAGAAAACATTTATTGGGAAGAAAGAAGTTGGTGTTGTGTATCCTCAAAGAAATCAAGATAGAACTGAATGCTGACCAATTGTAGGGGCTGTCATGATCCCTAAGCCTGCACCTACTCAACAAAGGAACGATCAACCTAGAACAGAAAGACCAGTAAGACAATTTACCCGGATTAATATGACACTATCTCAAGTCCTGCCACATTTGTTGAGATCTAATCTGGTAACTTTGAAGGAAGCTCCTAAGAATCCTAACACAACCTCTCCTCACTATCATCCTAATGCTCGTTGTGCTTACCATTTAGAAAGCCCAGGCCATGATACCAACAACTGTTGGGCTTTTAAAAACAAGGTGCAAGACTTTCTTGAAGAAAAATAAATTGAGTTTGATGCTCCTGAGGTCCCAAATGTTATCACCGCTCCTATGCCCAAACATGGTAGTTGTGCTAACGCTGTTGAAGATGATATGTTTGTTACTGTTGTTGATGAACTTGTTACTCCTCTCCTGACCTTCAAGAAGAACCTATTGAAGGCCAGTTTATTTCCGGGCTGTGATGAAGGCTGCCACTTCTGTTTATCCATACCAACTAGTTGTCATTTATTGAAAGCAGGTGTTCAACGCCTAATGGATAACAAAGAGATTTTGTTTGAAAAGACTTCCGTTCCAACCGTTTCTTACAAAGATGTTTCAATAGTAACCATTTCCGCCAATCCTTCCGGGGTCTCCACCAAAAGACCCGTTAAGATTACATCTGTTCCTAAAGTAGCTCCACTGATAATTACTATGCCAGATCCAATCCCATACTCATCAGATAAAACTGTCCCAATGAAATATGGGGGAGACGTCTACTATCACGGTGTCAAGCAAGATTGGCTGGATGATGAAGACTCAATTCTTGAGAAGGCTGACCCCGACATCAGTAATATTGCAGGAACCAGCAAGGTAACCCGAAGTGGAAGAATTTTCTCTCCAGAGATTTCTCCTCCGAAGACTGTTATCGGTCCTGTGATCATCCTTGTTCCTATTCCTATTGACACTACTACTACTACAATCCCTTTGGTTACCCCTGCTGACACTCCTACCTCCGAGTCAATCGAGACTCGGGGCAAAGGCATTTTGGTTGAGCCTGTCCGAATGAAGGCGCAAATAGTATCTATCCATGAGGCCTCCCAAAAGGAGATAGAAGAAATTCTGAAATTTATAAAGAGAAGCGACTACAACGTAGTCGAACAGCTAGGGCAGACTTCGTCAAATATTTCCATGTTGGATTTATTGTTATGCTCTGAGGCTCATGCGAAGGCCTTGGTGAAATTTCTTAAAACTGCCCATGTACCACAAGAAACCTCAGCTGATCAGTTCTAAGACTGCGTGGCCAGTTTAACGGCTGACAATGGTTTAGGCTTTTCTGATGCTGAATTGACACCTCGAGGGAGGAAGCACAATGAGGCATTGCACATCTCTGTTGAATATAGGGGTACCACTTTGGCCCTTGTTTTGGTTGATACCGATTCACATTTGAATGTGCTGCCTAAGAAGGCTCTTGATAGACTCGACTGTGAAGGTTTGACCTTACAACCCAGCAACATAGTGGTAAGGGCCTTCGACGGTTCAAAAATAATGGTGCGTCGGGAGGTGGACATCCATATAAAAGTTGGAACTCAAACCATTGATTCAACTTTTTACGTAATGGATATCCTCCCTTCCTATTCCTGCTTATTGGGCCGACCATGGATTCACAATGATGGTGTCGTCACCTCTACATTACATCAAATGCTGAAATACCCAACCAAGGAAAAAATCATTATTGTCCACGGAGAAGAGGAATATATGGCCAGGCATTTAAACTCCTTCAGATACGTGGAATTGGATGGTGAATTCATTGAAACTCCATTTCAGCATTTCGAGGATGTCCCACCAACCGTGGCAGTAACCAAGGTTGTTTCCCAAATCTCGAAGATTACAAGACCTCTACTAAAGATGTCTTCTCTGAAAGATGCCAAGGCAGTGATCGAAGAAGGTGAGTGCATTATTTCGGACCAACTCCCAGATATCCCATACAAATCTGACAAATTCGGTTTGGGTTTCACTTCAGGAGCCCAGAAAGCTGTACGTCGTGCTCATGCCGGGGGACCACCCTTGAAGATCAGCAACCACAGAGTCAACGCTATGGAGGATGATGAGGACAACTACGACCTGGAGGAATGGATTTTCCCAACTGTCAACGGAGGACTCAGCAACTGGGAAGCTAAAGACTTTGTCCCAATTACTTTTATCCAACAATAATTGTCTTTAAATTTTTGTCTGACCTATAATAATTAAACAATTCAGACTTTTAAAACCTTGTGTCTTACCCGAGGCACAACGGTCCATTTGTAAGGGTTGTTACCTCATTTTCATATGTCATCAATGAATCATGGACGTTTTTGCATACAAACTTTATGCTCTTTGTCTTTCTTTTTTACATTTTTATTTCTTTCAAAGATAGCTATACTCTTACACACACTCAGGTTCAAAATGCAGGTCTACATCCACTCAGGATCCCATGGGTAACAATTCTGCTATGGCCTATTGTGACTCTGAAAACCTAATATACCAAGCCGAAGACGAAGGTGAGGAAGATTTTGAAGTGCCAGGGGAACTAGCCAGGTTACTACAACAAGAAGAGAGGACTATTCAGCCCCACGAAGAACCAGTGGACACAATTAAACTAGGTACTGAAGAGGACAAGAAAGAAGTCAAGGTGGATGCCAATCTAGAGCCCAGTGTCAAGAAGTGTCTGACTCAGGTGCTACATGATTATGTTGAGGTCTTTTCCTGGTCGTACGAAGACATGCCAGGACTTAATGCTAATATCATGGTACATCGTCTACCAACAAAAGAAGACCGCCCTCCAGTAAAACAGAAAGTCCGTTGCATGCGACTAGACATGTCAGAGAAGATCAAGGCCGAAGTCATGAAACAATTCAAATTCGGATTCTTAGTCGTTACCTCCTATCCAAAATGGGTCGCCAATGTTGTTCCCGTGCCTAAAAAGGATGGTAAGGTACGAATGTGCATAGAGTACAAAGATTTGAATAGGGCAAGCCCTAAGGATGATTTCCCACTTCCCCATATTGATATTCTGGTTGACAATACAGCACAACATAAGGTGTTTTCCTTCATGGATGGTTTCTCATGCTACAACCAAATCAAAATGGCGTCTGAGGACATGGAGAAAACGACCTTTGTCACACAGTGTGGCACATTCTGTTACAAGGTTATGCCATTCGGGTTGAAGAATGCTGGGGCAACCTATCAACGTGCCATGGTAGATTTATTTCACGACATGATACATCACGAAATAAAGTTCTATATGGACGACATGATAGCCAGATCTCAAACTGAAGAGGAACATCTTGACCATTTGCAGAAACTGTTTGAGAGACTGAAGAAATACAAGCTAAGGTTGAACCTGAATAAATGCACATTTGGGGTGAGGTCTGGTAAACTCCTAGGCTTTGTTGTTAGCGGTAAAGGTATCAAAGTGGATCCCGCCAAGGTAAAAGAAATACAAGAAATGCCTTCTCCCCGTACTGAGAAGGAAGTCAGAGGATTCTTAGGACGGCTAAACTACATTGCCCGATTCATTTCTCACTTGACCGCTACTTGTGAACCAATCTTCAAATTACTGGAGAAAGATTAAGTAGTAAAATGGAATGATGAGTGCCAAACTGCATTCGACAAGATCAAAGAGTACCTACAAGAGCCTCTTTGATGCCACCAGTCGAGGGAAGACCCTTGATTATGTATCTAACTGTTTTGGAAAATTCAATGACGTGTGTGTTGGGGCAGCATGACGAGTCTGGCGGAAAAGAGCATGTTATTTACTACCTGAGCAAAAAGTTTACCGACTGTGAAACAAGATATTCACTGCTCGAGAAAACTTACTGCGCTCTGGCATGGGCTGCTCGCCGGCTAAGACAGTATATGCTGACCCATACTACCTTATTTATATCCAAGATGGATCCAATAAAATACATATTCGAGAAACATGCCCTCTCTGGGAGAATAGCGAGATGGAAGATGATCCTGACGGAATATGACATTCAGTACACTACCTAGAAAGCAATAAAGGGCAGTGTACTATCCGATCACCTTGCTCATCAAGTTGTGGATGACTACCAGTCCATGAAGTTCGAATTCCCAGATGAAGACATCATGATGGTAAACAATTGTGAAGAACTCAGACCATATGACGGACCTGAACAAGGATCCTGATGGACCCTGGTTTTTGATAGGGAATATAACACACTCGGCAATGGCATCGGTGCTGTACTTATATCTCCATAAGGATGTCATACTCCCTTTACTGCAAGACACTATTTCAACTGTACAAATAACGTGGCAGAGTACGAAGCGTGCATTTTTTGTCTCAAAGATGCCATAGATTTGGGGATCAAGTCCTTAAGTGTATTGGGAGATTCAACTTTGGTCATCAGTCAGATCAAAGGAGAGTGGGACACGAAGCATCCTAACCTTATCCCCTACAAAGAACATGTGTTGACATTAATCCCATACTTTGAAGAAATTTCCTTCGAGCATTTTCCACGTGAGAAAAATCAACTGGCCGAAGCGCTAGCCACAATGTCATCCATGTTTAAACTCAAATGGGGTAACGAGGCTCCTTAGATCACCATTGAATGGATGGATGAACCAACTTATTGTCACGAGATCAATACTGAAGAAGTAGTGGACCAGCCTTGGTTCCATGAAGTCAAGAGGTATCTCGAGGCTCAAGAGTATCCGGAAGGAGCTTCAGTCAATGATAAGAAGTTCTTAAGGAGATTCTCTGCTAAGTTCTTCATCAGTAATGGCATCCTCTACAAACACAACTACGACTCTGTTTTTCTTCGTTGTGTAGACAAGGTTGAGGTAGAAAATATCATGGCTGATCTGCATGAGGGCACTTTTGGAACCCATTCCAGTGGACATACAATGGCTAAGAAAATCCTAAGGGCGGGGTATTACTGGTCTACCATGGAAGAAGATTGCTATCAGCACTCTCGAACCTGCCACAAGTGTTAGATCTATGCTGACAAAGTGCATGTACCTCTAGTTCCTCTAAATGTCCTGACTACTCCCTGGCCATTCGCGGTGTGGGGAATTGATATTAATGGAGAAATCGAGCCCACAACTTCTAATGGACACTGCTTCATCTTGGTGGCCATTGATTATTTCACAAAGTGGGTTGAGGCAGCTTCATTCGCTTCCGTTACCAAGAATGTTGTTGCCCGATTCATTAAACAGAATCATATATGTCGGTACGGTATCCCGGAGAGGATCATCACAGACAATGGTACGAATCTCAACAATACTAAGAACACCGCACTGTGCGTGCAAATTCAAGATCCAACACCATAATTCTTCCCCTTACCGGCCAAAGATGAATGGCGTTGTCGAAGCTGCAAACAAGAACATCAAGAAGATCATACAGAAAGTGACAGTAACCTGCAAGGACTGGCATGAGATTCTACCATTCTCTCTCCATGGTTATCGTACCATGGCACACACATCGACCGAGGCAACACCTTACTCTCTGGTATACATTATGAACCTGTCTTGCCTATTGAGGTCTAGATCCCTTATCTGAAAATCATGAAGAATGCAGGGTTGAATGAAGACGATTGGATCCAAACTCGACTTGATCAACTGAACTTGATTGATGAGAAAAGGCTTACTGCTGTCTGTCATGGTCAAATGTATAAAAAACAGATGATCAAGGATTTCATCAAAAAGGTCAGACGCTAAGTGTACCAAGTCGGGGATCTGGTGATCAAGCGCATCATACTACCGCAGCATGATCCTAGGGGTAAATGGACTCCTACATATGAAGGATCGTTTGTAATCAAAAGCATATTCTCTGGTGGAGCAATGATCTTAACCACTATGGATGGCGACGACCTGCCGCACCCTGTGAACACGAACATAGTCAAAAGATACTACGCATAAGAGACCCGCTAGGTTGACACACCAAGGCAAAACAAGGGCATCTCGGCGAACCAAAAAGGTTCAGGCACAAATTAGGGATAAAACAAAAAAAAAAATTGTACACCCGGCAAGTTGAAAACCCGAAAGGGCGACTTGGGCAAAAAAGGGTATCCCGGTGGACTGAAAACCCGAAAGGGCGGTCCAGGAAAAAGTTAGGGAATTAAAGTGTATGACTATGTGTTTTACCCCAATTTTTGCCCCTAAGATCCCTTCATCATATCATATTGTTTCAATCACCACAAAATCACATTAGGGCTTTTTGGTTCTTCTCCCTATCTTTAGCTTTGCTCTTTGAGGGGTTACCAAGCACCTTGACTTGTTTTCTTTGGTGATCATGGATATTTTTCTTTGATTTTCTCTATAAATTAACAAAATACAATATTGGTTTGTCTTACTTGTTAATAATGTAGGTAAAGGCAATGAGGTTTAGCAAGTTGAATCATGGGTTCATGAGTTTATTTCCATGCCCTAGTCAATGTCTTGAGAGATTCAAACCTCACCATTGAAGTTGTTTTGAAGTTGGTATGGAAGTAGTTTTGGTGGCCATGAGTCCTCATCATCATCCCCAACAAATCCTATTCACAAAGGAAGAATTTTGGCACAAAAAGTTTGTTCAAACTTGGCAAAGTTCCACCAAGCATTCTCTTGATCTAGAGGCTAGGGTTTTGGACTTCAAAGGGGCATATCTTGCTCATATTTTGGTATTTTTGAGTGATTCAAAAAAAATTCTTCTCTTCAAAGAGTTACCAACAAATCACTTCAAAAGTTCCAAGGAGTTTGCATGTGGAAGAAACTTGGTGAAGAAGAAAGATTACAAGTCATCCAGATGAATCCCTCATTTTCCATACGTGACTTCAAATGGTCATAACCTAGTCAATTTTTTATCACCTTGAACCCATTCTTTTTTCATGATGACCCTAAGGATGTGTACTTCATGCTCTCTTTTATGTGTAAAGTAAGAAAATGGATGGAAGTTGCCTTAAGAATGCAAGAGATTATAGGTCATTTCATGATTTTTGGCCAACTTCAACAAGTCATAACTTGATCATTGTTTGGAGATTTTGAGTGGTTCAAATTGAAAAATGTCATTCAAGAGATCTACTTCATTCCATCTTTTTTGGTCAAGAGCAAATTCCAAGTGGAAGGCCATGTTTGGATACAAAAGATTATAGGTCATTTTTAAAGAAGAATTTGAGATATTTCTAAGTGTGGAAAGTCAACTCTTTTTCTTCAACTTTGACTCCATGTAATTTTTAGCTCAAGCCTCCATTTGATTCCATTCTTTTTACATTGCAAATCTTGTTACCTCATCTTTCCAAAGCATTAAGAATTTTGTCCTAAGACCCCCTGAGGTGGAAATGCCATTGGATTGAACTTTGTAACTTGGAACTGATGTTTCACCATAAGTCAGAATTTGAAATCCATGTTTTGGCCTTTAAACATCAAATTAGCACGTGTTTGTGGTCTAAATATGTTTAGCCAAGTTGCCAAAGTGGATTAGAGCCTTGAAACGCAAGGATTTGATGAGTTTTGATGCAAATTAGATCACACTTTGCTTGTGCATCAGGTTCACACAATTTCCCTCCAATTTGCATCATTCCACACGCTTGAGCATTCCATTTGATTCCCTATAAATAGAGGGCCATCCACCATTCAATTTCCCAAGCTTAGATAGCCAGAATCACCATGACAAACTTGCTTCACAACTCAGAATCCAGCTACTTCGAATCCTATTCTCAAGCCTTTTTCAATCCATTTTTTTTCATCAATTCACCTTCCTTGATCTTCCCTAAAGCTAACCATATAATCGCATTCAAGAATCGTGCCCTATATTGCTCCATAGAAGTCCAGTTTCAAAGCTCTGCAACTCAACTTCTATAGGTAGATTCCTTCATCAATTCTTCAAAACTTTGGTATCATTGTGTTGCTCTCATTGCCCTAGTTCTAGTCGCAACACTTACTTTTATCTGGAAGCACGTTTTGACCATGAATTTTCAAATCCCTTTTCAAAACATTCTTTCCAAATTCTGAAGAGACGAAGGTGTGGCATGGGTCTGGTTGTCTTCGTCTTGAAGAGACGAAGCGAATGGCATAGGTCTGAGCTTCTGATTTTACAGTTTGAGAGATCTGCAATTCGTGAGGCTGGAGGTTGAAGATGACCAACGTGTCACCTTCTAACCAATTAAAGCGTGCCATTTGAATTTTTTGAATTTCTGATTTTACATTTGATTCAGTGCTTTATTCCGTAAAGACCATGATATGCACAATGCGCCAGATCCTTTGGATTTGATTACTAACGCGTTTTGACTCTCATCCAATGGTCCACATCTTTTTCTTTTATTTTCTTTTTCTGATTTTTATATTTTAATTGTTTTAAATTTAAAAAAATCCTAGAAAATTCATTTTTAGTCAAAAAAATCTGAAAAAATTATGAAAAATATTTTTGATTATTCTCTTTCTGATTTTTATTTTTCACAATTTAATTTTGAGTTTTGATATTTTTTATGAATTTTACACTTATTTGATTTGTTTAAAATGTTTAAAAATACTTTTATACATTTTTAAAATCTGAAAAAAATTATGGAGTGATCCAATGATATTTTGACAAATATTGGTGACCTTATTTTATTTTTGTTTCTGACTTTGCTATTTTTTACTATTTTTGTTCATTTTACCCATTTATTTTAATTTTTAAAAATAGTTTCTGACTTTTAAAAATTCCCAAAATTTTTGTAAAATTACTTGGCTCCTTTACTGATTTTTCTATGGTCTTATTCTTCATTTCTTGTTTAATTTGAATATAATTGGCATTTTCTTCATTATTTTCCATTTTTTAAAAACATTTTTAAACCCTTTAATGAACATATTGATTATATTATTATTTTGTGAATATTTTCTGGCTGTCTTGGGTTGAGTTTTAGGTCATGTATTTATTAACATCATTGGATCCATGGTGTTGAGTTTAACTCCACAAAAATAGATGAATGATTTTAATAATAATTTGATTAAATATTAATTCAAATGTGGTTTTTCTATTTACCCTAATTCCTCTTCATCTCATACCCTTCTAATTGCACTAAATGTTATTAGAGCATGATCTCTATATCATGTCTCAAAACAAATGGTGCATAGATTGTTATTGAACGATCTCAAAATAGGTGCAACTTCTATATAAATCCACTTACGATTGCTTAACATAGCGCTAAATTTTGTCCCGATTCAAATAAATGATCATTCGTGGCCCAAACTTATGATTGCAAGCCCAAGTATGTTAATTTGATCTCTTTGATCTAGTAACCTTGAGATTCATTGTATGGAGGCTTTGGTTCTACCAATCCTCTAATGGATCTACAACACCTTTGGTCAATGCGGATCACTTAAACATCGTTGATCATTAAATGGTACTTATGAGAATTCCAAATGGATGATATACTTAACAAAAATCAAATGCAACTTGTTGTGTGGAGGCTTTGGTTCTACCAATCCTCTAATGAGTTCCAAATGCAAGTTTAAAGATGTTCATCCAACTAACCACTAATTATTGACTTGCTTACTTTATGCTTTTACTCTTTTATGCTTTATGCACTATTTATTTTTTAGCATTTTTACATTTCATGTCATTTTCATCTTTGCTCATTTTGAGCATTTATTTTCTTGTCATTTTTACTTTGCTCACTTGAGCTTTTCTTTTTCCTTTGTCTAAGATACTTAATAACCAACTTAAACCCTAAAAAACTCTTAATGGTACTTGGACTATTTGGTTACTATCCTTGGCATTATGGAGCAGTGGACTTTTTCTTGGACTTAGGATTAGAAACCTTGGCCTATCTTTGATACCTTGTGATCTTATCTGATTATTTTGTCTGGAGTTCTTGAGGTTTACCTCAAAACATTGGGTTGCTTGTTTGTTTTTGTGTGCAGGTTTTTGTGATTAAACTCTTTGTTTGTAATCTGGAATTCGCCCGCATACAACCGTTACTCTGCTCAATTTTTGTGAAGACTTAATACATTTGAATAGGTCTAGTATCTTTGTTTGCTTGGTTTCACTCCAAAGAATGGGAATTATATCTTGACTCATAATGTCAAGTTTTGGCTTCTTGTTGGTTAGATGGTACTTATCCTTAGCTTTTACCTTATGCTTTAGGATAGTCTCTTCTTCTCCTCCCATCTTCTTTAATTTCAAAAATCTTCTCCCTCCTTTTGAAAATTCTTCTTATTTCTAAACTTGAAATACTTTCGTAATAAACTTGGACTTAGGTCCATGCATTTTCAAAACATTTTCATCAATAAACTTCAATCAATTTAATAATACTTTGACACTTTTTGTGAGAAGACTAAAAGCCAATCAATCTCATTTCAAACCATTTTGCCACTTTGGCTTTTTATCTTTAAACTTTTCTCAAAAGATTAGACTCTTGTCAATCCTTGTAGTGATGCAAACAACTATAATTCTACAATATGTAGTGAAGTGAGATATTTTCCACTTGGGTGTTGAGCGAGGAATTGTTGATTTTAAAATCCAAGCCATATCCTCCACTTTGAGATGATGCAAATTCACCTTTCTCATGATTGTGGGTAGTAAGTATATTTTCCACACGGACAATGACGATGACGTCTTATCTCATAAAATTAGCCAACACACTCGTGTTTCAAATTTTTAAAAGAGGAACTACGTGTACCCTGATCCCTTATTGCACGAAAGGTGGTACGTAGGCACTAAAGGTTCGCAAGCGCGGTGGGTGCAAAAATCATAAAAAATACTTCTTTTCTCACCTCCACTATCCATTTTATATACAACACATTTTTATAGCCAAGATATACAAATTTTACAAAGAGGTTCCTGCGGAGTACCGTAGATGTTTAGGGTTCTAATACCTTCCCTTTGCATAACCAACCCCCTTACCTTGAATCTTTCCCCCTTTTTTTGGGTTATTCGCTCTTTTCCCATTCCTTTGGAAACAATAAAGCGCGGTGGCGATTTTTATTTTGATTTGTATAAAGTCTAGTCAATCCAATGGCTTATTCTTGAAGATTTCCTTTGAAAGTGCAAAACTATCTGTTTTTCTTTATTTTTGTGTTTTGTTTACAAAAACGTCCAATGATTTATTTTTGAACATATGCATTTGAACGTTACTACTGTTCACAAATGAGCAAAAAAAAAGAAGACAATCACTAATGGCTTTAAGAAATAGGATAATATCTTTAGACTATTCCATAAAATACCCCACAGTGCGCAACTTAATGATATCAAGCTCTCTCACGTCCCCGGCGGAACAAAACTTCCAGTTTATCACTCCCTAGTAGAAGCCGCCCAATTTCTCAGGATTCCCCAACAGGATTTCACAAGCAATACACGGAGTTTCCCTTACAACAAAGTTTATTTCTCTAACAAATAGAAGTTCATCAACTCATGAGAACTTCAAAACGTGAATACTTACACTCCACGTCCCCAACAACAGTCAAGGATTTACTTTTCCTAATCCAACAGTATTAAAACAACATAGCTAACATACCTATACATCGCATCCATACGTCATAAACAACTATGACACGAGTGCATACAACATACTTACACCCATTTGTTAGAACATCATTGCACAATTCATTTCATACATCATGACATTGCATACAACTACCCTTTCATTTTTTCATGAAAGATCAGTCAACGGATGGCTATCATCAACAATTTTCAAAAAGTCAGAAATTGATACCTGAAATAAGCCAGGATAATTATCTACACGACCAGCTGAAGCAATCCTACACGATTTTATTCTCATACAACTTTCAGATACAATTCAAATACGCTTCTGACACGGACTCCATTCTGATACCCATTCAGATTCAGCTTTCAGATACAGTTTAGATACGCTCCAGACACGGACGCCATTCTGATACTCATTTAGATTCATCTTTCAGATATAGTTCAGATACGCTCCAGACACGGACTCCATTCTGATACTGATTAAGATTCAACTTTCAGATACAGTTCAGATACGCTCTAGATACGGACGACATTCTAATACTCATTTAGATTCAGCTTTCAGATACAGTTCAAATACGCTCCAGACACGGACGTCATTCTGATACTCATTCAGATTCAGCTTTAAGAAGGGGCAATTTCTGATTTTTGACCTAGAAAATGGTCAATTGATTTGAAGCATGATCTCAAGAGTTAAATTGCACCATTTTGACCTAATGGTATGACTCAAAACATTGCTCAAGATCAATTGGATTGATAGTGATTTTCACTCAACTGATCAAAAGTGAACTGTATACTGAAAAGTCAAACTTTGACTTTTTGGTCAAAATCAAGTGTCAAAGATCACAATTCCTCAAAACATGTCAAAATATGAAAATTATTCATCAAGGAATAAAAAATTCTAGATTTCATTTTGAAAAGTCAAAGTTTTCAAACTTAGAAATTTTTCTAAGTGTTGAAACCTTCATGTTTTTTCACAACTTTGAGCCAATTTTTCACCATGATGCAAGATGATTCAAAAGAAAACTTCAACATGAAAGTTGTAAATATCCATGATATCTACAACGTTTATTTACACAACTTCTCCTAAAAATGCTTGGATCTCAAGTTATTAATTCATGAATTCATGGTCATGAAACTAAACACTTAGTGAAATTTTCCCTAGTTTAGGCAAGATTTTGACCTAACTTCATGGAACTTTTTCATATAGTTCCAAGGGGAATCTTCAAAATTGATTCAAAGAGGGGTTGTATATCACATTACAAGCTTTCTAAAATGTTCAAGAACTCCTTGAGATCATTCTTGAGCAAGGAGAATCGAAGAGAGGAAGTTAGAGTTTCAAACTAAAACTATAGGTTATTTTCATGATGAACAAAAATCCAATTTCAATATTAGGCTGCATAATCTTGCTTTGCAGGCCTTCTAACTTGTGTATATATCCATCATTAATGTATTACACAAACTTTTGAGCTTTAATCCAAGTGGTTTAGGATTTATCCCATCCACATTTCCATTAATGGCACAAAGTGAACACTTCCATTTTAGAAAAGCAAGCTTTATGTGGAAAGTCAATTCTTAAGCCTCTAACTTGTTCCCTCTGATCAAACTCCATCTACAAAGTTAGAAGCAAGTGTGTTTAAAGCATAACAACTCTATCTTAGCCAGTACACAAAGCATTGAAACTTGATTTCTCAAAAATCACATGTTGAGCTTAAACATGTGATTTTGAATTCTGATCAGAGACAAGCCTCCATACTTGTTGCTTATAAATAGAGGCACTATTTGTGAGCTAAGACACGAGCTTAAGCACCCTGAAATACACCAAAACTCTCTCAAATCAGAAATTGCCCAAAAACTCCATTGTTGCACAGTTTTTGACCTTGAACACCAAAGTCATATTTCCCTCGTGCGCTTCTTGGCCTTTTAGTTTCTAATGCTTCCTTACATCAAGTGTAACCTATCCTTGTCCCTGTTTCATCACTATAACATCATTTACCATATCCTCCATAACCAAAAACAGAGCATTGCACATTGACTTCTCCAAACCATTCTAGCCATCCATTGCTCAAGCAAACCATTGCATTAGCTTCCTGGGAACTTGAGGAAGCTAACCTGGTCATTGCAGCACCTTGAATCAAGCTCATTTGCATTTCACGATTTCCAGTTTTGAGGTATTTTTCTTGAACTTCTATCTCATTACTTAGGTATTGTTAGGCTTGTATTTGTGAAGATAAAATGTAGATATCATTGCCCTGAAGCTGTACATGTCCATAGATTTCATTTATATTGATTGAGCTAGGAGAATTTTAGGATTGAACCTCTAAAAATGATTAGGTCAGAATTTGGTACTTTCAAAAATTCTCATTCATCTTTTATTATAGCTTATGATATTTATATGGTTGGATTCGTATGGAAAAATGGAGCAACTTTCATGTTTACATTTTCCATTTTTGTTGAGAAATGAATGAGTTACAGGTGGTCTGGCTGGAGGTTGAAGATGAAGTGTATTCATGACTCGTTTTGTATAATATATTTGTCATTTCAGTTATATTAACGGATGTATATCCACCCCAGTGGTAAGGCAGCGTGCTGGTAATCAAGAGGTCATGGGTTCGAACCTCAGCATACTGCCTTTTTCTTTTTTCTCTCATTTTCTTGCATTTTTTATCCTTCCAGCGTGCATGGGCCTTCCCCTCCCGGGCTTTGCACTTTTTGCTCAACCTAACCCCCCTGTTTGCCCATGCCACACATCCTATATACCTTTTTTATTTTTTCTGATTTCCAAACAAAACTTCATTTTGGGCCAGATTCAAAAAATGTTTTTGCTAACAAACCTCCAAATTCAATTTTTAACCTCCCTGACTTTATTATTTTTATTTCATTTATTATTATTATTATTATTATTATTAATATTATTATTATTATTATTATTATTATTATTATTATTATTTTCATTAATAAAAAAATTCAAAAAAAATATTTATGTTATTATTTCTATTTATTTAGTTTATTTTTTTTCATAAAAAATAAAAGAACAAAAAACATTTTCTTTAATAAATTAATTTCCTTTTTTTAAAAAAACTTAGATAATAAATCTTAATTTATTATTATATTATTTTGTAAATTAAAATCAATTTAGAACTTAGGATCTTTTATTTATTTATTTTTATTTACTAGTTTAATTAAATTCACAAAAACCTTAAAAATTTGTTTCCTTTTATTAACTTAAATATTAATTTTCTTATTCTTACTTAATTATTTTACTTAATTAGGTCAAAAACCCTTTTCTTGAAAACCAAACAAAAATCACATTTCTTTTTACATTTTATATTCTTGCATTTTTATCTTTATTTTTACATTATTCAAATTCAATATGGTTGTAATAATTCATTTAGATTTTAATTTCTTGCAATTCCCCATTTGTAATTTGTACACCCCTCCCCTAAATGATGTAATAGCGTAGTAATTTTAATTTCCGCAATTTATCGCTTTATATACAAATGCTAGTAATTAGGGTTTTGTATGGAAAGACTAAAACCAACAAATAGTAAACCCTAATCAAAGACAAATCAAGTATGTAAATCAATACACTTGCACACAAACACCCCTAGGGTAAATCCACTTCGTTGCCTTATAAAAATGGCCATATTATGCATGCGAGGTATCTTAGCAAAAAACAAACAAACAAATACAAGATCATAGTCCCTCGATGACGCTATCTATGTTGCCTTTCAAAATAATCTTAGTCCCTAAAGAAAAATGCTAAGATATCTTGCAACATTGCTAATCATGGTTATACGATGACCCACGCCCGTCTCTTATACATCCAAAGATAGGGTTACTTACCAAATCAATGGTAATATAACAATGTAAAAAGAAAAAGGAAATGAACATGAAATACTTTTGAGTAGGTAGAAAGTTCCTAGTTACTTGCTCTATTTCAAAACAAAACGTCCTTGCTATTTTCAAAACAAACACCTACACTTTCAAAACATCTTTCAAACTTGAAAACATTTTCAAAAGATCAAACACTTTGTATATATTCTCATGAATGAGAATCATTACAAAGTTTGCCTAAACAAAGGCCTCTTTGCAAAATACTTTCAAAAACCACACAAAGCACATTTTCAAACAAAAGCAAGTGATCTAGCAAGTGACTAAGAGCCCGTGGAAAACCATGGATAAAAAGGGTGCTAATACCTTCCCTTTTTATAATCTACCCCCCGAACTCAAGAAAACATCTCAAAGGTCTTTCCTGTGCTTTTTCATATTTCCTTTTGGATAAAAGAAAAGTCGGTGGTGATTCTTGCTAACCGCAACATTTGTGATCAATCACAAAACAACCAAGTCAATTCTCCCACCGTATCACACCTTCAATTTGCATAACCAACCCCCGTACCTAGATTCTCTCCCCCTCTCTTTTTAGGTTACTCTCTTTTTCCCCATTCCCTTGGAAACAATAAAGCATGACGGCGATTTTTATTTGATCTGTGTGAGTCAAGTCAATCCAATGGCTTAGTCTCAACATTTCTACCGCTACAAAAAAATGGCGACTTCACTGGGGAATAGATCGACCAAATACTGGTCCATCTCTAAGTGGGTTGAGCCTATCTTTGTTTATTTGTGTATGTGCTATTATTTATTGTATATTATATATTGTATATATGTTTGTCTGGATTTTCTTGTTTTCAGGATGCTTGGTGATTTCTCATAAGTCCTTTACCCGGACTTGGGCAAACTTAAGATAGGAAGAGCGGTATAGTCTTGTTAACTTTGACGGAGTAATCCCAAAAAAGGAGGCATGGGATCCCCCACTTAGTGGAGGCCCCTTCGACTGTAGTATCTTTTACCGAGTAATCGGGAAGAGGTGCTAATTTCGACTTGGGAGCCTGTTGAAACTAAGGACTGTATAACCCTTAACCAATCTTAGCCTTTTAGGTGTAGTGTGGAAACTATGACGGAGTAATCCGGAAGTGGTTGTCACGCGATACTACACTCAGACGAGTTTTTCCTGAGAATATTACTAATTACTGAGTTAATCGGGACACTGGTAATATTCGAAGGAAGGATGTAGACTCTGGGAAGCTTTTAGAACTTTGTTCAGCAGGTGATAAACTATTAGTCCATAACTTGTGGGTAGTAACTTTGTGTTGTACCCCAAAATTTTCCCTCCCATTTTCTTCAAAACATACTCACAAAGGTTTTCAAATACTCAAAGCTACACAAGATTTGATTGGTCAAACCTCATCCTAAGAAAGGGTCTTCAACTAGGTTTTGGTGCTTCTCAAATAAGATTGGGTTGCTAGGGTCTTAAATTACTTTCATGGTTCATTATTGGTCCAAAATAATGCTTATGTCAAGCTTCAAGTATTGCATCACATGTTTGCTCAGTCAACGGCTCAGAAGATTGAAAGTCAACTATATTGGGTAAAAAGTCAACTATGGTCAACATACAGTCAAACTTCAATATATTTTTTTCAACATCAACATTTTAAGGTTATATTCCTAAGTTAATCAAGGGTTGATCATGATTCCTCAAGGAAATCTCTCAAATCATCAAAAGTCAACAAATTGCCAAATTAGGGTTTTTATTGAAGATGACTGATCTTTGACTTTTGACCTAGTGCATGACCTAATGGCTTAAAGCATGATCTAAAGGGCTTAAATACAACATCTTAAACTAATTACATGGCTCAAGACATTTCCAAAGATGCAAGTGATTGATATTTGAAGAATTGAATCAATTGATGAAAGGTCAACAGTCACACAAGTCAAACTTTGACTTTTTGGTCAATATTGGAATTCAAAAATCAAGAATCATCAAAATATTCAAAACTATCAAACTTAATCCTCAAGAATAAAGAAAGTCAACAAAAGTCAAAACTAAAGATTTTCAAACACTTAGAAAATTCAAGTGTTTTGTACCTAAAAAACCCTAACTTCACAAGCAAGTTTCCTCAAGATACAAGCTGATTCAAGGAAAACTTTCAACATGAAAGGTGTAGGGATTAATTAATTCTACAACTTTGTTAATGTGGGATGATCCTCAAAAATTTCTTGATTTAAGAGATATGAGCCCATGAAGTTGTGATATTTTTTATCCCACACTTAGAAAAAATTTCAACAAGTTTTGATCAGTATTTTATCCCAACTTCTTGGCCAATTTTCACCAAGTTTCCATTTGATTTAGCCAAAGTAGTCAGCATGAAAGTTATAGATCTTGATTCAATCTTTCCAAAATGTCCAAGAACACAAATTTATCATGCTTGAGCTAGGAGATTCGAAGACATGAAGTTGGCATTTCATTCTTGAATTATAGGTCTTTTTTGTGATGAACTCATAACTAAATCTCATAACCATGCTGCACAATCTCACTTTGCAGGCCTCTAACCTCCAAATCTATTCATAATCAGAAGATTACACGAAATCTTGAGCCATTACAAAAGGATTAGAAGCATTTTCCAATGCATCATTCCATTTTTGACACAAAGGTTACATTGCAATTTTGATAAAGTTATTTTAATCACAAAAGTCCACTCCTTGAGCCCATACATTGTTGCTTCTTACTTAAAAACATCTCAGCACCAAGAAGCAGCCATCTACAACCTACAAAGCACCTCTAAAATCAGGCCATGCTCACATTGGAACCATAACTCTCATGTACCTTCACTTGTAATCAAACCAAACCATAACTTGCTATCTTACAAACCTGGTTGTTTCAACCTCCCAAATCTCTTGCCTATAAATAGAGAGATCATTTGCAAGCTAATGGACGATTGGACAAGCCCTCAAACACTCTCAAACTCAGAATCACTAAGAAAACTCCATTAGTGCATATCTTGAGCTTTAAGAAGCCAACTCTCAATCCACTCGTGCTTTTTCCCTTTTCATAATTCAAACATCATCTTTAAACCATATAGAAGTGATCCAAACATCTGTTTCACTTCTGTAATCAAAGAAAAGTGAAGGTTGCAACACACTCACCAAGGTCCAAGGAAGCTTTTTGCATCATTTATTTTCACCTGGAAGCATCCATACACGTTCTGAGTTTTCACTTCAAGAGG